>JAOTAY010000005.1:14750612-14766127 GCA_025629805.1 Erythroxylum baracoense
CACCTTTGTAGAGCCAGCAACATAGGAAAGCAAACGAGGTGGATCACGACCATAAACCACTTTAAAAGGAGTTGTCTGAAGTGAGGAATGGAAGGAAGTGTTATAACAAAATTCAGCCCATGGAATCCATTCAACCCATTTGCGAGGATGATCACTCACAAAGCAACGAAGATACATTTCTATTGTTCGATTCACGACCTTCGTTTGCCCATCAGTCTGTGGGTGATAAGTAGACGATAATTGCAATTTAGAGCCTTAAAGGCGAAATAATTCTGTCCAAAAAGTGCTAGTGAAGACCACATCCCGATCACAAGTAATTGTCTCCGGAATTTCATGCAAACGGACAATCTGCTCAAAGAAGACTTGCATCACCCGTACAGCTATGTAAGGATGAGCTAAAGGAATGAAATGAGCATACTTCGAAAATCGATCAACCATGACGAACAAAATAGTTTTGTCACGATAGTCCGGCAACCCATCAATAAAATCCATAGAAATATTAGCCCAAACCTGTGTGGGTAGCTGAAGAGGTTGTAACAACCCAGCAGGACTTAAATGCTCCGATTTATTACGTTGGGAAACATGACAATCAGAAACATAAGTAGTGACAACAGATTTCATACCGATCCAATGGAAATCACTACAAAGCCGGTGCAAATTCTTCTGAATTCCTTCATGAAAGCTATCATGGTAGGCAACCAAGACGGTGGCAATCCAAGTAGATTTTTGTGGCAAGTAAACCCGGTTTTTGAACAATAACAACCCATCTAAAATCTCCCAATCCGAACCTAAGTCCCCATTGAGGACTGGATTCCGTAGCTCCTGTAGTTCCTCGAAAGCGGACAGATCAGCTCAAATAGACTCAATCAACGAACTTCGGGGTCCACTGATGGCACACGAAATTGGTTCCTCTGAAAAACGGTGCGACAATGCATCAGCTGCTCTATTAAGGACTCTGGGCTTGTATTCAACTGAAAATATATATCCCATAAGTTTAATCAACCAATGTTGTTGAGGCGGAGTAGACAGTTTCTGCTCCAACAAATATTTGAGACTGTAATGGTCGATACGGATAAGAAAAGAATGACCCCATAAATAAGGATGCCAATGTTGAACTGCTTTAGCTAATCCAATTAACTCCCTCTCATATGCGGCCAATTTTAGGTGTCTTGTTGCTAATTGGCGGCCAAAGAATGCAACTGGATGCCCATCTTGTTGCAAAACTGCTCCAATGCCTCCTCCCGAAGCTTCACATTCTACTACAATACCTTTACCAAAATCTGGTAGCTGAAGAACAGATGCAGTAGATAAAGCTTGTTTAAGCTTATCAAATGCATGCAAAGGTGCGTCACTCCACGTAAAAGAATTCTTCTTCAACATGCCCGTTAATGGGACTGCCAATTGTCCATAATCTCGAACAAATTTCCTGTAATAACCTGCGAGGCCTAAGAACCCACGTAATAATGTTAGAGATTGTGGCTGAGGCCAATAAATAATAGCTTGCACCTTGCTAGTATCCACACCAACTCCTAATCCCGATATGATGTGGCCTAAATATGCCATTGAAGTTGCTCCAAAGGAACATTTGGAACGTTTCAAAAACAATTTATGTGCACGGAGTAACTCGAACACTTTCCTCACATGTTCTAAATGGCTCTCTCGATCCTTGCTGTAAATCAAGATATCATCAAAGAAAACGAGGACAAATTGATGTAAAAAGTCATGGAATACCTCGTTCATTAGTGCTTGGAAAGTAGACGGAGCATTGGTTAGCCCAAAGGGCATAACTAAAAACTCGAAATGTCCATGATGAGTTCGGAATGCTGTCTTTTCCACATCCTCCGAGTTCATTCTGACTTGGTAATAACCAGACTTCAAATCCAACTTAGTAAAGAAGCAGGCTCCATGCAACTCATCCAAAAGTTCATCAACCACTGTTATAGGAAAGTTATCCTTGATAGTCTTTGCATTCAATTCACGATAATCTATGCAAAGTCTCCAAGAGCCATCTTGTTTCGGGACTAGTAAAACCGGCGAAGAGAATGGAGATCTACTAGGCCGAATGAAGCCTTTGTTGGAGCATCGCTATACACTGAGTCTCAATCTCGTTCTTTTGCCGATGTGGATAACGATACGAACGTACAACCACAGGTGCTGATTCCGGAAGTAAACAGATCCTATAATCACAATGTCTGAGAGGTAATCCAGTTGGATCCTAAAACAAATCTTCAAACTCACCGAGGAGGTTATCCATCCTCTTATCTACCTCCGAATCATTATCTAAGGCATACAAACTCTTGCCTCCATTCCGTTGTAGGCCCTGCAACATAATTGCCTTTCCCTCCATCGAAAAAGCCATGGTAAGAGCAGAAAAGTCTCATAAAATTGCCCCCAAAGTTTGCAGCCATTTAACCCCCAAAACAATATCAAAACCATCCAGCTGAATCACATAAAAATCAGCAAAGAAATTATGAACATCAATAGAAAATGTTACCCGCCTACAAACCCTAGACTCTGTACCTTGTCTCCATTGGCCACTGAGACTCGTGCGTTTGGCAATTTCCGAAATTGGATTGCCAATTGTTTAACCGCTGTTGTGCTAATGAAGTTGTGAGTGCTTCCTGAATCAATCAATCCTAGCGCTGGTTGCTCTTGAATTAACATTTGTACCTGCATAGTTCGAGCATGTACCTGTCCCGTAACAGCATATAATGAAATTTCTGGAGCTGGTTCTGCTTCTTCTAAGGTGTTATCATTATCCCCATCGTCCAATTCTACCCAAAAAAGCTTCTTACATTGATGTGTTGCAGAATAAGGCTCATCACAGTTATAACACAAGCCTTTGGACGTTCTTTCCGCCATCTCCACTCGAGATAACTTCTTGATAAAAGGCGAACTAGAAGCAGAAGAAGCTGCTGGCAACAAATTTGTAATCCTTGCTTGTGAACCCGTTCCCGTGCTTGCACTCATCCTTGTAGGCTGCCACAAACCCCTGCGGTTATTGCTATTTTTCTGCAGCTGGTGTTTTTGCTCATATGCCCTTGCTAAACTCATGGCAGAGGACAAATCTGCTGATTTCAAAAGTTGGACGTCCAACCGAATGGAATCGTCCAAACCGGCAATGAATAAGCCTGCATGAAGGTGATCCAGTATGATTTCGTTTGCACGTGCCAATTTTTCCTGAAATTGCTTCTGATATTACTCAACTGATCCCGTCCGTCTAAGGGTAACCAAATACCCTATTGGATTACTGCTCTCCGGAGGACCAAATCTTTGAAAGCAATATTTCAGAAAATTAGCCGAAGACATAGTGCCTTTAGTTTTCTTGAGTTGGTAAAACCAAATCTGTGCTTCTCCTAAAAGGTGGAATCCAGCTAATCCAACCTTCTCTGCCTCTCGTATATTATGATTTTCAAAGAATTGCTCATAGCGATGTGCCCAAATTAAAGGATCTTCCGAACCATCATATGTCGCAAAGTCCAATTTAGCATATCAGGGAACCTGAGATGTGTAAGTTCTTGGCTGAGAGTGATTACCTTCTGTACCGCTAGAATTTTTAGATTGGGTCGAATGTTCTCTAAGTGGAGTATCTCCACTATTTACCTCACTGCTAGTCGGACTTGATTGGACGAGTCCTTTGATTGCTTGCAATAGCTTGGATAACTTCTCGTCGATTTGCTGTTCCATAGCTGAGAGTTTAGCATCAACACGAACTCTTTCCTCCCTTAAACGGGCATTGATATCATCGTCCATAGTGATAGGCTCTGATACCAAATTGTTAGGACCCTTGGTTATGGATCGAATCACAGGACGATGTACAGAGTAATCTTGCAACTGTTATATCCCTGTTCTTGTTAGGGTTCTTCTTCCTGCCTACTTTGAAAGGAAGAAAAGAAATTCGGCTCTAAGGGAGACCGAAACCTTGGACCTCGTTAGAGAGAGCTTCAAATCTCTGTTTTGGATAAAATATGACTTCTTTATTCATGAAATAGCCCTCAAGTGTTCACATAGGAAAAGGAAATAATAAAAGGGAAATAATTAATCCCTAATTAATATGATTTCCTAGAGTAATAAGGAATCTAGTAATATGTTTCCAAGAATAACAAACCTAAAACATTGCACCCTAATTAGCTTGATTTGCGGCTGTATTTCTGGCCTATAAACACGTCCACAACAAACTAATTCAAATACTCAAGTTGATATTAATTTTAATCAATAAGGTGATCTTGCTTCAGGCCTTGTCAATTACTGTGTCCCTGCCGGTGAAGCTCATTTAAAGGCGCTGGAAATTGCTAGGGAAATTATTATGAAGGTACAAAAGTTTCGATTTTCTTGGATAAGAAATTATGTCATGCAGGGTAAAATTGCACCAGTGCAGAAATTTTCCGTACATCTTAAGAATTACAAAATAACGAGCCCAGATGCGGCACCTCAGTATAGTAAGTGGTGTCAAATTGACAGCTCTTTACTTGAAAATTATAAAAAGCATATTTTTTTTACCAGAGAAATCCGCGCTCCTTTGTCTTCTATTAAATTATGCATAACCCACTCATATTGCACCAACTCACATGGACCTGAAGATCCACAATTGGTGGGGCTAGTAGGCGATATGATCTTTTCTGGCTACCTATGCTACTTAGTGATTGTAATAGACTGTCCATCATAAACATAAGAAGCAATGATCGAATCCATTGAGGTTTGGATAGGTATAGAAGTCTATACTTATGCTCACTTTAACGTATGAACCAAACTAGTTCTCAAACTTCATACCCATTATCCCCAGCATGTTTCCCTTCACAGCTCCACCTCAATGAAAGAAGTTACATGTTCCCAACTTTTATAGTGGAGCAGATTCTGTAACTTTTTTGGATAGCTCTATCAAAAGCATTGAAAACATATATTTGTATGAAGACCTCGCATTGATATATAATTTCCACTGGTTGAAAGATATATTAATCCCTAGTGTTATTGGAAGAACCACAACCATATTTACTTCTTGGTGGCTCTACATTCAGTTCACAGGAATATCAGTTCTGACCTCATTAAAAGCTTTTTCTTAGTTATACCTTTTAAACTAAACGCTTCCTGTCCTATTTTGGGTGGTTCAATGTGTCTGTTTTACTCCTTTCCCTGCAGAACTAAGACCATCTGATGTACTGATTGCACACCCAAATAACGTCATGTACTTCTGACAGGGTCCAGTGGCAATTAGGATGGCTAAGAAGGCCATCAATGGGGGACTTGAGATGGATATAGCCTCAGCCTTGGAATTTGAAGAAGAGTGTTACAAACAACTCTTAAACACTAAAGATCGCTTGGAAGGTTTGGCAGCATTTGCTGAGAAGCGAAAACCAAGGTACAAGGGGGAGTAGGAAAACCAAAAATGATACAACTTTAATCTACCTTGGGAATTATTTTGGCTAAATCTCTTTCATTTTTAATACTATTCTGGCCCACATTTGCTGGTTATTTAGATGGAGCTGATCTGTAGATTGTTCGAATCATGATTCTTTTGGTATGTTCTGATCAATTTGGAAACTCTTGGAATGCTTTTGGTGGTTATCTTGTCCTAAAAATGCAACTGTTGGTAAGAACAATTTGTAAAGTAGCAGTAGACATTTAACGATGGAATTGCTTCCCAGATAGTAACTATATATTCTCATTCATAACTTTTCTATAATTAAGAAAGACAGAAATGTGGTCTTTATCTTTAACTAACATATTGAAGGGGCATCATCTTCATAACGGCACTGCTAACTTCCTATAGAAGGAAAAGAAAGATCCCTCGTGAACATTTTACCTAGGTTCCCTACTTACCTATTTGCGGATAGGGAGAGGCCTAGTTTTCGTCTTCTAGGATATGATGATGTTGTTATTCCTACTGAAGGAAAGGTGACAAGTTTCTAAAAGATCAAACTGCTGTCTACTGTACAACATGAAAAAGAGCTGAGGTATGAGAGAGACCACAACTTTGGAGCTCTATTAGAGACTTCTATTTGGCTCTTTCTCTAAGAGTAACCGCAGGAAATGTTGCGCAGAAAGAATGGTTTTAGTAGAGCAGACTTGACGAGTTGTTAGCTCAGGTTGTAAACGGTCCATCTGGACATTTGTTGTTTGCTATGAATTGCATCCTCTTTTTGTGAAGCCAGCTGACCAATTCCGCAAGTTTGTAGTTAAGGGACCTAAAACGATACCCTCAACTGTATTGCAAAAGATAAAACTATGGTGTAAATCTTATTTGTGGAACGCAGAAAATGACTTTGTGACTCTACATTGGTTTACTAAATTCCTGCTGCGCATGTTTACCCTGGTAGCCATTGACTACCCTTGGATGATTAGGAGGTCCAAGCAGGCAGAGCTGTGGCTATATAGATAAATTAACTCAACGGTGTCCTATCAAAAAGTTCAATTATCTGAAAGAGATCCTCAAGAAGGCTAAGCATCTGTGAAACTTTGGACTTGTTCTGCGTCCTTTGAGATGCTGTACAAACAAGAGAAGTAGCAAAAGGGTTGGTTGCTGCAAGAATTATGCTTTGAGCCAGTAACCCGTCTTTTACAAGTCTACTTCATCTTATCATAGGCTTAACAAGTCATGTTATTCCTAATGCTATCCTCAGTAATACATGATCAATGGTCTGCAGTACTTTTGAAGTCGACTTCTGAGAAGTTTTTTTGTATGATTCTATTGGGATAAACAGAAATAGTTGTCATGATTTAGCTGAAATTTACAATATATTTAAACTGGAGAAAGGGCAGAACAGGTATATATAGGTAGGCTTTCCAATTTGACAAGAGAATGAAAACAAGAAAGATATAGTTAGGACAACTACCAGAGAACAAGAACCAAACTTTTGGTATCTTAGAATCGGTAAATTGATCATCTATCAAAGTCTGTGGATCCCTTGGACTTCCCGTCTTCCATTTCCATAACTTCTTGATGGTGTTTAGAGGAATTAATCTTGTTTGAACTATCTTTCGTATAAGTCTTTCAGCTGAAGCAACAATTAGCCACCATACAAAAAGATGCTCTCTCCATCCTTGATTACATACAGAAATCAAAGTTATTGGTGATTCTCTTAGAGTTGCTGGGCATCCCATATTTGAGAAAGAACTTGTTCTCAGTACTCTCAGTGGTTTAGGCACAAACTATGATGCCACAGCATATGTTCTGTCCTATACTATAACTTATGCTACTCTTTAAGAAGTCCAGTACTACCTCATGATGCATGAAACTCGATTAGAACAATAACTTGCTCTCTTTTTCATTCCCCTATAGCTCAACTTGATCAAGCTATCGATCCTACATGGTTTATGGATAGTGGTGCAACTAATCACATAACTTCTGATTTTGGAAAGTTATCTCTCAATAGTCCTTGCAATAAGTTTGACACTCTCATGGTGGGCAATGGTAATTATCTCCTTATCACTCACACTGGTTCATCTTTCACTTACCTTTAATAATATTACACCTCTATCACTTTCCAATATTCTACGGGTTCCTAACATTTCAAACAAAATCTACTTAGCATTTCTCAACTAACAAAAGATAATGGTATTATTGTTGACTTTACTGACTCTTATGGTGTGTTTAAGGACAAAGTTGCAGGGAAGACTCTTCTCAAGGGACAGCTTAAGGATGGTCTGTACAGCCTCCAATCCGCTCCTCCATACACTCCATCTATATCAAATCCCATAAATCCTCGCAAATCTCACCAAAACTTTAACCGTTTTCATTTAATTCAAAACTCTTGTTAAGAATCAGCTAAATCTTAAAATCAAAGCAGTTCAGGGTGATATGGGTGGTGAATTCAAAGCTCTCTTACCCTTTTTTGCCTCACATAACATTTAACCTTGCTTTAACTGCTCTCATACCCATCAACAAAATGGCATTCTCGAAAGAAAACATCGCCACATAACTAAAACAGGTCTCACATTACTTTCTCGTGCTCATCTTCTTCTCAAATACTGGCTTGAAGCCTTCACTACTGCTACCTATCTCATAAATACCCTCCCAACCCCTACCCTCAATCACCAAAGTCCATTTCAGAAATTGCATCACAAACCCCCCAATATGACCATCTATGAATCTTTGGTTGTTCCTGTTTCCCTTATTTACGATACTATAACAAACGCAAATTGGATTTTCTTGGTTATAATTTCTTTCATAAGGGATATAAATGTCTTCATCCTAATGGAACCATCTACATCTTTCTGACATGTTCTTTTCAATGAGTTTGAGTTCTCATATTCACAATTATTTCCCTCTCCATCACAACCTACCATACCTACACCCAGTCTTCCTCTGTCAACTTTAACAGACACACTACACTTTCAACACTCTTAACAAACCACTCAAAGGCCATCCCCTATAGCAGACTCCTTACCTCCATAGAGTCCTCAGCACACAACAAGACAGGTAAATAATTCTACCCTACCATCATCTTACCCTTCTACAAACATTCCATTCATTCATCAACCCACAAATCAACATTCCATGATCTGGTATCTTCAAACCTAAACTATACATCACCTCTCTATCACCAAAACTTCCCACACTACCAAAATCACCTATCACTGCTTTACAGGACCCTATATGGAAAAATTCTATATAAGAATAATTCAATGCTCTCAAGCAAAACAAGACATGGCACCTTGTTCCCTACCCCTCCATGAAGTTACTAGGCACGAAATGGATCTTTCGGATCAAACACAATGCTGATGGATCCATCTCCAAACACAAAGCACGTTTTGTGGTAAAGGGATTCAATCAAACACCTGGACTTGACTTCACAAACACATACTGTCCAGTGGTAAAGTCTTCTACAATTAGAGTGATCCTATCTTTGGCAGTCTCAAAAGGGTGGGACATTCAACAAGTTGACATCAACAGTGCATTTCTAAATGGCTCTATCACTAAATCTGTTTAGATCAATCAACCCCAAGGCTTTGAAGAACCAAATTTCAAAACACATGTCTGCAAGCTTGATAAAGCCCTGTATGGACTCAAGCAAGCTCTTAGAGCTTGGTACACCACTCTGCGATCTGCTCTACTTAAATGGGGATTCACTAACTTTGTTTGTGACTATCCTCTATTTTACAGACGTGACAGAGGTTCAATTATACTAATATTGATCTATGTAGATGATATCCTAATCACAGGCAGCTCATCAACATAAATTCATAACATCATACACAAGCTTCATCATTAGTTTGCTTTAAAAGCCCTAGGAAGCATTAATCATTTTCTAGGGTTCAAAGCTTACCGAGACTACTCAGGATTGTATTTGTCTCAGCATTAGTACACTCTTGATCTTTTTGACAGAGCCAACATGGCAAACTGCAAACCCTGTGCCACTCCTTTTGGCTCTTGGAGCCAAACTCTCGGCTACTGATGGCAAACCCTTCTCTGATCCAACCTTCTATCGCAGCATCATTGGTGCTCTCCAGTACTTGTGTAACACAAGACTCGTCATTAGCTTTGTCGCAACAAACTCAGTCAATTTCTCTCAAATCCTCTCGACACTCATTGGAATGCTTGTAAAAGAGTTTTACGATATCTAAAAGGAACGAACTCACTAGCCTTGGTATTTTGCCCATCACTGCAACCTCTTTCGCTTAATGGGTATAGCGACTCCAATTGGGCAGGATCTCCAGACAATAGGAAGTCCACCACTGGTGGTTGTGTCCTTCTAGGGGATAATCTGGTATTTTAGAGCTCCAAAAAGCAGACAACAGTAGGTCACTCCAGCACAGAATCTGAGTACCATACCCTAGCTCATATGTCGACAGAACTACTGTGGATTCACTCACTCATCAAAGAACTCAAATTCGCTCTTCCTCACACTCCAATTCTGTGGTGAGGCAATACTGAGCCTCGTTCTTTGGCCCAAAACCCAATCTTCTATGCTTGCATAAAACACATCAAAATTGATGTGCATTTCATACGTGACAAAGTCGAAACTGGGCAAATAGATGTGCGATATATCAGCTCTGATGACCAACTAGCTGATCTACTCACAAATCCACTCTCTAAGAATCGATCCACATATCTTCTCAACAAGCTCAATCTTTGTTTTGTACTAGAGTATAGCTTGAGAGGGGATGTTAGAGAAGAAGACTCTAATGGGTCTTTAATAATTAGTAAAGTTATTAAAGCCCATCAGAATAATGTTATAACAAAACCCATATACAGTTCAGCCCATCAGAAACACTCTTGAAGCTTTCTTGATGACTTGTACAAAATAGTTACTAGCTGGAAACAGAACAGCATAGCCTGTTATTATTGTCAGCCCTTAGATCATAACAAATTGTATCTAGTGTCTAGATTTTCATTTATTGTTTGTATATAAATGTATGTAATACATGACGGGTCCTTAGTCACGTACCCCAGATCGAATGTGAAAGGGCAAAAAAATGGAGAAATGTGGAAATACTTGTTTTTCGGTTCTAAAACTTCAACTGAGCTTTTCGAAGCCGAATCGAGCCCAAATCCATCGCCGCCTTCACAAGAATTGCTCTCCGGGACATAGGCTAGGTCTTTCTACAATTTTCTCAAAACACGAGCTCTCCTAATGAGTCAGAGATTCCTTATGCTCGTGATTGATATAAGCAACTGCAGGAGACTATAACCTATATATATATAGCTTTCATATCGGGCTTCCCCATCAAAAGGCCGATATGGACCAGGTCCACACTAATCTGGTTCTATTTTCTACTCGGACTTTGACCCATTGATTTAGATCATTTATTGGACCACTTTATTATATTTATTTGGATCAAATTACGTAACTTAACTGATAATTTATTTAAAATTCAAAATACAATTAATAACTGTCCACTGAATGGGAAATTGACAAAATTGCCCTTAAGGGCAAAAATGTCTAACAATCTCCTCCTTGGACAAGTATTAATTACAGTTTTAACTCAACTTTAAAAACACTTTAAAAACTCGGTTAAGCCATGCTACTGTATTAGTCGACTGAGTTAAAAACAAAAACATTTGATCCAAAGATAATGAAAGTCCTACATTCTATTCTGCAAGGCTTTCGATACCGAAAAATATCAAAGACATGTGTCATGTGTAACACAGGTCCAATACAATCACGTATACCTAATACCTCACTAACATGAATGGGAAAATGGAGTGTGGCAGACTACGATGCTATCTTTATGATCTAATATCTATCATCTTAGTCTATAGGTCTTGATTTCTCCAGCTTTATGCTAAATCGTATTGCTAAATTACATCAGAGAAATCCTGTTTGCTCTCACCGAATGCTAAACAACATTAGAGAAAACCTTTATGTTCTCCAACTGAATGCTAAACTGCATTAGAGAACCTTCATGGGATTAAAAATTTATATCTCCCTATGTCATGTGAAACTTTAAGGGTATATCCGTATAAAACTATATATGTCTAATGATATAGGCTCAAGGTTAATCTTTGTAAATGCCCAATGACCTTTAAAATGCTTAAGGCTTTTATATGTATTATGACAATATATGATAACATGTATTACTAAGGATAAACAATGATCATCTTTTAATGAACCATCATACCATCATAATACATCAGAACGTACAAATGTATGTGGAGTAAACACAACGATCTTTTAACTAATAGTGTCTAAGAACTCCAAAACACTCATACTGTGTACTTGTGTTCCAAATACAAGTAGGTAAAGTTCTTTAGTTAAAGAATCGACTTATAGTTCCTCAGTCTTTAAATGCTCCAAACCTTAACGTCACCTTTTCGCGTCAACTACTTCATGATCAAGAATTTGACCTCAAAATGCTAAGACCCTGTGATATTCAATGTTGTTGTTAAACAACATAGAAGCTTGATTATCACATTACAACCAAATGAGTTTAGCCACTGAATCAACCACAGACAACTCAGAAATCAAAATTTTGAGCTAAACTATCTGTAAAGCAGCCCTATAACATGCACTCTGCATAAATGGTCGAGGAATTTACCCATGTTTATTTGACACTCTTCCACGACATTGTACCATTTGCAACCTTAAAATTATGATCTTAAGTGAACTTTCGATCATCTAGGCTCATAGCTAAATTTGAATTTTGATTACCTACGAGGTTTAGTCTGTTGACTTCTCTGTATGTTAACATATAATCCTTGGTTCCCTTAATTATCTCAACACTCATTTGACTGGATTTCAATGGTTTACATCTGGGTTAACCAGATATTGACCAAACAGTCAAACAGTAAATGTAATGTCCTCAGTATATAGCCAAGCATACATTAGGCTATTAACCGTACTATAATACGAAACATTCCTCATAACCTCTCTCTTTACTTTATTGTTTGGTCACTATGCCAAAGATTATCTCTCACTATGAGAGATAAGTGCTACAACATGTTTACAGTTAACCGTATTAAACCTTTGTAACATATACTTAATGTATGCACTCTGTGAGAGGTATGATGAGTATTAATATCTGTCCTGGTGAATCCAAATACCTAGGATAGAAAATGCTACGTCAAAGCCCTTTATGTCAAAGTTCTTAACCAAAAGTTTCTTAACCTTATACAACACAATCAAGTAATTTGACGTGAGCAATATATCATCCTTATGTAGTAATAGGAAGATAATTTTGCTCCCCCTGACCTCATAATACAAGCATCTTTTTAAATTTATTTTCCATAAAGCCAAAAGAGGTCATAACCTCATCAACTGTAAGGTTTCACTTCTGGGAGGTTTGATGTAAATCACATATTGATCTGCATAATGTGCAAACCATTTCAGTTCCATCTAGATCTTGAAATCCTTCAGGTTGTACCATATAGACCACTTTTCAAAGGTCTTTATTGAGGAAAGCGATTTTAACAACTATCTGATGTAACTCTTTATCATCATGAGTTACAATTGTCATAATCACTCAAAATATATCCTACGAGGATATGAGAGAAAACCATTATTTCTCCCTGAGTGAACCATCAGGCCATTGAGCTAGTCCACAAATCGATGAACTTTATCCTAAATTCTTTTAGGTCTTAAACTTTACTTATAACTAAAGGTTCTATAGTTATGCTACAAAATCAACTAGCTCCCTGACCTTACTATGCTTCATGGCTTGCATCTTATAAGTCATTACAACTTACCACAATTCCGCTGCGGATACAGAAACAACCTCTGTAAAAGTAATTGGATTCTTAATATATCTAATATCATAGTCCTGTTCACCCAATAAACTATGATATTAGATGGGATAACAGAACATCTCACTTTGGTGGATTTTCACAACTGCATTAGATCTTGTACTCTCAGGAACTTCTGTGTGTACAGGTATGGGTCCGGTTTCGATTCCTGTTCCTGTACAGGAACGGTACAAAGACCTAAATCCACCGGATCTAACTATATGAGTAGTCGATATATAATAACTGTAGTATCCATCCTGTTATCATCCTAAGGGTCAAAGGGCCCACCATTATTTCAAACATTGTATTCCTTGTGATTCCACTATTCTGTTCCCTCCTTCTCTACAGTAAAATCTGTAGCTTCTAGAGTGGTCAGGATATCTTACTAAATAGCAATGACTATCTTGAGCATGCAATTTCCTTTTATAAGGATTATACCACCTCAGTAGGGCAGCCTCATATACTAATGTGTGTGAGACTGACTTTTCACACTTCTAAATTATTAGATAGATTAGTCTTATTCTGCGTTGACTTTTTCAAGTCCTTTAGGGTGCAATTATGCCTTTCGTCAACACACCATTTTGCTCAAGACTACCCGGTATAGTGAATCAAGTCACTATACTAACCGATTCTATATATTTGGCAAACGGACCTTTTTAAGTCCTGAAACACCATGTTTGCCATGATATTCTCCTCTACGATCAGATCTGACATTCTGAATGGATTTTTCTAATTGGTTCTCAACCTTCAGTCTTTAAGCAAAAATACATAACAGTAATGGGAATAATCATCACAAATGTTAGTATACTTTTGAAATTGCACAATGCAACTGTATAAAGTCTTTTGATATCTTTATGTATCAGACTCAACAAGTCAGAAGCACAAGTTAATCTCAATATCCTTATTAGTCAACTTACCCCTACAATAGTCAATACATATTCCCAGATCATCATAATCTAGAATTGAGAGAATGCTTTCCTTTACCAATCTCTCAACCCTAGCTCTGGAAATATGGCTTAAAGTTTTATGCCACACCATGTATGACTTTTCATTCATCAGGGTCCTTCATTTCACGACTTGTTCAGCAAGATACGAAGAAGCATATATCTAATTTTGGGGTATGAAACATTCTATACAAACCATATGACAAGAAAATTGTACCTTTATGTTTTGCATTAAACACAACTGTACAATAGAAGTATTAAATACAAAACGTCAACTTTCTTTGTCCAAAATTGAACCAAGGATCATATATAAAATGTGTCATGTAAAAAACTTAAATAAACCTTGCTACAAGATTCAGTACATACATCCCCTATAGATATGACTTCCACTTCTTCATTGCTGTGAACCATTAGTTTCACGTTTCTCTTTATTTGGCTTTATCCCAGTTATGAACCTATGCATTGTGGAAACATTTTAATAAGACACTCCACTATATAGCCACAAAGTACTTAATGCGACTCTCACAAATCATATTCATAAATTGAAAAGCCAAGAAGTCATCTGATAGTCGCAGTCTTTCCTTTTAGGCCTTATACTACTGGCTTCTTTATGTCCCTAGGAACTTCACCAGTATTGGATTGACTAGCATCAACATGTGGAGAAGATTCAGTCTTTCTACCATCAATCTTAGTGTGCTTCATCTTTGCCTTCCATTTAGTTGCATCAAGGGCTATAGGAGTAACAAACTTGAGTTTCTCTCCTCAGCAACACAATGGAAAATCAAAGCATTAAAGTTCCATTCCTCATCTTATGAATAATATGTCATCACCATATTACTTAACTCTGAAGGGAGTGTATTCAGAGTCTGATTAACTATAAAGATAGTAGGAAAGAAATGTCTAACATCTTCGGTCTACTATGAAGACGAATCATCTTTGATATGTGCTCCTTACTCCCTTTTTCTCCTGTATACTTTATAGAGAATAATTCCTTAATCAAGGTACTTATCTCAACACTAGATCAGACTGTGTACCTCTAGGAGACATTTTCAAGAAATTATTTCGCTATGTCTGTGTCCGGAAGTCCACTAAGCAGATGGTTAGTAATGGATCTCTTAAAGGTCATAAGACGTAATCTATTAGATCGATCCTAGGCTTCATAGGCTGCTTGATGAGCTTTCGAGCTCATTGATGTAGGTGGAGATGACCTATGTATCTGTATGGCCATCTTAACCTTAGCTATTTCAATAGCATTTAATACATCCTCAATTTGTTTCTTTGTATTGAAACCGATTAGGGTTTCAATGGAGACACTGATTTTATTGACCGAAAAGATGACTCTTTAGTAACTTTAATTAGATCAACACAAATGTAGATAACAGCGATACTGAAAGCCATTAAACAGTATCTTT
>JAOTAY010000005.1:14766227-14786308 GCA_025629805.1 Erythroxylum baracoense
ACTGCGACTCGTATTTATAGTCTAAGTCTCCAACTGCTTCTTTGAATCTTGATAACCGCTTCTTGAGTCTTGATAACAGCTTCTTGATTCTTGATAACTTCTATTTAATTGAGTTCTGTAACTAACTCCAACTAACTAACTGCTCGACGTACTAGCGTATCTTCTGCTTTGTATCGTCTATGTTTTCTTCTGTGTCTTTACTTCTTCTGTACTTTGTTTCTTCTATGTTTTGTTTCTTCTATACTTTTCTTTTGTGTCTCTACTTCTTCTGTCTTCTACTTCTTCTGTGTTTCGCTTCTTCTGTGTCTTTACTTCTTCTGTCTTTGTTTCTTCTGTATTCCTCAACTTCTTCTTTACTTTGTGTTTCTTCTGTATTCTTTGCTTCTTTTATGTTTCTACTTCTTCTGTGCTTTTCTTCTGTCTTTTTACTTCTTCTGTGCTTTTCTTCTGTGTTCACTTCTTCTGTGTTTTGTTTCTTCTGTGTCTTTACTTCTTCTGTATCTTGTTTCTTCTGCACACTTGACACACTCATCAAACTAGTTCATTTATTTTTAATATTATTATTATTGGATTGTCATCAAAATTAATTATCGTAAAGTCCTTCTGACTTAACACATACATCAAATATAGGTGTATAATTATAGTCAAATAAGCATCTATCAAACATCCCCACACTTAAGCTTTTATTTGGCGCCAAGCAAATCACAATCTAACTTGTTAGTTTTACAAACATCTATCCCTTATTAATTTCAATCTATCCATCTATACTGTAAGTCATCATATCATATTAATCAAATTAACATATAATTAGAATCAAGTTGTCCTAAGACTAACTTCATAAGTCAATATCACTAATAATCAAATCAATAATCTTTTCAAAAACAAAAGTACAAATCTTTACACCCTCATTAAGGTTCCACTCAATGCACTCACCTATTTAGTGCAAAGTATAAGATCTATCAAATCAATATAGCAGAACTCTTAACCATGAGCTTGCAATTGTATCACATCTTCACCACGTATAAGTAAACTAGAAATAAAAATCAAAAGGTCTTTATAAGGGTTTTAATGGGGTTTGGGTAACGTGTGATTAGGATATTATAAAGGTTGCTAAAATTGAAAGAGATTTACAAAAGATAAGATTACTAAAAACTTGTTTCTTTAACATATAAGTCCTTCATAATATGGATCCATTGGTACCATGCTCTAACACTTCTCCCTTTTTTTTCAATATATATATATAGAACATTCACCATGTATCACAATTAAAGAAATATTGGACATTTTCGATATTCAAATTTCAAGCAATCAAGTAATTGTAAATACTTTCAGGGTTCAAATTAATAAAAAGGATTCAAGAAAAAAAAAAGTAAAGGTTAATAATGGGGTTATACTCAATGTAAAAGACTAAGGCTTCAAATTGGTTACTCCTAAGGGATAAAATATGGTAGGGTAATTTTTAAAGAAATAGACTTAAACAATTGTTGAATCTAAGTGACTTTATTACTTCAATGCTTCTAATTTAACAATGTCTCAATATAAGTAATAACTGCAAGTTCTGGAATCATTCAACTATACATGATAACACTCATGAAAGAATAAAAGAGTTTAAAAATTTTGAAAATTACTCTTATGCTCAAAGGCTCACACAAAAATAGTTATATGTGTGTAACTAATATGCAATTTTCATTCAAATTGACTATTTCAATGATTGCTAACAATATGAATTATAAAAGCGATTTTGTTCTAATTATCATCTTTTTGTATAATAATTCAAATTAATAATCAATAATGAAATAAATTATTTATGAACAGATTTTAACTAATTCATGATATCAGTTATTAAGATTAATAATAAAGATTATAAACAGTTTAAGAAAATTATTAACCCCTTCCCCACACTTAAAACTATACATTGTCCCTAATGTAAGCAATATAAGCACATCAAGATAAAAAAGTTAGAAAGTAGAGTTTGATAATTCTCTAAGTAATAAAATTCTCTGATTTCTGAGTTTAGGATTGTCCATCTTATACTAGGAATTAACATCCTTACAAAAGTATAAAAAAGGGATAAAAACGTAAAATAAAATAAAATAACAAAAGTAACTATGAAATATGAAATAACATTAATATTAATGTTTAGATAAGATAAAATAAAAATAAGAAAAAAACACAATTAATGAGAAAAAGAAGATACAAAAGTTAAGCATCTCCCTCAATCGTGCTATAACTCAAGCCTATCTAACGATCGAGGAGCTATTGATAAAGTACCCTTGCTAGATTACGGAGGCCAAAAATAAATGCCCTAATAGCTTGCCATGAACAGTAGTAACTCTCTCGTCCATCCAACATAGGTCTCGAGCCTTCCTACCTGCTCCATAAGCTTCACCTGCTATGGTTGAAAAGTCCACTGAGTACCTAAAAGCGATGCCACCCATCTCTCCAGCCGATCTATCTTTAGCTGGTCCTGTAGTGTCTATGCCTTATGTCCTCCCGTACTATCCTCCACTAGTACTTCCTTTCCTGTCTGGAATGACGGTAGCTATGGCTACGATGGTTGCTCTACTACGGGTGATTCTTCTCCAGCTCCTCCTAATGTTGTTGGCTCATTGGGAACTCCAATAAGTCTAAATGTCACCTAGGGGTCATCTTTTAATCATGTGCATACGTTTTATCAATTGGAGGTTTAGTGCTACGATGGTGCCCATCTATTGCATCGATGGTAAACTATTGAATACTTCAATCCTTTATGTAAATCTCATCACATAAGGTCCAACATAGATTATGCCAACCTTCCTCTCCTTGTTTTGACGCCTAATAAATTGAGAAAGCATGTGCCCCTAGTAGATCGGCATCCTCTTGTTCATACTTTGTAAATAATAATTTGTTGACGACGTTGTGGCTGTCACCTTATGCGCTCAAGGTGTGACCTAAAAATCCATGTATATTATGGAGTGTCGGGTGTTAAAGTGACGATGACTTGAACCTATTCGAGTCATACTCTCTATCATCACTTATCATGTTCTAGAATTTGCAGGAAGACATCCCACATAGGAAGTCTATCTGCAAATCCAAATAATCTTGCATCCCTAAGAATTCTGCATATTATAGCCCCATGGTTATAGAGAAATCTGAATAGCTCATTCAGATAATCTCCCCGAATAGTCAGAATTGGATTATATTTGGCCTGTACCATTTGTGTCTCCCCTTCTCCATAAAGAATGTGGAGAGTACCTCAAGTGTCAACTCCTAGTAAGAGGACTCTATGATGTCAAAAAGTCTAGGCCAGGCGCCTACGATGATCAAGTCTTGTACTTGTTGCACTAACCCAACATGCTCCAACACCTCCTAGGCTATGTTGTGTCCCATGACAAAGGTCTTATACTACGTTGCTGCATTGAAGAGTAGCATTAAAGGTCTTTTGGTTGGCATGCAATTAAACAAAAATCTAGATTCAATTAATTATAAAAACAACTAATTAAAGTTTAATTTCACGCAAAAATGTCACAATATAACAATTAGTGAGCAAAAATTGCCTAATTTTGCAGTTTAAGTTGAATTTTCACCCAATGTCCATGCAACTCATCAAATTGAATCACTAAATAGAATGGGTAACGATAATATTCAAATATTAAACCACAATTAATCATAAAATCACACAAACTCCCACAAAACCCCAAAGTCCTAAAATTGATATTTTTGGGAAAATCCTTAGAAATTGAAAAACACCCAATTATTCTTGCATAAACAAATGAAAATAACAAGAAAACTTACTTGGGTGTTGTTAATTTGTAGGAAAATTGTGAAAATTAGGCTAGGAGATTAAGAGGGCAACGGTTCTACTACACGAATATGTAGGTCACTGAATTGCAGCTTTTTACGAGCTTACACAATCAATTACACAGGTGTTTTTCTAACCGTGTAAGCCTACATAAATGTGTCTACAAAGTGCACATCTCTTTGTAAACGTGTACAACTTGAAAATTAGATGAACAAACTTAAAATTTTGCAATTAAAAGTTATAACACTTTAACACACATACCCTAACATCATAATTATGCACAATCTCATTAGGATAATTAATTTCTATTCTAAAACACATCAAAACTTAAACAAATCTTATTCTAACATCAAAATAAGAATAAAATAAAATAGAATTTAAAATAAAAATTAAACTAATTTATGGATTGTCTCTTATGTAGTGCTTGTTTAACATCGTTAGCTTGACGTACTATGCTCGTTACCATCATCTTGGGTCTATAATCAGTGGCTTGTTTTACTTCTCCCAAAGGTAGTTTAGTATAAGCTAGTGCAAGATAACAATAAGGACATACTTTATAAAATTAATACATCCAATTAACTGCATTAAAGCCTTTTTTAGTGAAAAACTATAAATAAAATAAGGGATAACAAAACTCCCTAAATCTTCAATTGAATCAAACAGTTTATTTTGTGGGAAGTAGGAACCATCCATATTGAATGTAACTAACAACGATCCACCAGTAGTTCACTCATTTGGCTCCTCCTCTTGTTCTTCCTTATTCGCCTTAGTATACTCTCCTTCTTTTTCTTCCTGGACAAAGACTTCCTCTTCTTCGCTTTCTTCAATCATCTCTTGCCACTTCTTTACTTCCTCTTCTTCTTTTTCCTCTACCATATGTTTCATTTGCTCATCTTTCTCTACTACAACAGCAGTTACCTCCTCACATTCTTGAGATGCACTTCATTCATGAAATTGACCTTTATCACTTCTTCACTCTGAAGGGTTAATAAGCTTAAATAATGTATTATGTTATGCTTAATGTATTCAGGTGAAGAAAATATTTCATCAAATTCACGTCAGCTAGCTTCATTTTTGGCAAGGTATTCCATTATTTTATCTGTAATACTTTCTTCTTGATGTTATTGCTATGAATATTCAGTTCGAGCATAATCGTTCCATCCCTCCGCTCGAAATTATAAATACTCTCATAGGGTGCAATCTAAGGTTAGTTGTGCATGCTTGGTTGCTCCCATATGTAATTTGGTGCCTGACATTCATAAATATAACGGTTACTCCCACAAATGATGCAACTCAACATGAAATTTGGTTTAGCTTCCGAACACATGTCACTAAAATTTTTTCTTTCTGAAATGGTGATATTTATAAAAAAAGATGGCATATCATAGCTTTCATAAGAATACTATCCACTTCATCCTTCCATTGTTAGTTGTGACTACAATAATGAAGAAATAAAATGAATGAATAATTATAAAATAAAATACAAAATAAATAAATACAAAAAATAATGGTTAGATTAATAAAAGCTAGGCTTTCCAAATATTACAGTTCCCAAAAGTAATGCCAAAACTTGATTGATTATGATTAGTCGACGTAGCTCTAGCTAGCACAAGTAAATATAAGTAGATCCCACGATGACAGTTAGTACTAATAATTACCTTTTTCTATTATCTATCTTATGAATCATATTTTGGTTTTTAATTAAAAATTAAACTAAATAAACATCTAAGAATTAAAACAATTCTGAACATGAGACACAGAAAAGAACTTAGAAAAATCAATATCAAATAATAGTGTCTAGGTAATGAATCCCCCTGAGAATCATTAAATGTTAACCCTTTATTATGCAATTATATTATTGATTATTGGACCGTAGAAATTATTGTCTTATATTAATACCTTTGTCAAGACTATTAATAACTAATACATCAATTGATTAAAAAAATCTTTCTAATTAAAACTCCTAGGATTGCTTTATCGATTTATGGATTTTGCTATTAAGTTTGACTCTAATTCAGAAGATTTACGTTAGCCTATCTATACATTTGCATGAAACTCCTTTTAATCATCATAGATCTATTCATACAAGAGGATTTTCAATCTCAAGTATATGAAATCAAATCATACACTAATATTCCAGATATATTAGAACAAGAATAAAATGCATAATTGAGTCACAATAAATCAATCAATATAATTTTATTAAATAAAAGATGGAAACATATTGCTATCACAAACTAGGGTTCATCACACCTAGACACTAAATACATTTAGTTACTCATAGAAAATGAAATCAATAAAAAATGTAGAAAAACTAATCAAAAACAAAGAAATCATAATTTTAAATCTCCCCTTCTCTTCTATTGAATCTTCTTGCAAGTATGGATTGGATATAGCTTTCTATCGGATGTCTTGATGTATTCTTCATGTTTTCCTCATCCCTTAATTAAAGTCATTGCCTCTAAATGTTGTTTAAACCTAAAAACTCTTAAAATCATTTTACCTCCACTCTCATTCTTTTATACTAAAATTTAGGATTTCTGGGATATATACGGTCACTTACACAGGCATGTAAGAGACCGTGTATATTTAAAAACACCTGAATTCACAATTTTAGATGGACATAGAGACTTACGTAGGCAACATACACAGTTGTGTATATCAACATACACGAGCGTATAACTCCACGCGATCAGAAACCAAATTCTTTAATCTTCACACATTTGTATAGACTTACACAGCCACTGTAAACAGTCGAGTAGGACCTTAGTCGCTTCAAATATTCGTTCCATATCATGATTTTATCTAAATTCTTATCCTTTTTGTTCATGAAGGTAATTATCACCTACAAATGCTCTTAAAGTGAATTAAGTATCAAATATACAAAAAAACTATAGAATATTAAGCAAAATACATTAAATGTAGGTGTATAATTATAGTTAAATAAGCATTTATCAACTAGAAATAAAGCCACTAAATCTAAAAATAGCAAGATAAAAGTGTGAAGGTTTTAAGCTAAGAACATCTCAAAAAACAATCAGAGCTAAACTAGCTCTTTCGGCTCTCTCCTTAGCTAGCTTTCCTAAAAACTTCCAAGATTAAGTATATATATATATATATATATATATATATATCATTTGGACTCCAAAACTCTTACGTAATCAATTATTTCCAGACCATACAACTTACATCTCTTATTATATCATCTATTATTTCTATCCTATACAACTTATATCTCTTATTAAACTTTCATAATCTAAAAAATAAGGTTCTTAAACTACACACGATCTTTGTGTCCTTTAAAAACTTAACATCATGGAAATACACGATTCTAATGGCTTACATGGAACATCATGGAAATACACGATTCTAATGACTTACATGGCCAACGGACATAGTTATTTCCTCCACTTATATGGTCGAGTCTAATTCTACATGAGCGTGTCTAACTTTAAACATTTTCTTCCAACTCATATATGAGTTCATCTATACAGTCATATCCATCATTTACATAGGCGTATAAAACCTTAAGATGGGCGTATGTTCTAGAAACAACTTAAACTTATCAATTTTTATCTCGAATCTTCCTAAAATTTATATATTTTAATTTATGAAGATAGATAATATTTCTAGAGCCCAAATTTAGTAATATTGGATGAACAAATACCTACAAAATATGTTGGTATTGTTCCAAAACTTGAAACATTTACTTGTCAGTTACCATAATGTTCATCCCTTTATTATTATTAACGTTTATAATGTTTTACCTTTTATTGTCAATAACATTCATAACGTTATTACCTCCATTATTATGTAACATTCACCATAATACGTTAATGTATTTTAATATATCTTTATTACCAGTCAACGTATGAAGCTCTACATTCCTTCTATATATACAATACACTCGTTTGTTTTTCAGGGTTTTTTTCTCGTCTCTAGTTTTCTTGCTTTTTATTTTCCCCACATACAACATCTTATGCATCTCTTCTATTTCTCTTGCTTCTTATATACATGTCTGCTTTGCTCCATATGATGCACATCTATCTGCTGCATTGTTCTTCTTATGTTTTGTCTTTTCTTCAGTCATAGAGTGCACTAAAGCTAGTGGAGGAGGTGTCAACCCTGGGGTTGAATCTCATTGTCCTACTGCATTGTAGAGGGGAATTTCTAACTTAAGGCACTGATTTTCACGACACCTTACATTTCAGATAAGTCGTTTCGATTTATTTATTTATGTTATTTTTGCTAACAATCTAAGTCAAAAACAATTGTTGTGTTACTACTGTTGTCAAAAATGTGTTGTTCTGCTTGCTCTTTGTAAGGATATTTTCTATTCTTGCTTTTTTTTTTGAAATTGCTACTGTTGATTGGAAATTACTGCGTTCTTGCTGCTGCGTATTTATTTAGTTGAATTATCGATTGCTCTTATTATTGTTCTCTTTGTATTGTTTGATTATTTCGTGTGAGACATCTCTGCTTTCATATTTAATATGTCATATACGAATGAGACCAATGTAGGTTCTACACTTATTGTTTCCTACATAGGTTCTGCCCTTATCATCGTAGCCCAGAGGATTATATCTAAACTAACTAGATTAGAGCACCTAGAAGGGAGAAATTTTAAACGATGATTTAAGAAAATTCTATTTTACTTTCAGCAATACGAAATTAATTATGTAGTGTTTCAAGAAATTCCTAATGACAATACCAACTAAGCATAATCGTACTATTAAGGGAGTGTTGGTCAACCATATGATAAACCCATTGTTTGATATCTACTAAAAGTACAAAAGTGTCAAGAAAATTTAGGATGCTTTATAAGTGAAATATGGGACAGATGATGTCGTACTAAGAAATATGTAGTTGCTAGGTAGTTAAAATTTATTGTTGTTGATGATAAGCCTATTACGGACTAATTAAATGAGTATGAAAACCTAGTTGTTGAAATCCTTACTGAGGGTATGAACATTTGTAAGTTATTTCAAGCTAATTCCCTTATTGAGAAACTACTTGCCTCATGGAATGAGTATAAAAACCAATTGAGGCATAATAAGAAAGACATGAAGCTTCAGGAGTTGATAAGGTATATAAAGACTGAGGATGCCAACCGTACACAAGATAAGACCAAACCACTCACCCTTGTCCCTACTATTAAGGCTAATGTGATAGAACATAGAAATGCAAATAACTTCAAGAAGAATGGTAAACAAAACAAGTCTTTCAACAACAACAAGCATGGTCAATTTAAGTACAAAAGGATTGACGGTGACTGTTAGTGGTACCATAAGCCAGGCCATCCGACTACGTTTTTTAATCTAGAATCAACCATGAGAAGAAGGACCAAAGACAAAAGCCACAACAGTTCAGGAAAGAAAAACAGAAGGGGAACCAATAGGGTAACAGGAAGAGCTTTGGTAAGCCTTAAGCTAATATTGTCGAAGCTGGTGATGAAGAGGAGATCATTACTATTGTGGTGTCTGAAGTCAACTTTGCTGGAAATTTGGTCGAGTTGACCATTAACACAAAAGTCATGTGCCACATTTGTACTAATAAAGACCTGTTTAAAGCGTTAAATGATGCTACTAATGGTGAATTTGTATATATGGGTAACTCCAATAGACTTCTTGTCTTAGGAGTTAGGAAGGTCACTCTCAAACTCACTTTTGGAAAAGAGTTGGCATTAGAAAATGTTCTATTTGTTCCCGATGTTATTAGGAACTTGATTTCTGGATCATTATTTAACAAAGCTAGTGTCAAACTTGCTTTTGACTCTGATAAGCTAGTTCTTACTAAGAATGGGAACTTTGTTGGTAAAGGATTTTGTAATGGGGGTTTATTTGTACTTGACATTGAAATGAATGCATCTACTTCTTCTGCTTATATTGTTGAGTCTTTAAATCTATGGCACTCTAGATGTGGGCATGTGAATGTGAGGTCAATTAAGAGGAAGCAAAGCTTAAACTTATTACCTAACTAGATCATAATGAAATGAAAAAATGTCAAATTTGTGTTGAGGCTAAACACTCTAAGAAACCTTTTAAGTTAGTGACCGAGAGAGAGTCACAATTGTTAGATTTAGTGCACACAGATTTGGGTGATTTTAATAATAGTGAGAGTAAATGAGGCATGAGATATTATATTACTTTTGTGGATGATTGTTCTCGATTTACTAAGGTTTACTTATTAAAAAATAAAAGTGATGTAGAGGAAGTGTTTATAAAATACAAAGCTGAGGTTAAGAACCAATTGAAAAGTAAAATTAAAAGATTAAGGTCTAATCAAGGTGGTGAGTATAGTATTGATTTCTTTGTTGATTATTGTGGAAAGGTCAGGATTATTCATAAGCTTTCAACCCCTTATACACCTAAACAAAATGGAATAGCTAAGAGGAAAAACCGAAAACTTAATGATGCGATGAGTGCAATGTTGATTTTCTCAAGTTTACCTGATTTTGATTTTCTCAAGTTTACCTGATTTTATGTTGGGGGAAGCTATTCCTTTAGCTTGTTATGTATAAACAAAGTCCCTCATCAAAAACTAGATCAAACTCCTTATGAAATTTGGAAAGGTTATCCACCTAACTTGCATTTTTTAAAAGTGTGGGAGTTTTTAACTAAGGTTGCTTTACCTGAACATAAGAGGAAGAAAATTAGGCCTAAGACCATTGATTCAATTTTTATGGGATATGCTTCTAATAATGCTGCCTATAGATTTATGGTTAAGGAAGAGGGATTTAACACTTATGAACCAATTACAGAGTCAAGAGATGGAGTGTTCTTTGAGGACATATTTCCTATGAAAGTAAGTGTGCAAGTTCCTAGAGAATCTGTCCCTAGTTCTTTTATCAATGATGATATAAAGGAAGAGGAAATTATTGAACTAAGGAGAAACAAAAGAGCTAGATTACCCATCATTTTTTGTTATGACTTTATTACTTCCTTTGTGGTGAAAAAACTTGAGGAAGATCCATAGATGACAATTTTATGGTGATTTATATTATTGAGGAAGATCCCAAAATTTATAATGAAGCAATGAGATCTACGGATGCTACCTTTTGGAAGGAACCATAGACAGTGAGTTAGAGTCAATTATGCCTAATAAAACTTGGGTTTTAGTTGACCTACCTCTAAGGTGTAAGCCTTTAGAGTGCAAATGGATTTTCAAAAAGAAATTAAGACCTGAAGGAACCATTGAGAGGTTCAAAGTAAGAGTTGTGATTAAAGACTTTAAAGAAAAGGAAGGATTGAACTTTTTTAATACTTACTCTCTTGTTACTAAAATTGCATTTATAAGGATGATGTTTGCTATTGCCTCATTATTTAAGCCTCATGTACACCAAATAGATGTTAAGACAACTTTCATGAATGGTGATTTAAATGAGAAAATTTGTATGGTCTAGCCCGAGGGGTTTAGAGTGCTTGGTCAAGAATAAAAGATGTGTAAGTTAGTTAAGTCTTTGTATGGACTTAAACAAGCTCCCAAACAGTGGCATAAGAAATTTGAAAGTGAGATTTTCAAACATAGTTTCGCCTCTTATAATGCTAATTTTTACATTTATGTGAAATCTGACTTCAGTGGTTGTGTGATCATAACTCTTTATGTAGATGATATGCTTATTTTTGGTACTAGTTTATCTGTCATTGATACTACGAAGAGTTTGCTAAAGTCTTCCTTTGATATGAAAGATCATGGACCTGTGGACTCTATTTTGGAAGTTAAAGTTGATAGGACTAACTGTTTTAGGTTGAATCAAACTCATTATGTTAAGAAAATTCTGAAGAAGTTTAGTTACTATTATGTTGATCCAGTCAAGACTCCTTATGATGCTGGTTTGCTTTTTAAAAAAATCTTAGTGATAGTGTAAAACAAGCTAAATATGCTAAAATTCTTGTTGTGATGTTCTTAATGAACTATTCTCGTCCTGATATTACATACTGTATGAGTAGACTTATTAGCTATACTCATAGTCCTAGTCAAGAGCATTGGAATGCATTGATTCATTTGTTGTGGTATTTGAAAGGTACTATACATTATGGATTATCTTTTGGTGGTCATCCTCCTGTATTGGAGGGGTATTTTGATGCTAACTGGGTTACGGAGAGTGATGATATACACTCTACCAGTACCTTGGCAGGAGCTACAGTGTCTTGGAAATTATCCAAGCAAACATGTATTGTAAGATCAACAATGGAGGCTGAGTTTGTGGCTTTGGAACTGGCAGGACGAGAATCGGAGTGGCTAAGGAAGTTCTTAGCAGATATCCCACTTTGGGAAAAACTAATTCCTTTTATGTTCCTTCATTGTGATTTGCAGGCTACCATTCATGTTACCGAAAACAAGGTATATAATGACAAAAGTAGACATATCAGATTGAGATGTAAAATTGTCTGCACTTTAATTAGACATGGTGTAATCTCTCTGGACTATATCAAGTCAGAGAGAAACTTAGCGGTGCTGTTTACAAAAGCTTTGAGTAGGAAACTAGTTTTGGAGTATGATAAAGGGATGGAGTTGAGCCCAGTTATGTAGTAACCTCGTGATGGACACCCGTCTTGGGAAACCAAATTCAATGGTTCAAACGAAGTTATATGGTGACTATTTACTTGTACTTTGTTTGTGGAATAACACTGAAATATATTCAGTTGTTGAATTGCATCTCTAGCATAACTTTACTTTGTTTGATGAGGTTGAATTATTTAATCTTTAATGAGTTTCATAGCCCAAGTTTGAGTTGTGTGAGCAGCACAAACTTGATGGACTCATCTACGTGATTGTGGGAGGCCAGCCATCCCCCTATGAGAGCTTTTGGGGCTATCTCTCTAGGGTGATCGTGAGATCAAGGCATTTTGAGGCTATTTATTTCTTTAGTAAGTTCTACCTCTGAAATTTCTTGGATCCTAGGTTCAAGACTTAGTTCACCTGGATGTTCGCCTATCTTTCTCCTAAATTATTACAATTTGTATCTCAAGTTTTGACCCAAGTGAGGGATTGTTGGTATTGTTGCAAAACTTGGAACATTTGTTTGTTAGTTATCATAACGTTCATCCCTTTATCATTATTAACGTTCATAATGTTTTACCTTTTATTATCATTAACGTTCATAACTTTATTACCTCCATTATTATGCAACGTTCACCATAATACGTTAATCTATTTTAATATGTCTTTATTACCAGTCAACGTATGAAGCTCTCCTCTCCTTCTATATCTACTATATAGTCGTTTGTTTTTCTAGTTTTTCTTCTCTTCTCTAGCTGTTGTGTTTTTCATTTTCTCTAGATACAACATCTTACGCATCTTTTCTGTTTTTCTTGCTTCTTTCATATGTTTTTGCTTTACTCCATACGACGCACATCTATCTGCTGCATTCTTCTTCTACTTTTTTGTATTTTCTTCAATCACGGAGACAGTGTATACTCTACTCTTTAAAGTGCATCGAAACTGATGAAGGAAGTGTTAACCTTAGGATCAGATCCCATTACCCTACTGTATTATAAAGAAGAAGTTTTTGACTTAAAACAGTAATTTTTATGGCATCTTATATTTTAGGTAAGATGTTCTGATTTATTTATTTACACTACTTTCTCTAAAAAAATTTAGGTGGACTTTGTTCTGTCTGCATGAATGGATAAGTACAACATTAGTTGCATGGTTTATGGATCACAAGTTTGATACATGTAAGATTATGGTTATTTTCGAGATGTACGATCCGCATGTATACACGTATTGAGCATTATTTGAGTGTCGAATGCAAATGAATAAGGTCATTTTGACGGAAGTCGAAGTTGTGACCCTGCCAAATTTTTGATTCATCCAGTTGGCACTGACATGTATTGGGGATTTTTTTTCTTTCCTATTGGAGATGCTGACGGGCAACAAATCGAGTTAGATTCAGTTTCAGCAAGAAGGCGAATAAACTCTGCAAGCTACAGTGGATACAACTCCCCACATTTCATTCTGGTCTATTACTACGACAAATAGTCAAGAACTAACATCAACTTGAAGTTTCAAATTAATTATTACTAATAACTAACAGGTTAATGATTGTTTTCTTCGCCATAGTTTCAATCTTCAATTTTGATTGTTTTAGCTTTGATATTGTAAAAGAAAATTTTAATTCTCATTTAGAGGAAAATTCTCATGACCATCTATTTCAGTTGATAACAACTATTTTTGCAAGTAATTAGATGATATTTGCTTAACACATCAGATTGAGGATTTAGGAGTTCTGTTAGCAGTTTCGTCAAGAATTTTGAAATTTATTTTCAACCGAGTAGCCAATTCTCACCCCCTCTTTTATTCTTTTTTTTTTATTTGGAAACTTTGGTTCTCCCCAATGTCCTCCAGGTCTAAAGAAATATCATTAACAACTAAGCTTTTTATACTGGTTTTATATGTACCAATGGTCAATTTTGTGATTATCTGTGTTTTCACTTAAGGAGTAGGTTGAAAGGAGTAGAAAAGTTATGATAATTACTTTAAATAGGATAGAATCATAATAGAGATACAATTATGATCAGATTTACATGTTAGGCTAATCCTTTGACACAAGAAACATGGCAATTAGACAAATTTCATATCACTTATAGCCAGAATTCCCAACAGTTGATCCAAAAGAAGAAGGGCAATTAGGCGGTGGAACTTCAACAAAACCTTCTAACATTTCCATTACCATCTTCATTGTAGGCCTGTTTAAAGGGTCCTCTTGTATGCACCAAAAAGCTATCTTCAACCATCTTTCGAGCCTCCCTTCATCACTCAATGCCAACTCGTCATTATCCACCAAAACATCCATTCTTCTCGCAACATAGAAATCATAGGCCCAGTCTGTGAGTATTACTATTTCTTCTTCCTCTATGTCTGTCACAACATTTCTTCTGCAGCAAATTATTTCGAGTAGCACCACTCCATAGCTGTACACATCTACTTTGGACGTGACAGGCAAGTTCTTAAACCATTCAGGTGCCACATACCCTTTTGTTCCTCTCATCATGGTTCGAGTTCGACTTCGGCCAGAGAGCAACATCTTTGCCAAGCCGAAATCGGCTATCCTGGCAGATAAATTATCATCCAGAAGTATGTTTTGAGGCTTTATATCGCAATGAATTATAGGGGCTTCACATTCTTCGTGCAGGTACAATAGTCCTCTTGCTATTCCTAAGGCGATCCTGACTCGGTGATGCCAGTTTGGTCTTGGATGTGTAAAGATGAAGCTTGACAAAGAGCCATTGCTCATAAACTCGAATATCAAAAGCCTATTAGACCCTTCATCGCAGTAGCCAAGCAATCTGACAAGGTTCTTGTGATGAGTCCTTCCCATTGCACTCACTTCAGCTCTGAATTCTCTTTCTTTTTCTTCAGCAAGCTTGTCAATCTTCTTGACTGCAATCACATTTCTGGAATCAGACTTCAGGACTCCTTTATATACAATGCCAAAGGAACCTCTCCCAAGTTCTTCCTTGAACCCTTCTGTAGCTATAACGAGTTCCTTGTGCGTGAAAGAACGCAGATTTGTCTCGTAAACAATAGGATCTTTTGTATCTTGCTCGGCCTTCCCTTCTTTTCTCCTGGACTTGAACACAATTATTGGAATAAGAAGTAGCAAAAGCAAGTTGAAGAAAGCAGAACAACCTAAAAGTGCTCCTAATGTAACTAGTTTCTTGCTCTTGCTGTTACTGTAGGAAAAACTTGGAGGAGCTTCTTTCCTAACTTTGAACAGAACTGTTGCAATTTCCCCAGTTCTTCCATTGGAGAGTGGTAATCTTTTTTTCCAACATCTACTACCACCAAAAATGGCAACAGCACAGGAACAGTCATGCAAGCAAGAGTCCTGGCATTGTGATTGATTATAAGGCTCCAGCCTCTCGTAATCATTTAGGGGCCAATTTACATTATTAAGCTCACTGAATTCATACAACTGTTCTGGAGCTATAGAACCATCATCTTGTCCACATCCTTGTGGGAAAGTTGGTACGCAACCACCGAATATGTTTTGTGGATCGATGAACACATATCCAGGTGGGCAGTCACATCTGGGCCTCGAGTTCTGCATTGAGCAATAGCTATTGTAGCCACAAGGACCGCTACCAAGATCACTGAAAATGTCAACACATATGTTTTCAGGAATAGATTGCACAGGCAACCAACTCTGACCAGCATTGGGGTCCTTTGGATGAGCGTATTGAGTGAAGACCCCATTAAAATCCAATGTTGCGCGATAATAATAATTTGCTATACTAGTAGATACAGAAGTCCATCCAGGAAGTTGAGCAATTTCTCCATTCCCTCGAACTATGTATAAATAAGCTGATTCGTTGAAGAGAAGTTGATTACCAGATTCAGAGTGATTCAAACTGAATGTGTCACTATTATAATAGGGAGGATACTGAGATCTGCTTGGCCATGCTATTGGATGTAGCTCGAGACTGCCATTTAAGAAGTTGAGCTCGAACCTACCCTCGGAGTAGTTGGTTTCTGTTATCCTAGAAGACAGCATGTCATCCAAGTTTAATGTTTGGCCAGGCAAGATTGTGTCAGTAGGATTCCTGAAACTCTCCCAAACATAAGTAGAACTGTTGGTACCAGCAAGTACGAAGTTGCCAGTGTCCAGCATGGCAGCAGAAGACACTGTGGTGGCCGGATTTGCCTCCCATATCATTAGGCCTTTAGGATCTGTCAAGACAAGGTTGGTCTCAGTAAGCTGAACTTTTGATCCTCTTGGCACAGGGTTGTCTCCTTTTGCATACCAAACTATAGTCTTCTCAGAAATCTTGTTGAACCAAATGGCTAGCAGGAACATGTTAGTGCGGGGAAGTTGCCGAAAACCAAAAGCAAAATCCTCTGACGGTGATAGCCATGGAGAATCACCATTCGTTGTCAGTGATGTGCTCAAAGTTATGTTTGCCATGGACGAACAGAGTAAAAAAGCGAGGAAAATGAGGAAGAGGAAAGCAAAAGAAGCCATTCTTAGCTCTGCCTTTGAGTTGGCATAAACATTGAAAAAACATTGAAATAGATGCTCTGTCAATTGTGTTGCAGTTAAATTCCATTTGACAATTATAAGGAGACGTAAGGAGCTTGACGGACAAAAAGTCGAACCTTCCTTGCGTGTAGGTAATGCCGTGAATCAGCCGACTATTTACAGTTGGTAAAAGTTTTAGACTAAGTCAAATATGATGGCCAGTTTGAAAAAGTTTTAATTTGAAATTATAAGAGAAACCTTAATTTAGTTTGTAAAAGTTTTAGACTATGTCTTATCAACTAAAAGCTGTTTTTTTCCTCCCGCACCTTCCCCTCGATGATTTCCAGGCCTAGCAAGGGTGGAAATTGACTAAGGGAAGTAAGATAAAGAAGACGCAAGCTACCACAATGCAGATTCTTGCTGCAAACATATAGAGGATGATCGCCTTTCTAATTGCCATTTGAGTTTTTCTGAACCCTAATTGAGAAAGACAAAGTCGCGAGCTTCAAATGGGGGGTGTGTTTTTACCCCTCTTGCAAAACGATGTCGAACCTGTGAACATCCTCAAATGCAACGTTGTCGTCTTAATTATAACGTTGACGTATTAAGAAGATAGCCCTCCTCTAATGCAACGCTGTCATTTGTAATATTTTTTTAATTTTGTAAACGTGTGCTTCCAAGATCTTCGTTATTGGCTTACCTTTGATGTAGGATAGTTATTCTCTCAAAACTTGTTTCTCTCATTTTTATTATCAATCTATATTTTAATTTTTCAAAAAAAAATCTTTTGTTGGATTTTTGAATTATTTGAAGACAAGAGTTTGACTATAACCATTTATTAATTAAAAAAGAACTTAAAAATCTTAGAAGGCCTAAAAACTAAATGACTTAAATCATATTTAAACTAATTGGCCTAAAAACTAGGTATAAGCAAAAGGACGAAAAAGAAGTAATCACCCAACTAAAATTTTCAAAATCAAATAATAAAGTTACCATCTATTAGCATTTGCATGTCTAACTAAAATTTTGAATCTTAATTATTGATGACGATATAATTTTGAAAAAGATAATTGAGCTTCATTAAGGGTTATGAGACCTTGAAAAGAATTTTTTTAAAAACCTTTTATTAGCTTCTTTCCTTCTCCACTCATTCTCTTTTGAGTCGTTCATATTGATATAAATAAACTAAGTAAGAAAACTAAATTTTAATTTAACACTTAAGAACCTTAATACAAAATGGCGTTGTCACCTATTCCTTCTTATGATCTTGTTAAAGACATAAAAAGATGATCTGGAAATTTAAAACAAAAGTCGAATGCCAAAGTGAAGTGTTCCAAGGTTTACTTTCTAAAGAAGGAGAGGGTTTAGGGATAATCTTAATCAAGATCTTCAATAAGATGCTCCTAATAGAGTGAATTTATAAGTCCTTCACTGATTTTGAATCCTTCTTGGTAAAATGGATCCACTCGAATATTTTAAAAGGCCAAAGCTTCTAGATTATTAAGCATTAACAAAGATATTCTTGGTCTATAAATTAGAAGTTGAAACTTACGAGCTCATAAACCATGAGATGAAAGCAGTGATTAGGAACGGGAACAAAACTTGGTTTTAATATGATAATTGGAATGCCCTTATCCCTTCTATAAAATAGAGGGAATGGATAACCTCAAACTCCAAATTCCTCGTTAATGTTATCATTAAAAGTGGAGCATGCAACTACAGATTTAGGGGATTAAGTGTCATTATGAATAATGTGCCAAATTATAAACTAAGAATAGAGTACAAGAATAAAATATTATGGAATGAACATAGGCCCAAGATCTTCACTAGTAAGTCTTGTCTTCACCTACTCCAACATGTTGAGAAACCGAGTCGGAATCCGATCTCGACCGCAGTGGAATAATTGTGACACTTTTTCGCAACTTTTGACTTCCAGAAAACTAAGATCGCTTTAATTCTATAAAATGATTAACACAAATTGTAAGAAAGTAGAAACTTAATTCGTACCTTATTTTGAAGCTTGATCTTTATCATGTCATGTCCCTCGAACCGTTCTTGAAACCGATCTATTTCAACCACCGTAGCTGCACAAATATTGTAACATCCCATCACCGATGGGAAGGTTAGAATAGTATTTTTGAGTGGTCAATGGGCGTTTAGAAATGCCTTTCCATGTTCATGCCTAATCTAGCATCCGCATACATGTGAATAGTGAATTTTGCACCTGAAAAATGACTGTACATGCATTCATGACATTTCCGGTATAAGTGTTAAGAAATGTGATTGTGAATAAATGTGATTTGTGTGTATGAAAAATTGAGTTGGAGAGAGGCATTGTGGTTTTCGAATTTTTGGAGAATTTTAGAAATTATTTTTCTGAAATTTCGGGGTAATTTCTGGACTAGAAAAATGCCAAGTGGCAGAATAATTATTTTATCGGTAGTAGAAATTACTGTCCAATGGCACTGGAAATTTAGATAAATGATTTTCGGATTTATTAATTTGAGCCATTGAAAATTGGGAGATGATTAGTGTAGAAATTGGACTTAGGATTTAAGAAGTGGACAAGTGGCAAGTGACATAAGTCACTTGCCAAACATGTCCTTAAGTCCACTACTTGTTTTAATTAAAAGCCTTTTTTTCCCTTCTTGATTGTCATTCACGATGCTTTCATGTGTGAAGACCAAGATATTTTGTTCTCCTCCTTCTTCTTCAATGGTTTCTTCTTCTTGTCATTTTGTGGCCAATCTCCACCCACAATAAATCTAGCTCTCTCATATCTTAGTTGCTCTCTTCCCTTCTCACCAAAAACCCTAACCTTTCAAGCTCAAGATGATGATGATTGTGAGATGGTGAGGAAGTTAGGGATTTTTAGTTTCTTGAAGATTTGAAGAATTGGAAGCTAAATTAGGTAAGAATTTTTGTCAAATATCATGGATTTTTAGTTAAAGGAAGCATTTATGATGCTATTTGAAATGAATTACATGGAATTGTGTCTTGGATGTATGGGTGTGACTTTCTTGTTTTTATTGATGATGAATGATGTAGATTGTGATGTATGTGAATTAGAGATGGTTTGGTAGTTAGAGTTTGGAATTTAATGACGTTTAGATGAGTGTATAAAAGTATGATGATTGAGTGCATGTTGATGCTATGTTGTAGGTTAATGTTCAAGTAGAGGTTTTGAATCAGTTGTGGTTGATATATTGAGTGAATTGAGTAGTTATTTGGTGAGGAAATGTTATGGAAGAGGTAGAAGAAGAGTTGGATGAAAATCTGGAAATTTGTATTTGTGTATGTTTCAATGGATTAATCATAACTTCTTCTATGGTTGTG
>JAOTAY010000005.1:14786408-14811138 GCA_025629805.1 Erythroxylum baracoense
AATAATTATATTTTAATTAATTCTTTAATTAAAATATTTTTATTAAGGAATAATAATATTTTAATTAATTAATATTTAATTAATGAATAGTTATATTTTAATTAATAATAATATTTTAATTAAATATAGTGTAATTAATTAAGTAATAATAATAATTTAAATAATTGTATTGTAATTATCTTATCGTATTAAAAAAATTAGAAATATACTTAAAATAAATATTAATGAAATTATAAATTAATCAATAAATTACATGTTTTAAAACATATTATACTTTAGGGGTATTTTTGTCATTGTTAGTGCTTTATGTTATGCCCACTGCAACCAAAGATATTTTTATCCTCGAGACGGAGACAGTCTTTTCTATTTTGTCCATCACAACTAAACACCTTACTGTCTCTAATTTTTGTTCTGTTCTATCTCTAAATTTTCGTCTCGTTTCGTCTCCGCACCTAGGAGACAGAAACCAAACACAGCGTCAAATATCGGCGTCGTTCTCTCGCAATTTCTCCGTAAAGACGTTTATGGAGAATGCTCCATCTGCTTCATCCCACATTTGTCCACCCATGGAATGTGCTACTCCCACGATTTTCAACGCCACAATAATCAAATGCATACAACAGATTTCCAGCAGCCACGCCACCACTAACCCCATCTCATAGAATCGCATTCCGACGATCAAGCAACTAAAAATCACAACACCCGCAAGCAAAAACTCCAGTTTTACCTTCCTATTCTTCCAGATTTGAGATTTCTCCAGAACTATCGAGCCTTCTTCTCACCGTCGCTTGCGTTTGCTCATCTTCTACTGCTGATTTCTGCATTCGACTGGTCTCCAGCACTCCATGGGCATAAGACATCGCCAGTGACCCAGTGACGTGGCTAGCAATGCCATCCAACGGCGTCGCGAGCTACCCAGTGGTGTCACGAGCGACGCCCTTAATTGATTGCAAAAACCAGTGGCAATGCCACTGGTTCTACAGTTGAACTAGCGACGGTTCACCGCTAGATTCAACCCTTCAATACAAGCAAGGCAGAATAAACCAAAAGACCCAAAACAAATTTCCATAAAACACAAACCAAAACCAAAACCAAACGCTGATGTTGAGTTTCCAGAAGATTGAAAAGAAAGGGGAGTTTTCAAGAATAAATAATAATAGAGTCGTGTTTTGTTTTTCTTTTGGGTAACTAATATTTCTAGACAAAATGCGAATTCCAAAAACTCAATCCTTGGGCATCTCCATGCCTCATTTACTCGAGAAACAAAACAATCAGAGGCGTGCTTACCTAGTGTGCAGAAACATACAACAAGTAAGGGAGACGCGCATTTAAAAATTCCATAAACCAATTTCTGGAAGCAAGAACAATGAGATGCGGTTCTTTTTTTTTTACTTACGTCAACAATTAAGACATTTCTGGGTACTGAACTGTTTATATTTTAATTCAATTCCAAAATTATATGGTCAACAATAATCAAAAACTTTTAACTAAATCATAGAATTAAATATTGCTATGATACTACTGTTAAAAAATTGGGTCAGAATTCGATGTCGATCTTAGCAAAATAATTATAAAATTTTTGATGTAGTATTCTAATCTCTGGACTTTTTAAGCTCCAGTATTGTATCCAAAGTAACAAATGAGTGAGTTATTTGTAGTAAGGAAAGTGTGATAAAAATATGTGGCAAGCAAATTAGTAAGAGCAATACCCAACATAATTAGGGGCGGCAATTCAAATCTTGCTCACTTCAAGTCAAAATTAATATTATAAACAAATTTTAGGTTAAGTTTGACTCACAATTATAATTTATTATAACAATATTTTAGTGTATAAATTTAAAAATAAAAAACTAAAATCACATTATCTTAATTAATTGTACTAAATAATATTATTTTAGTAATCCAAACAAATTCATTTTGCATAGATGAGTAAAATACGAATAAAAACTTTAAGAATTTGACTTCTTGCAAGCTCCAACTTAAGGGGGAATGATGAATTATTTATTAACGGTTTTCTAGTTAGAGTTAGTTAGTACAATTTTTTAGTTTTTAGCTATATAGCACATGTATATAACGATGTACATATAACATTTTCTGGATGAATACACGGAAAGTTCTCTCATTCTCTTCTTCTCTACTTGCTTGGTAATTAACTTTGTTCATGGTATCAGAGCAAAAAATAATCTTTGATATTTGAGCTCGAATCTTGAAGGAGCAATAGGGACGCGAATGCCAGTTACCGACAACTCTCAGGATGATTGTTTACAGTTGCACAGGTCCGATCATCCTGGCATGACTCTTGTTACTGCTCAATTGACTGATAAAAACTTCTATTCTTGGAGTATTTCTATTCGCAACTCCTTAGAAGCTAGAGATAAGCTTGGGTTTGTGGATGGTACTGTACCTCCACCAACTTGTGAAGCGAAGTACAAAAAATGAAGAAAAGTGGATTGCATGGTGAAACAATGGATTCTTAATTCAATTTCCAAAGAGATTTCTGAATCTTACCTAAGTTATAGTTCTTCAAAGGTTTTATGGGACAAGCTCCAAGAAGTTTATGGAGAAAGCAATTTACCATAGCTTTTTCCGGTGCAGAGGGATATTAGTTCTGTTGAGCAAGGTAACTATTCAATTATCGCTTATTACAACAGGATTAATAAATACTGGGATGAATTAGGGCGACTTATGCCTATACGAGCATGCAACTGTCAAGGATGCAATTGTGGCGTGAATAAGAAATTAGTGGATATGGACAATGCTAATAAATGGATACAATTTTTAATGGGATTGAATCCGTCTTATGATCATATTTGGAGTCAAATCTTGGCTTAGGATCCACCTCCCTCCATACCTATTCTCTTATGATGAGGATTGAGAAACAGAGACAGGTAAATATGCTGCATAAGGATGTGGGAGCTGTAGCTATGTAGGTCAAGGGCGATAAGAATGGAAAAGGAGGAATGTTGGTTGTCGATAATGTCAACAGAAATGGTGTTAGGAAGAAGGACAATAAGAAAAAGGAGGATAAGCATTGCAATTACTACAATTTGGATGGACATGAACGCGATACTTGTTTCAAGTTGCATGGATATCCTGAGTGGTATGCAGAACTGAAAAATAAGGAGAAGGTACAGGAAAAGAGCACACTAAAGGAAAATCTGTATACATGGCTGATGTAGTTGAGAAAGACATGGCTAAGGAAACCGATGTATAAGGATGTTCTCGGTCACTTATAGCTTTGATTCAGTAGGAACTCATAAAATTATTGAAAGGGAAATAGTCTGGGGAATCTCATCTTTTGAACTTAATACAGACTGAATTTGCAGGTATGTCAATCTTGAATCCTGCTCTTGAGTCTGTTAAGAAATGTGGGACTTGGATAGTGGATTCTAGTGCTACATTACATATCTGTACAGACAAGAACTTATTTCATTCATTACTGCCTATTGATAAGGTTACGAAATTGTTTTTCCCTAATGGGGAGGTGAATGATGTAGAGTGTAGAGGAGTGATAGTCCTGAATGACCAAGTGACCTTGCAATCAGTTCTTTTTGTTCCTACCTTCAGCCATAACCTTATTTCAGTCAACAAATTAGCCAAACACTCTTCTTTAAATACTTTGTTTTACATAGAATATTGTTTGTTACAGGACCAGAGGACTGAAAGGGCAATGGAAAAAGGAAAAGTCGTTAAAAACCTGTACTTCCTTGATAGAAATTCTTTTTTGTGTGCTAAACCAATTCATATTGTTTCTTGTAACCCTCATACTCATGTAAATACAAAGAGTGAGACTGTATGTAGCATTAATAAATGTCTTGTTGATAGAAGTTTGTGGCATACAAGACTGGGACACCCATCTGATGTTGTAATGAAGCATATTGCAATTGTAACAATTTTGTTAATAAATAAGAGTTCTTGTGTGAAGTTTGTCCACTTTCTAAAAAAGTTAGGAATGTTTTTCCAATAAGTCATACCAGAGCAGCTACATTTTTTGGATTATTATATGTTGATATTTGGGGACCATATAAGGAAATATCACTTAATAGAGCACATTATTTTTTGATTATTATCGATGAAAAAAGTAGATATACCTGGATTTTTCTAATGAGACACAAAGCATAGACTAGTTATTTGCTGGAAAAGTTTCTTGTATTTGTCCAAAGGCAGTATGATGGTATTGTAAAGGTGGTTAGAACGGATAATGGTTTTGAATTCTTTGGTAGCTATACTCAAGAAATATTTAGCAGTAGGGGTTTTGTTCATCATAAAACTTGTACATATACTCCTCAACAGAATGGTGTTGTGAAGAGGAAGCATAGGCATTTGCTTCAAGTGGCAAGGGCATTATTGATCTAATCCGGACTTCTTAAGAGATTTTGGGGACATAGTGTTTTACATGCAGCTTATATCATCAACCGATTGCCAAGTCAGATTCTAAATTGGCAATCTCCATATGAATTGCTATTTAGGAAGCAGCCCAATCGTACAGAGTTAAAAAGCTTTGTATGTTTGTGTTTTACCACGTTTACTAAACCTCATAAAGACAAGCTGAACCTTAGAGCTTTTCGAAGTATTTATCTTGGTCATTCTCCAGGCCAAAAGGGATACAAGTTGTATGATTTGCAAGACAAGAAGTGTTTTATCTTTAGAGATGTATCTTTCCATGAGAGTGTTTATCCTTTTAAACATTCAATGGTTACTAATGATGTTCCTATGTTGCATATTATATTACCTTCAGTTATGCAGAATGATCATTTTTCCTAGAATCCTTTTGGTGATCCAATTGCAACTGATGGTGACACAGATGTTTTTACATCAAATTTAGAAACCTCATCTTTACAGATGAATGATACAAGAGCCACTATAGATTCTGTTATTGCTGAACCTGTTAATGTGGAAACTGAATTGGCAGTAAGAAGAAGTAATTTAGCTAGACAAAAGCCTTCTTGGCTGAATGATTTTATGTCCCACGTATGTAGAAGGCCCTCTTATTTGAAGAGCACAGATATGCAGTCTTCTTCAGCTTATAATCCTAATACTTATCCTTTTACTGTCAATCCTGACTTTAGTGCACCTTATGTTGAATTTCTAGCTAATGTCACTGCTATTTAGGAAGCAACATCTTATTTTCATGCCAGAAAACATCCTAATTGGTTTATAGCTATAAATTCAGAGTTGGATGCTCTTAAGAAGAATGGAACATGGGAGCTTACACCATTACCCAAAGGAAAGAGGGCTATCGGTTCTAAGTGAGTTTACAAGGTGGAATTGAAGCTGAATAGGACAATTGATGGTTTTAAGGCAAGATTAGTTGCCAAGGGTTATAATCAGATTGTTGGGGTTAACTACAATGATAGTTTCTCACCAGTAGCCAAAGTTGTTACAGTGAGAATTTTTTTGCACTTGTGGCTGCTAAAAACTGGCCTTTGCATCAGCTTGATATCAATAATGCTTTCCTTCATGGGTTCCTTAAGGAGGATGTTTATATGCAGCCACCAGAAGGTTACACTAAAGCAGCCCTAAATGGAGTTTGTAGATTGAAAAGGTCTTTATATGGTCTTAAGAAGGCTTCTCGACAATGGAATGCAGAACTCACTTTCCATCTATAGAATTATGGCTTCAAACAATCATAGAATGATCATTGTTTGTTCACTCTCACGACTTCTACTTATTTTTTGATCATCTTGATTTATGTGGATAATATGCTGTTAATAGGTGACTCAAAGATGGAAATTTGTAAGGTGTAGGAGTTTTTAGATGTTGTTTTTACTATAAAGGACCTTCAGTATGCTAAGTACTTCTTAGGTCTTGAGATTACCAGATCATCTTAAGGTACATACGTCAACCATAGAAAATATGTGTTGGATCTGATTTAAGATGCAGGTTTGATTGGTTGCAAACTTACACCTACACCTCTGTAGCGAGGTTTACCTTTGACAACAAATTATGAACCACTTCTTTAAGATCCACATCCTTGCAGACAGTTGATAGAGAGGCTATTGTACTTAGGTTATACTAGGCCAAACCTAACTTTTTCTGTGCATCAGTTAAGTCAATTTGTCCATGTCCATACGGTTGTTCACTGGTAGGCTGCACAACATGTCTTGCGTTATTTAAAGGGTAGTTCTTCTTTGGGTTTGTTTTTTCCTGCTGTGAATTCTTTTGTACTTGAGGCATATTATGATGCGGATTGGGTTGCATGCCATGATACCAAACGTTATGTTTTTGGTTTTTATGTGTTTTTGGGATCTTCTTTGATTTCTTGGAAATCGAAGAAGCAGACGATAGTTTCTAAATCCTCAGCTGAGGCAGAGTATCGCAGCATGGGTTTGGTTGTTTGTGAGCTTTTGTCGATTTCTTATGTTTTGCGAGATTTTCAGATTCCAGTTACTCTACCTATTCCATTGAGATGTGATAATTAAGCAGCATCACATATTGCCACTAATCCGGTGTTCTATGAATGAACTAAGCACTTGGATATCGATTGTCATATAGTTCGCGAGCAGCTGAAAAAGGTTTTCTTTCGTTATCCAACACATCTTCCTCTACGCAGATTGCGGATATTTTCACTAAATCTTTTCCAACTCCTGTGTTCACCAACTTTATCGTCAAGTTAGCCTTGTTTGACTTCTTACAAGCTCCAACTTGAGCGGGGGATGGTGAATTATTTATTAATGGTTTTCTAGTTAGAGTTAGTTAGTACAGTTTTTTGGTTTTTAACTATATAGCACATGTATATAAAGATGTACATATAACATTTTTTGGATGAATACACAGAAAGTTCTCTCATTCTCTTCTTCTCTATTTTCTTGGTAATTAACTTTGTTCAATGTGTGAGTGGACAGCAGGCTCTGAATAAGCTTAAGTGTAGAATTATAGTTTCTAGCTACACAAGGACTCATGGCTAAAATATTAGTTTTGCTTCTTCACGCACTCATCTTTTCCTACAAATCTTCATCTTCCACATCCGACAGATTTAGCGAAGGCCCATCTTTATCAGTGGAGAGAAAAAGTGATATCTTAGTCTCAGCTGGAGGAATCTTTTCTTCTGGATTCTTCCAAGTTGGCATTAACGCTTATTGCTTTGCAGTGTGATTTAATGAGCCTTTTTGTTCAACAAACTGTACTATGGTTTGGATGGCAAATCGTGACCAACCGGTTAATGGCAAAGAATCGAAGGTCTCTCTGCTAAGCTCTGGTAATCTTGTTTTATATGACACTGGTAGGCTCAAAGTTTAGGTGACGAATATAGAGTCACCATCTTTTCTGCATCTCTTCGTACATGACAATGGTAATCTTGTACTATCGAGCATAGAAGGAGAAGACGAAGTTTTATGGCAAAGCTTTAACTTTCCCACAGATACTCTCCTTCCTCAGCAGGCACTAGCTTTATTTTGATAACGATAACATTCTTCTTCTTCTTTATAATGACCCTATGACTTCAAACATTTACTGGCCAGACCCTGAGCTTATGTTCTAGGAAGCTGGGAGGTCTAATTACAACAACAACAGAATTGTTGATTGAAACTTCTGAGCAAAAATATCCAAAATCCTGCTAACGAGAGAACAATAAGAATAGTTGAAGAGGAGGTAGGGTTCTATAAAAGAATTGTCGTAGAGTTGAAAGAGAAGAAAGGATTGCATTGGCTAGTGCATTTTTTAGATTAAAATCTTGAGGAAAATAATCTAAATATGAAGGGGTGATGGGATTTAGAATCTAAGTAAAGTATTACTACTTTCCTTAGATTAGGAAAACTTTTACTTTTCTAACTACTTAAAAAAATGAACCACGCATGATAATATAAATTTTAGAAAAATGATTACTTTTCTAAGCAAGAATCTATGCCAACCAAACAAGGCCTTAGTGTTTCATAAATTAATTTAACTTAAATTACTAATAATCAATAACGAAATTAATATTATGCTATATTTAATATAAAGTGAAATTTTAAATATGAAGCCCTTTCTAATGGAATTCCGAGATTAATAATGACTTTTTTCAGCAAAAAGAATAAAGAAACGACTTAGAAAAGACTTGGAAAGCACGCCGAAGTTTGAAGTCACACCCAACCAGGCAAGTGTCCGACTCCCCAAATCGACGAAGCCTACTTTGGAACCTTTCCACGTACACATTATCTGGCTATTATCACGAAAATCTTCAACTTTGGAGGGAAGGAAAACCATTCAAAGTCAACGGAAAGAAATGTAAAAAGGGAAGGAGATATGAACTAGCCCTAGAGCTAGACAAGCAACTGGTTCATTACAGAAAGACTCCTTGAACATTGTAAAGAAAAGGAAACAAAGTTAAAAATGTCCAATAGACTCGAGGACCGTGAGCAAGGGATCAAATCTTCTGTTCCTGTTATGGTGTTCCTATCATGTTTCGTTAAATTTAATTCATATATTTACATATACTCCACATAAATGTATGGATGAGATTTAATAAAATATAGTTGGAACAAAGTAACTGGAATAGAGAATTTGATGTGCGTGAGCAATGCATGGAGAATGGAAGATAATGCGATGATACTTACAAAGCATATCAAATCATCTATTCCAGTTACCCTGTTCCAACCATATGTAAATGTGTGGATAAGATTTAATGGAACATGATAAGAATACTATAACCGGAACAGGAGATCTAATCCCCTTACAAAGATGTGCACCGCAGCTATAACATAGTTAGGCTCCTACATACTTTAGGCCTTCTAGCTTTAGGACTAACTTTGCATTAGATGATGATTCTACCCCATTTTTGTTCAGTTCCATTTATGTTCTTTAGGAATAAATAAACTTCAGTTGTCTCACTGAGAGTAATTTCATCCACAATTATAAGTAACTCGTGATAATCAATAATGTACTCTTTTAAAATAAACTATAATGTACACTTTGCGGCTATACTCAATAATAAACATAATTGATAAATCTAAGGCGTCAAATTAAAGTTTCCATATATTAGTTTATTCCTTACAATAACCTATCGGTTAGTTGTAACTTAATGATATTATAATTTAAAGACATTATTTGTGTTTTCCATATTTTGATGTAAATAATATATATTGTAACTAAAATTATGATAATAATATAATTATAAAATTTATATTATATTCATATGCTATCATTATATTATTCTTAGTCATTGTTCTATTAAGATTGAATATTAATAGAACATAAAAAGACTAGCATAAATAATTTTTTTACGAAAGAAGTAGTCGATTTCATAGACTAAAGTATGGAGAAGCTTAAACAAACATGTAAGTGCTTGTTAAAGAAAAAATTCACTAAAACTGAACCTATATAAGAAATCCATTTAGAATGTTACTTGTATGTCTATGAAGATTCTCTTTGTGATGATTGCATAAGCAATCGTTTAACTTGAGATCTCCAAAGTTATCTCGTATCGGGATTACTATATTTTGATACTACTTATGACCTATTCTAGTCAAGGATAGCTTAATCAGTAATCATTGAATTTAGCATAAACTATATGAAGGTAGTTAAGTAATCAATATAGAATTTATCACCGTAAAGTAATTAGGGAGAATGTTATATTGTTCTCGATTAGTATTGATTAGGAAAAATTTTGGTTAAAGTGAAATGATACTTTGTAAATAGTTTATAAGTGTAATTAATAGAATCGACTACTAATAGTGGAGAGCTAACATAATTAGACTCAAAAGATTGTAGACAGTAATTTTATACTCTATATCTAATCAAAACATTATATGGTAAAAAACTTAAACTATACGAAAAAAATCATGCATAGAAAGGTTAGTCAAAACTATTTTGACGAAAACAACATCTCAGTGACAATCTCGTTGATATGCAGGGTCTGGGTAGGTCTAGCAGTAAGCAGTCTTACCCCTAACTGGTAGAGAGGTTGTTTCCGATAGACCCAAATGAATATATATATACATATACATATTAAAATTATAAAATAGTACTAATTAAAAATAAAATAAAATAGACATAAAAGATAAAAGATAAAAATAAAAATAAATAATTCAATTCATATAAATAAAAATATAAAAATAAGTAATACAATAAATATAAAACAAGGTAAAGAATAAAAATAAAAGACAAAATAAGCAAATAAATACACAAACAAGAAAGAAGACAAGTAAATAAATAAATCAAACAAGTAATTACAAGAAAATATCTCTTATGATGCATTACTAGACGTCAATTTTGATCTATAGATATAAATTGTTTAATTAGAAAATTAATTAGGATTAGATAAATTAAAAGAGTTTAATTTATCTAATTCTAAATATAATTTAGGATTATAATTTATATCCAATGTCAACATATTTGGGACCATAATGAGTCACAGACAAAGGATAGGTTGAAGATAAAAGAGTATTTTAATCAAGTTGGACTTAATTGTAAAGTTTGAGAAACTTTATGATTAAATATGATATATTTAATAAATAAGAATCAATATGTGATACTGGATCTTATTTGGTCATAATCAGTATTTAATTGGTTCCAATTAAGGTTTAATTAAAATTAGAATTTAATTTAATTTAATTATTATAATGTCCATAAACCTATTATAAATGAACTTAAGCTATAAGGTACAAATAATGATTCATACTTTATTATATATGATTTATATGTTAATCATTTCTATAAAATTTTAAAGGAAATTTGCTTTTGAAAAATCAAATAAAAAAAGTTTCATAATTATTTTGTTGCATGTAGGATCATATCCTAACTTGATTTTCTAATATTGGTATGAGAGTCGATTTTAATTCTATAATTCGATTATTATTTATCATGAATTTTGGAATTAAAATTGAAAACTCTAATCCTTGAATGATAAAACATCTTTGGATCTAAAATGTTTTTCATATTACAATTGTTCACCTTAATTCTTTTGGATTTAGAGTCTAGATCATTCAAATGTGTTTAGAATCCTTTGCAACATCAAATTGGCTTTGATTAATAGGAATAAAGATTAATATTCCACTACTTTTGTCCCTACGAATTAGGTTTACCTATTTTAGTCGAAGTATGTAGATAATGTACTAAAGGATTTTAATACTTAAGATATATGATACATATGAAATATTAAAGATATTCAATATTGTATGTATAAGTTGATATTTGAGTTCAAGGTTATATGACTATTAACTTTAGAAGTAAATTCTGATTAAGGTATATTTTACCTAGAAAAATATAATTTTGAGATTGGAAAGGTTACAATGTAGCAATGGTTGCTAATTAAGTCATAGTATATTGTTCATTTAGTGGAAATGACTAATTAGATCAATAAGTTCTTTAATGAACTTGGTATAATTCCTTGCATTGTTTAAATAGTAATATACTATAGAAGATTAGAGCCTTTAAGCATGTTAAAGTGGCTAAGGTCTCATCAAAGATCCAAGTATGTATTTAGGCATTTTCTCTTAAATATGATGGTAATTGAGCTGAAAGCTACAAGATTTAAGTTAGTGTTCATTATAGAGAATCTTGTAAATTTCTTTCACTAAACCATTGTCCCAGTAGTAGCATGATTGTCATATGGTGATATGGTATAAGATACTTAAATGACTGGCTTAATGAAAGTGAGAGATTGTTGGTTTATGTCCTATAGCTAATCGGTTGGTTGTAAAAAGGAATGTCAATGGACTGGACCAGCCCAGGCCAGGGGCCAGGGTAGCCCGTGGCCCAGCAATGGCTCAACGAGCCATGGGTGGGCCTAGCCAACCCATCTTACCATATACTTTTTTAAAAGAAAATGTCAAAAATGACATCATTTTTGACAAAATGACGTCGTTTTTGAAGTAACGATCGTGCCACGGGCCTGGCCATGCTTGGCTCGACCTTGACCTATGGCTCAATCAGGCCGACCATGATCAGCCCGTGGCCTGGTCGTGTCGACCAAAAGAATGCCTTTAAATAATAATGTCACTAAATTACAACTAAGGATGCTAAATTTGGTCCGGTGTCACTAAATTACATTTAGGGATTTCACATTTGGCCCGCTCGTGGCCCGATCATCTTGGGCCAAAATTGAGTTAGACCAAATTTGACATCCTTAGTTGTGATTTAGTTACATTATTATTTAAAGACATTCTTTATCTTATACATATTTTGATTTATATGATAAAGTCTATGAGATAAATATACTTTGCAAATGAAATTATGATGATAATATAATTATGAGATTCATATTCTATTCATGTATTATCTCTAAATTGTTCTAATAATATTGAGCATTAATAACATATACAAGACTAGCACTTTTTTTCTTATGAAGGAATTAATAGATCTCATAGACTAAAATATGGAGATACTTAACAAACATGTGGGTGCTTGTTAGAGAATAAGTTTACTGAAATCACCATATATAAGAAATCCATTTGGAGCTTTACATGCATGTGTATGAAATTTTCATTATGATGATTATATAAATGATCATTTGACTTGAGATCTCCATAGTTATCTTGTATAGGGATTACTATGTTTTGATACTACTTATGACGTGTTCTAGTAAATGATATCTCAGTTAGTAGTCATTGGATGTAGAATGAACTATATGGTAGTTGAGTGATTAATATAACACTAATCACCCTAAATAATTAGAGATAAATCTCGATTAGTATTGATTCGAGAAATCCTTGGATAAGGTGGAATGACACTTTGTAAATAATTTACAAATGTCATTAATATAATTAATTAGTAATGATGGAGAACTAACATAATAGGACTCAAAATAAAGCATTAATTTCATGCTCTATATCTAAACCGGACATTGTAAGATCAAATCATTAAATCAAGAAGGTGAATTGAAATTAAGGGTAATCATAACTATTGGATATCTAGGGTCAAGTATTATTAAATTAAGAAGGTGAATTCTCAACAAAATAAGGATATAAGTAATTCCTAAATTTTCTTCGTTTTAATTAATAAATTCACTTATGCTTGTTTAATTATTCAATTATGAATTTTCTTCAGTTTAGTTTATTTTCTAATTATTTTATAATATTTTTAACCTATAACAAAGTGTTATAAGAATTTTTAGGGGACTAATATTATGGGAATGATATTTTTTTATACTATAAGATACGGTCTGTATACTTATGGTATATATAAGTTTAAATTAAACATCGACATTAGCTAAAAAGCTCAATGCTTCCATAGTACAATATTCTAAAGGGATATTTTAGAAGTTGATCCATAAGGGAAAATTTTCAATTTTGCTTCTATCTATTTTTTTCCCTTTAGTTATAAGGTTATGTTTGATATTATAGGAACTAAATCCTTTATGGTATATGGATAAGACGAACCCCTAGGATAGACATTGTAGTGATTTTATTATATTTTAATTTATTCTTTAGTTTATTAAGATTCAATTATGTATTATTTGTTATTTTTAGATTAATATTACATGTACGTTAATTTATGAAATTAACATTAATAATTCCTTTGTATGAATTAATTTAACATAACTAAAAGTAGTTACATGCAACTTTAGATACAAGATGACATAAATCTTTCATATTAGGGTCAAACCTAATAGTAAAATATATAAATCAATTAATGAAGTTTTAGGGGTTTTACTTGGAAAAAAAATGAATTAATCAACTTAGGATTAGTTGCTAATATTCTTGATAAAGATATTAGCATAATTGAGGAATTTTCACTATCTAATGAACTTAATTTTAAATTGTTGTGTGACAGTTTAATTGCATAAAAAGTCCTAAGAGAATTCAAAGTATGGGTGCCACTGTCTTTATTAATTGTTTCTTAGTTTAATCTTCATTCTATTTATTCAATTATGTTGATTTATTTTAGTTTTGAATCTAATTAATCATCATTCCTATTATTTGTCAGTTAGATAATAAGAAGAAGGTTAGTACTAGTTAATTTTAGTCTTTATGGGATCGCTCTGTAATCGCCACTTCTAGTTACAGCTATACCATGTGCTAGTGTAAAATATAGGAATATCAATGGACCGGGCCGGCCCGGGCTGCTGAGCCATGGTGGCTTGTGGTCGACCCGTAGTCAGACCATCCCGGCCTACCGACGAGCTGATCGGCCAGTGACCTAGGCTATAGACCGCCGGTTGGGCCGACCCAACTCGCCATTTATTTTTTTAAGCAAAAAAATTCAAAATGACGTTATTTTAGAAAAATAGGCAGGCCACAGACCAAACCGAGGCTCGGGCAGACCATGGTCGACCTGTGGCCCGACCAACCAGATTGGGCCAGGCCAGGCCGTTTTTGCCATATCTAGTAAAATAAATCAGTCACTCATCCACCGGACTCATTCCCTAACACATTAACTTTTTCCAAAGTAGCCATCTGCCTAGGATTTTTCATCTCTCGCCTATTTCCCTTTGTTCATTTTTTACCATTAATAGAAATGCATACATCATCCCTAACCTTACAACCACCTGAGTCAATCACTTCCCCTAACCCTAACCTTAGCTCTATATAATTTCCTAGCTTTTACAAACCCTCACTTTAAATCTAACCAAGCTATACCTATTTAACTTAGCTCTAACACAAGTAAAGATAAGATCCTTTTAAAGGAAAGCCTTGTTAACTACTCACCTCAATATATGATAAACGACATATAACAAGGTTATTGGTGGCCCACGGTCCTTTGGAAAACTTTCTTATGTACCTCGCTCTCTTGAAACAAATATTGTCTTACCACCAAGGAGATACTATAGATGGGAGCCAGGAAATGGCAACCTACCTTAGTTGCATTTTTTCTAGAACATAGGTTTTCATTTCGGCAAGTCAACTATTAGGCTAATCTTACCATAAGAGGTATGGCCTGGAAAGTTTCCTAGTAAGTGAAGATGAGTTCTTTGTCTTCAAGTTCTCTTTATAGGACCAAGCTAGTAGAATCTTGGAACTGGGACCTTGGCATATCCAAGATAGCCCACTAGTGATGCAGAAATGGAGACTTGGCCTCTTACTGGATAAAGCTAATATGAAAAGCATTCCTTTGTGTTTTAACTTTTATTAGGTACCCTTGGAATATTGGTCTTTAGAAAAGTTATGTTACATCACAAGTTCAATAGGTAGACCTATAACCCAATGGAAAAATATAACTTGAGCACCATCAAAATAAAAAAGCTAAATGAAGATGGCAACTTGGTGGATGAAACTATTTAATACAGAAATCAAAAACAAAGAACCTAGTTGAAGTGTTGAAACCAAAGAGTAAAATAGATGAAACAAGTACCACCTAAATCCTCTTAATCTTTAAGGAAAAGAGATGATCCATACCTAAGCTGAAAATAATAATAAAAATTAAGAATATTATTTTATTTATGACAGAAACAAATCAAGTGTAATTAAGAGTCCACAAATTAGAAGTATATCAGGTTGTAGCTCTTGAGGGAGACCCGAATATTGGTAGTAAAGGAGAAAAAGAGGACAAGAGTATATAATCAAGAGAAACTCCAATGTCCAAGCCTAGAGACATAAGGTTGGATAAAGTCTAAGAACATCAGGAAGCTTAACAGAGGCCTCTCATAGAGATTTTGAGTGAAGAATTCGTTAATAAAACTAGCTTTACTTATATTAGGGAAGCCAACATTAGTACGAGCAAGTTAGGAAGGAATTCTAGGAAGAGAAAAGTCTGGCATTTCACCTGTCCAATGAATTCTTATGTTTGGAATGTGAGAGGCTTAAATAGCCTCAATAAGCAACAAGTACTCAAGGATCTTATTCTCTAAAAGAGACCTCATTTTTTTGGTTCATAAGAAACTAAAATAAAGGAGGAGCAATACCAAAAATGGTCTATAGTTTTTAGAAAAAGGAAGGATCAATCGCATTAATCATAAAGCTCATTATAATAGAAGAATACTAATTTCCTTAAATCCTCTAGTTTTCCATCTAAATTCTTGATGTTGCTTAAATCAGTTTCTTCATTATGAGGTAACGCTTACCTAATCACAAACCTCCTTACGCATAATAGTTATTTATGCAAAAAAAAAACTAACTTTTAAAGGAAGAAGCATAGTGGATATATTAACTCTAGTAGGCAATCACAACTCGTCATGGATCCTTATTGGTGATTTTAGTTACACCCTTGCCTCTTTTAAAATTCAAAGATCAAAATAAAAGCCTAATCATAGGAATGATGATCTCGACAAACTTACCAGAGATCTTGAGCTAACTAATTTGAGGTATATTTGTTATTTTTATACTTGGAATAATAGCAATAGAGAGTTGGATTATATAGAAAAAGTTTAGATAGATGTCTACTCAACTATACATGGATGTCCTTTTTCCCTCTCAGTTTTGCAAAATTTTGCAACCTACTCACCTCTTACCATACTCCCATAATCATTCAAGATAAGTTTATTAACAATTAAAGAAAAGCCTATTTTAAATTCTTCAATGTTCTTTTGACTCAACCAAATTTTATGAAAGTTGTAGTAAAAGGCTTAAACACTAATATAAAAAGATCACAAACTTATATTTATATGCAAAAGATGAAGGACATCAAGTAAGTAATTATCCTTAGTCAAAAGAAAAGCAACAAGTGTTTAATAATGGGAAATATTAAGGCTTACCAAAAGCTCATGACTTAACAATATGTATTGGCTTTGCAACAATCTAACCCATACCTTAGAATTCAAAAATTCAATCCACTAAAAACCATGTTGGTATATTAGAAGATTTGTACTCTCAACTGAGATGGAAATCACAAATCTTGTGGCTAAATGAATGACATAACAACATAAAATACTTCTATAAAGTCATTTAAGCACGGAGGAACATATAATTTTGTATGCAATGACGTAGGCAGGAAAATTAATGTCCAAAAAGGCATAAAGAAGCCGGTCTATGAACATTTGAAATAAGAAAAAACCTTGGGCATTGAGGAATAAATCCAACTGCTTTGGGATGAACTAAAGAATCACATGTTTAATCTTTTCACTAATTAGTTCAAAGATGAACTAATTAGAGAGGTGACAAATAAGGAAAATAAGCCTATCGTGTTTACTCTTTATCCAAATAAAGCCTTTGGTCCAGATAGATTTAATGTTAGATTTGACTAAAGCTTATGTGAAATTACAAGTAAAATGATAACTAATATGGTAAAGGAATTATTTTCTAGCGGCGTTATGCTAGTAAAGGTGAACAAACCATATATTTGTTTCATTCCCAAAGTGAACAATCCCTCAAACTTGAACGACTATAGAACAATTGCTAGTTGCGATATGGTCTATAAGGTAATCTCTAACATACTAGCTAACAGGCTCAAAAAGTTAATGCCTTAGATTATAAGCCCTTATTAGAGTGCATACATTCATGGAATATAAGGAATAACATCATGATTGCTCAAATCAAGAGTTATCATTCAAAGGAGTCAATAAAAATATGTGTTCAAAAAAATTGATTTTACTAAAGCTTTTGGCTCATTTAAATAGGAATTCTTGGTTACTTCTATGCAAGTCATTAAATTTCCATATATGTTTTTCAACTGGATAAGGAAGTGCATAATAACTACATCATACTTTATTATAGTAAATAGAGAACCAATTAATATATTCAGAGCTACTAGAGGATTGAGGCAAGGCTATTCATTTTTTCCTTATCTATTTGCTTTTAGGATGGAGATGTTCACCATATTAATAAATTTAAACATCTACAAAGAGCTAGATTTCAATTTTCATTATAAATGCAAAAGGCTAGGCATATTTCATTTATCCTTTTCAGATCATTTATTACTATTTTATAGTTCCACTAATGCATCTATAAATTTTTATTCAACTCATTTGAATAATTCAAGTCCAACTCTAGTTTGTCTTTAATCTATAATAAAGTTCCTTATACCTGTTTACTAGATCTAACACCAATGTAGGACTCTTAACCTCTTCAAAAGGCCTTAAACAATAGCAAGTCCCTTTCAAATACTTACAAGTACCTATCTTTACAAAGAAACTCACATTCTTAGATTATTATCCCCTCATAGCTTCTATATATAAAAGACTAAATGATTGGTACAATAGAATACTTTCATATAATGAAAGACCTTTATTAGTCATTTTTATCCTAAATAATATACATTTTAGATTTCCTACCTAGCTTTGGCAAAAGAGATTATGAAGACTATTGATAAGCTATTAAGGAACTTCCTTTATAGTGGAACTAATGATAAATTGAAAATTCCTAAGGTGAAATGGTCTAAGATGTGCTTACCTGAGGAAAATGGTGGTCTAGGTATTTCCTCAACTTGACTTATGATCAAACCTCCTTTAGTAAAGAGACTTTGGAAACTTTGTGTTGATAAAGAAAACATATGGGTGAAGTGGGTACATCAATAGTTCTTAAAAGGAACTAGCATATGGTCTATGAAGCATATCTTGCTACATAAAGATCAGGTGTAAGCCTTTATTAAGCAAAAGATACGAGATAGAAGTGAGACTTCATTGTGGTTTGATCATGGGCTTAACTATGGACCACTCTACAAGCTAAAGGATCCCTCTTACCTAAGAATTATTTTTCCTTTAAACACTAGGTTGTAGTCATTGATCAAAGAAAATGCTTGTTTTTAGCTAGTGCGTACCACCAAGGGCTCCAAAGATATGGATAAAATTTCAAATTATTCACTTGATACTACCAATTCATATATAATTCAATTGCTTCCAAAAAGGAGGATGTAATTCGTAAGATTCTCCTGCAATAAGCTACTACGAGGCCCTTAAGATAATTATCAATAAACCAATCTCTTATGAGATTCGACTCTCTTTTCCTCAAATACATTTATTCTATGGCTTGCAGTTAAAAAGAAAATAGGGACCAAGGATTCTTTAAAGTTTCAAATAGTTTTCATAAAGTGTGAATTATGAAAGTTGGATAATGAGGACCTAGACCTTCTCTTTTTTCACTACAATTTCTCTTCATCCTTATGAAACACTTTTTAGATTGAATTGCAATAGTCATAGTTGTTCAAATACCAAGAGTTGGTTTTCTAAGATATATTTCAATTATAAAAGATGAACAAGATTTATTAAAAGTTGCTTTTGTTGCATTGGTTTACAACATATTTAGAGGAGAACAATGTAATTTACATACCTTGACTCAAAGACTACTGTAGAAGATAATATTTGTAGCAATAGTTAGAAGTATCACAAGCAAATAAGCAACGAGTCAAATGGAAACTAAAATGCTCATTTTTCTTTTATTGTAGGACTAATAGCTACGTTTAACTGTTCTTAATGTTGTTTACTCTGCATCCTTAATTGTATCTTAGAGTGATAAACTTGACGCTCATTGAGTTTACAATGTTATTTTACTTAATTTAAAAAATAGTATATAGAAAAGTAATGAGAAAACAAATTTTTAAAGATTGATTTTCTTAAGCAAATGCATATAGAATAAGATTTATCTCTAAATAAAATATTTGATTGCATTGATCCATGAATGAAATCAATTGGACAAATTACATCTAAATATAGATTTAGGATTAATGACAATTAGGGTAGAGCTAAAGATTCTAACTAGTGAGAGGAAAATTATTAATATTAAGATTTTTATTTAAGAGTTAAAAATTTATAATTACTAATTTATAACATATTAATAATAAAATAAAATTGAGATTGTTAAAATTATTAAAAAATAAATAAAAGTCTCATATGAAAGGCATTTTTTTAAAAATTGAATTAACTTATTTTTATGTTCTCATTCATTTTTATAGTAATAAATAATTTGTATATAGTAATTAAAAATTCCAACATATTTGATAAGAAATTATGAATAATATATTTTATGAAAATTATTAAATTTTAATATTATTTTGTAAATGAAGAGATATATGATGATAATCTTAAAATAAATCAAATGAAAATTTTTTAATGTAACTATTTCATTTATTATTAAAAATAGTTATAAACTCAACTTTTACATCTATGGAGCAATTTTTTTTTTCAAAATCAAAGTTAATATAAAATTGAGGAAATAAAAGGGTTTTTTTTTTCTCTGACACTAATATTTACGTTTAAACTTAACCCTTTTAAGGGTGTATTATTGGAGCTATTTATAACATTTTAATTGGGAAAGAAAGATGAGGAAAATGTTTCTAGAAGTCATGACTAATTACGTTCATGGTTTGGTATCTATTTGCTAAATTAAAGAGTAATTACGTTGTCAGAAATATGTATAAATGAATGTAAGCCCCATTATATAGAGATTTATTAGAAAATTAAATTTTATGACTAATTTTGAAGTAATTTGTCCAAATTCGATTCACTCGCATAATTGGATAAAGATGAAATACACTCATATTTGTATTCTATAATATCTAGTGCTTATTGATGGTACTTCTATGGAAAATCGAAAAAAGTCATCTAGCAATTTTGCAGTTTTGAACAATAATCCTGAATTATGGTCGAGCCAAGTACCAAATTACAAGTTAACTCTCGGAATTAGCTCGAATGGCAATTGGACGCACTCATCAAAATCAAATTCACATAATAGAGGTGAGAATGAAAAAGAGGCAATTCTGGTGTAGTGCAAATGAATTCACTTCATGTGGCTCGTTAAAGAGACTTCTTCCATGCACAAACTTACTCCTTAATACAAGCTGTCAAATTTCTTATGTATGGTACATTGGTAGGTGGCATTTGGGCTTGGTCGAGATAAAGACTGACCTTCACACTGCTTTACAAAGTATCATTCTCGTAGTTCTCTGTAACTTCTTGGATTCTCGCCTCGTGAATTTGTAAACCTCCCTTCCAGGAAGCACTCCACACTTCATATAATCCAAAGTGGAGCTTTGAATCATCACATTCAGTTTCTGGAACATCAATCAGAAACTTACCCTTGGGAATTTCAAACTTGTTATCCCCATCCTGAATTGGTAAATTTATTCTCTTCCACCTGCAGCTTCCTCCCATTCCTACCTTAGCCATAATAAAAATGGGAAGATCGTTCCAACAGCGTGCATGCTTGTTAACTGAAACAAGGAAGCTAATTTCATACTTCTTCCCGCGCTTTAGATTCTCCTTTGTTGAGCCAGTTACCTCAAACCACCATACCTCCAACAGCTCCACAGGACCATCCTCCCTGCAAAGACACGAGATGATGTGCATCAAATATATGTCTGTGATTCAACTAGTTAATACATAATCAACTGTAATTTGTATCCAAACAATAAATGTAGCACTAGCTACTTAAAATATACCAATAATAGAAAGTTAATGCATGTCTATTATCATTATTTTCACCCTAATACAGAATGCAGAAGGTTCCTTCAAGAAGAGAATACTAGATTAAGCAATGCGCTATCATGCATAAATGTGTTACTGAATCAAAACTGCTAGTACTATTACACATGGAAACAATGCTAGAGACTCCATTACACTTTGTAGCTCTTGTTGAGCTCATCAAATCGAAGTAAAAACTATTGAAGCTCTTTGCTGCACTTGAGAGTTTAGACAAGCATAGATGTAATTCAAGTATAGAAGCCGGCTACAATTAATCATCATCACCCTAAAGGTCTGATTACTCCTAGTGGTCTGGCCACGGACTCCAAACAGCAAGTACTGCTTGGATTGTGGTTTTAAAACATCTCTAATAATTTCTACCAGAAACCATAATTTAGATTGGATTTAGAGGATATTTACTACTGAGGGGAAACAAATGATGAGATTCACCATTAAAGACCTAATCCCCACAATTTCCAGATGCAAGGGTGATGCTGCACAAGATGTTCAACTTCCTTGCAACACTGCACTGCACCAAGTAGGCGGGCAATATACTTTTTTTCTTCATTATGGAATTCTCGGAAGGCTTCAAAATCAGAAGATACTTCTTGCAAATAAGCAATCAAATACAACAAGCTAACATTGTAGTAATCAAGGGTTTATCTATTTAATTCTTGTAAAAGACAAGGAAGGGAAGGAAAAAGGTGAATAGGAGTTCTAAAATGCCATCTCATTTTCTAAAGTAAGATGGATGAAGCCACAGCAGCAAAGTTGATGCTAGCAACCCCTCATAAATGCCATGTCTCATACAAGTTGAAAGAATCGGTGAATATATCACAACCATTATAGGCATGAGAGCTAGGACATATCAAGGACATGCATTTTAAACAAGAAAACAAAGAGTACAAGTAGGGAAAATCCAAGCTGTATTTTGCGTCGCTTGAACTTAAGGAGCAGCAGATTCAACAGCTCCAGCGGCAGAGCTCTTCTAACCTAATCAACCTCGAAGGTTAGAGGATTAGGCAACTTAAGAAGGAAAATTGGAAATTCAGATAATCTTGGCCTGAATACCTCCTAGTAGTGTTCTGTTCTAGCTCGTTGCAGAAACAACCTCTACATCTTAGGAAAAAAAAGGAATATCTAATTTGAAAAAGAAAAAATAATTAGTAAGAAGAAAGGTTTTTCCTTTTCACAAAATATCATCAAATAAAATCCAAAGGGCTGCATTTAAGCAGTAATCTGTCGCCACATAATACTGAATTTAAGCAAGTACTCTGTCTCCACATATTATGAGTCCCTAAAAACCGAAGCCTACTTATATAAAGTAATCAAATAGATTTACCAAAAAAGTTGGAAACTTTGATAATATACACAACAGAACGATGTCCATTTGAACCGTTAAGATAAAAATATGTTCTCTTACCCTTCAGGAGGCAAGCGCCAGTAGCAATCCTCATTACCCCATACGATATGAAGCCCCCTAGGTTTAAACAACCATCCATTTTCTTCCTGTAAGAATCATAACCGATTCATCACTAACATCGAAATTCCATAGGCATATCAAAATCCATAATCTAAAGTGCGAGTAAGAGGACATGGGCATTGCTTAAAATCTCCCAAAGCCTTAAAATTATGGTCCAAAACGCCGTCTTTCTACCCTCGTGTTATTCCTTAGGTACATCAGTAGCAATCTGTAACAAAATATCACTTAAATCCAGGTGAACTATTGCTGAATACTAGAAGGCATAATGATAAGTCGGACTATAATCCGGATTGGACCAGACCAATATATGCTTTTAAGGGCTGGAGACATACTGACCTCGAGATCTTGGACATAACCCTCCTCCGGATCATGGTGAGGAGAGTTTGGAAGCGACATTGGAGGCATCTTGAATGAGAGTAAGTCAGGTCTCAATTAGATCTCCAGAAAATTTTGAACATGAAAAATTGTATCTTGTGTATATAAACTAAAATATCCATTATTAAAATTATTGTATCATTTTCTCTTCGCTGTAAGAAATAAACAATACAGAATCAAAAAGAGAGGTCACGATGTCGAACGTAAAAGGCACTGTTATTTTCAAAAAATTTTATACATCATTTTTCATGAAGGTCTCTCGCCAATATTCACGTCTCTCCGTCTCCGCTTATCGTTCCCTTCTTTTCTAATGCCAATATTGATTTATTCCTAAATTCACTTTCTTTACTATTATCGTTTCGTACCTAATAATTTTGATGAGTCCGGTGAATCTTACGCAATCTTATCAAGACACGTTTCACCTCTTCATCATTTACTCTCTAAAAGGAAATCAATTTATTTTTTATTGATCTCACTCCTATTTTAATAATTTTAATACTATCATAACCTCCTAAGACAGTTATAAATTGTAAAATGGCATACAAAAATCAAGACTCGTTTATGATAGCATCAAAAGATATAAGATGCATATAGTTGCAAGGAGTTTTAGTCAAGAATATGCCTTTAATTATAAGCAAACATTTGTCCCCATTGGCCAACTCACTAACAACTAAATAGACGTCAAAAGTGCATTTTTTATGGCGATTTTAATAAAGAGATTTATCTGCATTCTCCTTCTCTTTGCTAATCAATCTACTCTGTGCTATTATATATAAGCTCTTCATGCTTGATTTCTAAATTTAAATGTATAACAACTTAACTTTTAATAATACACGTATAATACATCCTTATTCATTTTGATCTCCTTTTATCGCGTTATATTTTTAATATTATATATTCTGTGATAATCTCTTAAATTGTATATTTAAGAATGACTCAAAATGAGAGCTTAGCACTCTCATTTTTCTTTAGGTGCTGAAATTACTACAAATTCAATCATTAATTTTCTCTCTCAATCTTGAATATATCCGACATTTTATCTAAAGGTATGATTATTGACAAAGTTGTTGATCTTCATTAAAATAGCATGTCATGCTTAACTTTTTCTTTCAGTTAGTTATTGTGGTAGAGCTAAACAAACAACTTTCTGATGAAAGATGCAATAAAGATAACAGCTTCTTGATTTACTTAGGGGCATTATATAGTCTTTGCTTGTCTGTCAAGTTCTTAAAGAAGCTATAAACATGTAGTCTCTTGTGTTCAACCGGATAACTGCCCCCATTAAGCCAGGACTCTTACTAAACTCATTGATGGGAAGATGGGTTAGAAAATTAGTTATGATGACATTAATGAATCCTACAAACCAAGAATAATATGTAAATATTTGCATGTTTTGTCAATAATCTTGACATCAAAGGAGCCTTCTAAGTGTTCTTATCTAATAAGGGAGTCTTAGCGTGTAACACCTCACTCCCGCTGGACCCGAACCCGATATCGACGGTAATATCCGAGTCCGTGCCCCGCCAGGGTGGTGTGCCACATCACTAAACAATTAAAAGTCGATATAAAATTTTTTTTGAGTACTCTTATCAATGATCATTAATTTGGGCTCACTTTTTCTTTTTCAAAACATTTTGTTTACTTAAACTGAAAACGAAACATATTACATTTTAATCGATGAAACATAA
>JAOTAY010000005.1:14811238-14833033 GCA_025629805.1 Erythroxylum baracoense
ATAAATTTCGTCGACAATATAGGTTTCCAGAACGCGCGGCCGCTGACAGTTACCGAAGGACAACAACATTCCGTCGAAAAGAGAGCGGGATTCGCCAACAGTTACCGACAGAAACGATCTATCCGTCGGTAAAAGAGCTGCATTTACATTCTAGAAGAAACTCAAATAACGACAGACACAGCATTCCGTCGGCAAATTAGGTTTTGTTGTCGAAAATTGCCGACGGTACGAAGCGTGTCCGTCGGTAAAAACACGATATTTATTATAATTAAATCGCAAATACCGATGGTTTTAACGTTCCGTCGGTAAACAAGGATCGCTGCCCATAATTGCCGACAGTACGAAGCGTGTCCGTCGGTAAAAATACGATATTTATTATAATTAAATCGCAAATACCGCGGTTGTAACTTTCCGTCGGCAAACAAGGTTCGCTGCCCATAATTGCCGACAGTAAGATAGACGTACGTCGGTATACGCTTCCATGTTCCCGACGGTAACTTCTAACCGTCGGCAATATTGGACTCTCTAAAATTCGTCGACGGAATATTTCACTTCTGTCGGTGTGTTTACTGACCGAAAAGATTTTCCGTCGGTATATTAATCGAACATGTACTGACGGACGTCATTGTCGTCCGTAAATTGAAGCTACTTACCGAAGGACAATTATACCGTCGGTAAATGGCGAAGCAATTAAATTACGGGAATGATTCCCGCATTTTTTTCCGTCGCCGAGACATTTTCCATCGCTATTTTCTGTCGGAGATTTTGTGCTGAATTTTTTCCTACAATATTCCCAACGGATAGATGTTCCGTCGGTAAAACTTTCTGTTCTCCGACAGCTTTTGGATGTTCCGTCGGTATTCCACGATGGAATTTTTGTCGTCGGTAATATTCCGACGCTAATTCGCAATTTTCTTGTAGTGAATTATTTGCTAAGTTCAGTAAGTGTGAATTTTCTCTTAATCAAGTAGTATTCTTGGGTCATATAATATTTGGACAGGGCATACAGGTAGACCCAAAGAAAGTAGAAGTAATGATGAAGTGTGAAGCTCCGAGAAATGTGTCTGAGATCCAAAGTTTTATTGGATTAGCAGGATAATACAGAAGGCTTGTTGAGGGGTTTTCATTGATCTTAGCCCCTTTGACAAAAGTTTTGAGTAAAAATGTAACATTCAGATGGAATGATGAATACCAAAAGAGTTTTGAAGAGCTAAAGCATCAGTTAACTACAGAACCGGTAATAACTATTCCATCTAGATTTGGAGGATATGTAGTGTATAGTGATGCATCACACTAGGGATTAGGATGTGTACTGATGCGGTATGGTCAAGTGATTGCATATGCATCGAGACAGTTAAGGTTCATGAGTTTAACTATCCAGTTCATGATTTAGAACTTGCCACAGTGGTATTTGCTTTGAAAATTTGGAGACGTTAACTATATGGCGAGACATTTCAGATATTTAAAAATCATATAAGTTTGAGATATTTATTGAGTCAGAAAGAGTTGAATATGAGACAAAGGCGATGGATTGAGTTACTTAAAAATTATGATTGCACAATTAAATATCATCTTGGTAAAGCTAATGTTGTGGCTGATGCATTAAGTAGGAAATCTAATAATAGTATGACACTAATTCAGACATCGAGGTTACTGAATCTAGTTCAACTGAGAGCAATGAATATTGAGTTGAATTTGGACAGAATGAAGTATTGTTAGCTACGCTAAAGCATCGAACGATGTTACATGAAAGGATCAGAAAAACTCAAACTAAAGATCCAAAATTAGTGAAGCTTATTGAGAAGTTGAAAGTGAATCTGAATTTTGAGTTTGAATTAAGAAATGATACATTGTGGTTAAAGCAGAGATTATATGTACTCGATGTGGATGATTTAAGGAAAGAGATTTTGGAGGAAGCACATATAACAGCCTATGCTATTCATCCTAGTACTACCAAGATATACAATATGCTGAAACAACATTTTTAGTGTCCAGGAATGAAGAAGCAAGTGGCTGAACATATGCTAAATTTTTGACTTGTCAATAGATTAAGACAGAGCATCAAGCTCCGATTGGAAAGTTACAATCATTACCTATTCCAGAGTAGAAATGGGAGAGAATTACTATAGATTTCATTATAAGTTTGCTAAGGACTCTGAGGCAACATGATGCCATATGGGTCATTGTTGACTGATTGATAAAATCGACTCATTTTTTATCTGTGAGAGAAAATAACTCACTGGATTAGTTAACTCGGAAGTATGTAAATGAGATAGTAAGATTGGATGAAGTCCCAATGTCTATAGTATCAGATAGAGACCCTAGATTTATCTCGAGATTTTGGATAAGTTTACAAACAACTTTAGGTATAAAGTTGAACTTTAATACAGCATTTCATCCTCAGATAGACGGACAGAGTGAAAGAACTATTAAGACTATTGAGGAAGTGCTCAGAGCTTGTGTTTTGGAGTTTCAAGGAGCACGGGATCAATATGTAGCTCTGATTGAATTTGCATATAATAATCATTATCATAGTAGCATTACTATGGCACCATATGAGACGTTATATGGCAGAAAGTATTGTTGGCCTTTGTATTGGGATGAAGAGGGGTTAAAGATTGTTGAAGGCCTATAACTAATTCAAGATACTGTTGATAAGGTTAAACTGATCCGTAGTAGAATTAAAGTGGCACAAGACAGGTAGAAAAGTTATGCAAATTAGCACCAAAGAGATATGGAGTACCGAGTAGGAGATAAGGTATTTCTAAGGGTATCATCTTGACGAGGAGTGTTGAGGTTTGGTAAAAAGGGTAAGTTAAGCCCTAGATATATTGGTCCATATAAGATTATTGAGAAAGTTAGATCATTGGTTTACAAGTTAGCTTTACTAACAGAAATGACTCAGATTCATAATGTGTTTCATGTCAATATGCTCAGGAGATATCGGTCAGATCCGACACATGTATTGCCAGCACAGGAAGTTAAAATTGCAAGTAATTTGAGTTATATTAAAAACTGATTAAAATAGTGGGCTATCGGACTAAACAATTGAGAAACCAAGTGATCCCATTGGTTAAAATCCTTTGGAGGAATTTTGAGGAAAAAACCAAGTGACCCCCAACTGTTTGATGAATCAAGTAAGAATTTTGAGGAAAAAATTTCTTAAAGGGGGGAGAATTGCAATAACCAGTTTTCCATACTAAGGGTTAAGACTTAGGATCCTAGACCACTGTACATGAGAAATAGCATTGAGAAATTATGAGGTGCATTGCATTCACATGCATAATATTCGCATACACACATGAATTATGATATTGTAAAAGACTATACATACACTCAATTGACATATTCCAGGTATAAAAGATTTAAAATGATTATGATATGAATGTGAATTATTATGTCCTGAATTTTGGTCTGATGGTTTCAATTATGAATTTAGAATTTATTTGTTAAAATTGGGAGATTTATAAATTGATATGTATTTTTGGACTAGGAAAAATGCCAAGTGGCAAGACAAATGGCAATAGAAATAAGTGACACATGGTAATAGAAATAAGTGACAAGTGGCATTAGGATTAATTGACAAGTGGCTTAAATAATTGGGTGATAACTGGCATGGAGATTGAAAGACAAATGGATTGATTATTAAGAGTTATGTGGTAGCCTAAGTAAAAAATACAAGTAGCATGATTCTTTATGTGGTAAGTGTCATGACACTCACCATACTTTTAAACCCACGACATATGCAATGAAAGACAATCTTTCACTTGTCTTTCATTTTTACTACATGCTCTCTTCTTCATTTTCTTTCTTCTCTCCAACTCACAACACTCTCACCAAAAAAGCATAATTTAAAGTGTAGGGATGGTAATGGTAAGGTCAGGCTTGACAATTTCTACCCGCGGCCTAGCTTGAGCTCGAGTTTAGGCCTGATCAGACCCCAACAACTTGAAGCCCAACTTGGCCTATTTTTTTTAAAATTGAAAATATAAAATAACGCCATTTTTTCATAACATTTGAGCTTCAGTCTAAGCCTAGATAGCCCAAGCCTGAGCTGAATCTGAGGCCCGAGGTTTGATTTTGGAGAAAAGGCTCTAGGCCCTTTCAAAAGAGGCCTAACATATTGACTTCGGGCTAGCCTAGGTCCTGGCCATCCCTAGTAAAGTGTTATTCGTCAAGCTTAGTAAAAAATCAAAATGTATTTAATTAAGATTGATAAATTTTCTCACTAAAGAGTGTTATTAAATATTTAAGGAATCAAAAGAGGTTAATTTTGGTAAAAACATCTTTAATTGTGTCTAATTTGAAAATTCCTCATTATAGATATTGGGCCTAAGTTGAAAGATTTAATTAAAGCACTAAAGGAAAGCTTTTACAAAATTAGAGGTTGGAATTACAACATAAAAGCATAATTGCAATATCAAGCTATCAATTTCATAAAAGAATGTATAGTTTATAAAGCTCCAAAATTTTGAAAATAGAAACATGAAAAAATGCCCAAAATATCATAATTGAATAAAATTAAAGATGCATGGATATAATTGAAAGGGAAACAACCTTAACTACTTTTAAAAACTAACTATGAAGGTAACAATTTAAAAGAATAGGTCTTACTTAAGAAAGAATGGAAATCCCCAAATTTGAAATCAAAATAATGAAAATTCAATTTGATGCAATTTAATAAGATTTTTTCGAAATGAGGGTGATTTTTTTCAAACAAAAGAATGAATTGTTTAGGATTTTAAAGATATAAACATAAAATATGAGAAAAGAAGAAAAGAATTTGAGAAGAGATTAAAAACAAGAGGACTGGTCAACTTTATGACTCAATTGGTCGACTAGTGTTAGTATTTTAGAGAAAAACAAAAGTGAGTAGTGGAGGCATAGTGAAAAAATGGTTTGGTTTTAAAACCCTATCTACTGGTTAACTAGTGGTGTACATTGGTCAATCACTGAGGGTTTCTAGTTGACAAGTAAGTGTTACCAAATTCTCCTTAAGCTCCCAGGAAAGAAAGGATTCTTAGAATTAAGAACATTAGTCAACCATTGAAGGATACCAGTCAATTAGGTGGTAGTTTACACGACCAAAAAAGTGACCAGATAATGATCAAACTTTTAGAAAAAGGCATAAATGTGATTTTTGGAAACATCGTTCATCCATACTAGGATATTGGTTGACCAGTGCTCTTAAACGTTAGAAAACAACATCAAAACTTGAACGAAAACTATTAAAACACATATCAACGAACTAGATATCAATTAGAAAAATAGTTAAATCACATAAGAGGCCTAATCAAATAGAATTCCTATGAAATATAACTAATTTTCTTCTAATTGTGTAAGATTTATCCTTATTAAAAATTTTAGGGAAATAATTGCCCAAATAATGTAAATTCTAATTTAGTGTCCTCATTTTGTTTAATAATCTCGAAGTCTAGGTACTAAAGTTCACACTTTATACACCTTATTTGTAATTCAAACCCAAACAATCATTACGAAGGATTTATACTCAAATTAACACATAACACAATTTATCATATATTTATAAATTATAAACTAATCATTACCTCATATTAAACGTTACTTATGAGAGATTTGAATATAGATTCTTCTTGAGTTAACAATCCATTGGAGGTTTCTTATCCTTTTTCATCTCTTTTACTTGGTTTAATAATTGTCTCTTTTGAAAAGTCTTTGGTAGATAAATTCTTCACATCCTCTAATAACATCTTCTCGACTTTCTTACCAGCAAGAAGGTTTAATTCATCATGATAAAATACGTAAACTCCTTACAATAATCAATTAAATAACTGCTTTCTTTACTAAATACCATCGGCTCTTTCTTTTCTAATAGCCTTACAAACTAAGGTAATCAATGTGTTTTAGGAACCCAAATAAGGTTGGTTCCTTAGTTGTTAGGTCCTTCTTCTTTTCAACCTACACATTTAAGGGTTTGGTTGACATGCTTTATTTAAGAAAATAAAATCTATCAACATGTCCATACTTACGACAAAAATGACATACTATGTTATATGAGTGGTGATAATGCATATATGCATTTCCTAGAACTCTTTGTGTGTTTGCATAATACGAAATCTTCCTTTTAGACGTTGAAGTTATCGAATGTTCTCCTGAGATAGTTAAATGTCCTATGATTATATGTATGATGCCTACTATGAATGAAACCTTGATGTATATTTCTTTGAGACCTAAAAGGGTGTGAGTAGGCTTGTATGTTATCTTAGAAATTATGCATATTCTTTCCTTGATAGTAGTAAATTTTATGCCTAGGTTGTGATCCATTTATAAAAGCATGATGCTTGCTTTTATAATTATACCTAGTGGATATGGAATGCATATACTTCAATGTAGATTCTCCATACTATTTTGTCGCATCAACAATGGTTCTTCACTATATAGATGTTTTTCCTTAATAAACGTGGTTTTGAAATTACCTTCGCTTCCATAGTTATATCCTATTCCATACCCATAATTGAAATTATTTTGAGCTCTTAGCATGTTCTCTAATTTTTACTTCCCTTTGCAAACTTAGACAATGAGTCATTGAGGTAATCTACCTCCTTTTTTAATGTTTCATTCTCATGCCTTAATACATATAACTCATGATTGTCTCATGCCCTAATACATATAACTCACGATTGTCATGAATGATCATATTTTTTTATGCTTTAATAGTTACCTCATCATTATCCATAATGATAAAGCACATATGAGCCATCTCTTCTTTTGAATGCTCATTTTCGGATTCATTTATGTCATCCCAAGTTGATATTTTAAGTGCTTTCTTCTTGTCCTTCTTCTCTTTCTTTTAGTTTCTTTCACACTTTTTATTATCTTTAAGTTAAGGACATTATAAATTTATATGGCCAGATTTTCTACATTTAGAGCAAGTAATGTTAGAGGATTTATGTTTTAAATCACTTTTATCTTCCTTGAAATCCTTTCTTTTGGGGAATTTCTTCTTTAAGAACTTCTCAATCTAGTGAGTAAGCCAACGTCTTGTTCTTTGCTTGCACTAGTTGACGTCTCTTCTTGTCTTAATTCTTTGTTCAAATTTAAGCACTAAATTATTTTTCTTTAAAAGTGTCATTTTTTGTGTCTTTTGGAGCCTCATGTTGCATGCAGGAAGAGATCCAATAATCTCCTCTTATGGTAGTGATGTTAGATCCTTGACTTCTTGTATGACTGTCACTTTAGCTTCCTATGTATTCGAAAGTTACCAAAGAAACTTTCTTACCATTTAAACATTAGTATAGGTTTTTCCAAGAACTATAAGAGAATTAATAATACCAATAAATCTAGTATACATGCCAGACATGCTTTTGTCATGCTTCATTTGAATAATTTATATTGATGTGTTAGCATGCTAACTTTGCTTTTCTTTATTTGATTTGTTTCTTAATATGTAACTTTTGAAATATGCCAAATTTCATTAGTCATTTCACACATAAAAACCCTATTGAATTGATTTCTTCCTAATGCATAAAAAGGATATGTATGCCCCTACTATTCAAGGAAACTAATCTCTTATCTTGAGCTTCTCACTCTTCCTCTAATTTGGATACCTTTTATTATCTATAATTGTCATAGGAATAAAGAGACCATTTAAACTATTTCCCGTAGGTCTACACTTTCTGCTATCAAGAAGAATCTCATCCTAGTTTTTCAATAAAGGTAATCATTACCATCAAAGAAAGGTGATCTACTAATGCTTTGTTCCTCTTGGGTGAATCATGATAGTGATGCTCCTAAATATGTTATTATGATCTTTGCTATAGGATTTTCTTATAAATGTTAATCTTATAAAGTTACTCTGATACCACTTATTAGTCCTTAGTGGCACCAATGTAATAAATTAACAACCATTAATATAAATATGAATGAAGAAATTGCTTAATATAAATTGTTTAAACAATTGAATAAAACTTTTAAAGAGGATAAGAAAGAGAGAATGTAAACCAATTTATAGTGGTTCAACAAATAATTGTTACCTAAGTTCACTTCCAAGATTGTTCTTAGAATTCCCTTATACTTCTTCTTTCAAGGTAAAGAATAACCTTTTATAATCTTTTTTGATGAAGAGAAACCCTTCTTAGAATTTTCTTTCAAAGTGAAGAGGAATCTCAATCTCACTTAGATCACCTCTAAATACAATAATACATTTCCCAAACTAAATATTATAACTAAAAGTTCCTCACTTTATCACTTAATAACTCCAAAATGGCTCACTCATAAAAATATGAGACAATGATTCTCAAACAATTGAAAAAACACTTTGAAATGTGTGTATAGGACACCTATACCTTCTTGATGCTAAAACCAATGAGAAAATACCTATTTATAGTATTTTATGATCTTTCCTAGTAGTTGGAGCTAAGAATTAGACATTATAAGGGCTATACATAATGTACAGGTTGGACAGTATAATATACTGATCGATAAGTATGCATTAGAAGCTCTAGATTAATCATTGGAATACTAGTCAACCAATTAGGCATATTGGCCCAAAAATGTTACAACAAACTCATAGTACAACAAATTTAGCAACTTTAACCTGTAATGGTCCAATAGTAACCCGCATAGGTCGACCAATTACCTCAAAAACATGATTTTAATAACTTTAAATGCTCAAAACCAATTTGTTTAATGCAATTATGATTTAAACATTATCAAAAAGTTTCCTAAAAAGTGTTTAAAGATTAAGAGGTTTTTCTATTAAAATCAAAGCTTCAATGCCTCTTGATGAATGTAAAGGCTTATACAATGAAGTGAAATGAAATGTTTATGCATAGTGAGCCTTTTAGAGCATCAAATTAACAAAAATGGGATTATAATTAATTTACAAACTAAAGAATGACATTGATAAACCTTGATCTTCTTTTATTCTTACTTTGATCTTCATTTTGATGGTTAAACTTCAACTTCTCTTTATGAAATTTGTCAACTATCTTCTTGAGTTTATGACTATAATTTGTACTTATATTTTTTTCATCAAAATAATAAACTCATTAGTAGTAATTATATTTTGTTATCGACACAACACTAGTTAGAGCCTCCCCTGGTTCAACAATATGAAATAGTCCAATCCCTGTTTTGTCTTATATGATGTGAGCATCCCAAATCCAATATCTGTAAGCGTTAAAGTTGACTAGTTGAAACATAAAGTATATATCCATCGTTAAAATATGAGTCCTTACTTTATAGTATATTAGTATAACTCAATGAATCATCATACTTCTTTTTATCATCTTACCTCTTCTTATTTAGACACTCCCTCCTAATATGTCATATTTTCTTATACTTTTAACACTAGACTATTTTTCTAAACTTTATATTTAAATAAAATCTCCTTTTCATTCTTATTATAGTTTCTCCATTGGACCTAGTTCCCTTCACAAATAACCTTTATCTTAATATCTTTCAATGGTTTTGAGTCTCTGTTAGTTGTGAGCTAATAACATATCAATGATATTCTTTAAACTAACTATCTTCTTACTCATATGAGCATAGTCACCAAATGTTCATAGGAAAGATGTAAGAAACAAGGTAGAATCATTGCTTTGTCTTTTTTCTATAATAGTCAGTTCGAGTCTTAATAAGTCAATGATTATTTAATTAAATGCATTGATATATTGTTCCAAATATGTTCGTTCCTCCATCTTCGGCTTGTGTAAATTATGCTTTAGATTCAATTTGTTTATGAGAGATTTTGATATGTATTGACTCCTTAGTTTCTTCCATGTCTCTACATGGTATTTATTCTTAATGTATAATACATAACATTATCTGCCAAACAAAGTCAAATGGTTCTAATTGCTCATGCCTATAGCTCTTCCCAATCGAGTTCATTAATGTCTTCCAACTCGTTCACTTGCAATCCCTTCAATATGCCTTGTTATGTCGATAAAATTTGCACTCTTTGTTGCTAGAGTTTGAAACCCCTAGTTTTATTAAAATTTTATACTTCAAACTTTATAAACAAATTCATTGTTACTTCAACAATACTTTGATATCAATTATTGAGAAAACAAATAGCAACAATAATGAATAATGAAAGAAAGAAAACAAGAAATAAGAAGTTTTAACAAGGTTTGACCAATTGAGTATGCGTACTTTCTTGAGAGTTAAGAGTGCATATTTGACCATTAACAGCAATTAGGTTTACAATATATATTTATCTGTGGAAATGGTAAATGTTACAATTTTACTCAAATAGCCCCTTTAACAAATTTAATAAGCTTAACCATAACGCTAATGGGTCTTAAAATCTTTGTGGATATATTTATACGAGGAAATCGTAAATGGTACAATTTTACTCAAATAGCCCCTTTTAACAAATTTAGTATAGTTTAACCATAACGCTAATGGGTCTTAAAATCTTTGTAGAGTTCAAAGCCTACCAAAAAACCAAATTTCTAAATAATGATGACTCTGTTGACATGACTATATCTTACGCTGTAGATTTCACAGCATAATTCCAAAACATGACATGGGTTCTATCCTTAGACCGTAAATCGTCCTCCTTCTCTGTGCACCGATATAGAATACTCCAATATTATTAATGTTAATCGGGGTTAAGTGATTCAAGGAGCAAGAAATGGGACTCAACCATGCTCTGTCCGTACAGTCTTGAATATCTTTATATGTTCTACATAGGATAGGAGAGAAACAAGTGAATGTGTTCGTTACGTGAACTTGAGAAAGCAGACAGTCTGAGAAGGGTTGCATGGAGAAAAAAAAGCGTGCATCTACTTAAAGGAAGAGAATGTGCTAAAATAAACGCAAGTGTTGTTGCTGTTAGAAATAGAATCGCGGCGTTACCTTGGTTGAAGTTTCGAAAGAAGAAGGTTTCTTTTATTTTTCCAAATAACTCACGTGTTTAAATGAACAGGAACAGGAACAGGAACAGGGTTTGGAGTTGGTGGAAGAGAAGGGAGGAGGTGACGTTAGCAGCAATTTGTTGTTTGTCTGAAATTAAATTATCAACCAAATAGTTTCTTTTAATTATTTTAGTGGATGTAGAAGCTGCTTCGATCTTGGTTTTTCTCTCATTAATGTATTGGATTTGAATTGGAAGTTTTTTCAAATGAATCTGGTTCCTAAGATTTATAGTAAATTGGTGGAGCTTTAATAAATAAGTTAAGTTCAATTTTAATATGTTTCTCAGCTATATTAGGTATTAAATGATCCAAACAGCTTATAAAATAACTATTTTATTTTTCATGAATTCCATCCACTGGGTTTATTTCCAATCAACAATCTCATAGGTTTTTTTTTATATATATCATCTTATGATATATTCAAAAATTTCCCCTAAAAAACTCCTTTTTCCTTCTTCCATAGCTTGAGGACCCACACCGAATCTTACGCGTCAATATAATAGTACTCTAATATCTCTATTATATTCATAAAAATAAAAATAAAAGGAATTGTATAACCGAATATCCTTCCTTTTTTATTAGAATTTAAATTTATCATATCAATTGAAAGGAAAATAAACTCATTAAACCACTAAAATTTTAAGGATTATTAGTTTTACAAATGTACTATACTCAATTATAAATTAAATTTTTATTTTTGAATTTTCATCAAAAATTATTTAATATTTTACTTTATGATGTAATACTCATATTTATATTTATTCGCTATTAAATTTATATTTAGCATAGTAATATCTCAAACTATATGAGTTTTCATTAGAACAATTGTACCACAAATTTTTTATATAACTAATTAAAAATATTTTTTGGTTTTAATCAATTCTTGAAGAGGGTAAATTGAGTGTTAATAAATTTAAGACATAAAAATATAATTTGGTCAACTTTAAATAGAATGAAAATTTAATAAAAATTCAATTAAATAAATACAAATAATATAAAGAGAATTTGAAGAAAGATTATAAATTGATTTTCTAGTAATTCGACAAATAAATACTACCTACGTCCACTCTCTTGAAAATTTTCTAAAATATTCTTTCAATTAAGCAAAAAGGAACTTTTTTTTTGTAAGAATTTTGTTTATTCAGAAAAAGAGAAACGAATTTATGATATGTCTTTCACGGTAATTAGTAGCTACAAAATCAATCAATCACAAGAAATTACCTCCAAATGATTTTTACAACTTCAATTGGTCGTGCTTGCCCCCTTTAATGTTATAGCATTCATAATGAACGCATATATGCTAAAATTCCCTAATTTCAATTAATTTTGCTTTTAAATCCTACTTATTATATTGATTCGCTTACACGCTTTCGCACTTCTTCTCATTTGAACTAGACCAAAATCATGCCTTTCCTTTAGTATAATCCATAGTTGAAAAACATCCGTAAGTAATCCAATAAATATCTCTTTCTCCTCCTGCGTTGATGTGTGAGTGTTATGACTGTGTTGCGCACAGAATATTTTGCAGCATTTCAATACAAAGTCACGCAGTTATCAAAACCTCTGTGCTTTGATTCAGATACATAATAATGTCTTCAAAAACTGTATTTAACATGTTATATAGGCTTCAACTTTGAGCATAATAGTTGTTTAAAAATGGACAAGATAAGTCTCCAACTGGGAATATACGCAATTTATGTTAATTTAATCAAGATTGATGCAAATTCTAAGTCTCTCTTTTAATTTTATAAGCATTATTTGATTTTTTTAAAAATCTAATTAGCAGCTGCTTTTACCTTCCGATCGACGCGGTTAAGATTTCGTTACCTAAGAAGGGGAATCAAGCTAAACTCAAGGAGCAATATAAACGCTTTAACGCAATTTCAGATTTGTTTTTAGAATTGTAGGAAAATTGGCACATTATACAAGAAAGGGGGGGTTCAACGTGAGCAGGCAATGGAAAAGTTTGAAGCTGACCGATTCTTGGTCAAATTTGACTCTGACCAAAGAAATTTCCACCTTCAATCTTTTCATCATTAGAAAACAGCTACCTATGAGAGTCACCACGTGGGGTGTACCGCAACGTTTGTCCTAAAATTTCTCATTAAACGACAATGTAGTAAGTTGAGTTCTTGGTCCTAGAAAATTTAACTTTTGCAACTACACTAATTTATTTATCAAAAACCAAACGTGTTTAATTAGGAAGCTACATGGGTGCTTCTTCTATTATCCTTTATTCTGTATTATCTAAAAAGTTAGGCCATAAATTGAATTGTTTACATAATTTACCCATCTATAAACGAAAAAGTAAGTATTGTTTCATGAAGCTGCACATATAAAAGGGCCATGAATTCTCAGACACCCGATTTTCTCTTTTTTCTTTTTTCAGTAAGTTCCAACTTCAGAAAAATAGATATAGATAATTAAACCCTTTTCCCGAATCCCCCAATGCATACTTCCATACGCCTAAAACTACGGTAATTCAAGCAAATGAATTTTCTTGGTAGGTGAGCTAATCTAGTAGATTTTAAATGTTATTGTGAAATTGGGACATATATTATATTAGAATTTTTAATATAGGTAGAGTGTACAATCCCTTAAAAAAATTAGACTTGGGTCAATCATTGTTAAAATGACTATAACTAATCATTTGAATAGTTGACTCTTACTATTTATAAACCCTTCAACATTTTCATATTTAGTTAATACGAAATTCTTTAACAGATTCAAAATTAAGAAGGAATATTTGACTTCTCAAAATTGAATTTTACTTAAAATTTTATAATATGATTAACACATTGAAGCCTATACCTATTTATAAATATTTTTTGAACAGTTTAGTAATTTTATTGAAATAAAATTCCTAATTTCAATTAATTTAATTATAATTACAATTAATTCTAACTAAAAACCAATGTGCCTAAATAAAATCTAATATATCATATTAATCTTTATTTATTAAATTATCTCATATTTAATCATAAAGTTTCTTAAACTTTACAATCAAGTTCAACTTGATTAAAACATTTTTTCTCTTCAGCCCTTTTTTGTATGTTACCCATTATATTATTAAATATGTTGTCAATGGATATAAATTGTAACCCTAACTCATATTTAGGATTAGATAATTAAATTCTTTTAATCTATCATCAATCATCTACTTAAATAATTTATATCTATAGATTAAGATTGACATCTAACAATGCATTATGACCACCTAAATATTTAAGAACGTTAAAATAGTTTTGAATAACCTTTCTGTGTATGATTTTTTTGTATAATTAAATCATTTCATCATACAATATTCCAATTAGACGTAGAGTATGAAATTAATTTCAACTCTATTTGAGTCTATTTATATTAATTCTCTACCAAAAGTATTAGACTCAATTAATGACATTTGAAAATTATTTTCATAATTTGACTAATGATTTTCAGGACCAATATTAATTGAGAAAAGTGAAACATTATTCCTAATCACTTTAAGGAGATGAATTTTATATTGATCACTTAAATATCTTTATATAGTTTATGCTATATCTAATGACCACCGATTAAACTACCCTTGACTAGAATAGTCATAAGTAGTATCAAAATATATCAATTCCTATATAAGATGCTTTGGTGATCTCAAGTCAAAGGATCACTTATACAATTATCATAATGAGAATTTTCACAGAAATACTTGTAATGTTTTAAATGAAAATCTTATATAAGTATAATTTAGTGACGTTGTTCTCTAACAAGCACACAAACATTTATTTAAGTATCTTTATAATTTAGTCTATGAGATTGACTACTTCTTTCATAAGAAATAAATATAACGTCTGCTAGTCCTTTTACGTTTTATTAATATTCAACCTTAATAGAATAATGACTAGGAATAATTTAAAAGATAATATATAAATGCAATATGAATCTCATAATTATGATTTTAACTTAATTTTATTTTCATTGTATGCTTATCCTATAGACTTTATCATATACATCTGTATATATGTAAGATAAAGGATTTCTTTAAAAAATTATGTTACTAAACTACAGCCATCTGATTACCTATAGGGTAAGTATTGAAACAATTTGTGTGATTATTAGGCCTCTCTTAACATTTAGGTTTGTTTTCTTTCTCTTCACATTTGTTTCCATTGATCTTTTTAGATGATTTAAGCATTATCTTTTTTTCTTTAGGAAAAATGTAAGAAGGTCAAGGTGAATAAAGAAAAAATGAAAACTCCTCACAACTAAAGCTCCAAATCATTTGTTATCGTGTGAAATGAATATTTAAGATATTTGCTTACAAGTTATAATTATATCAATAAACACTTGATTATTTATTGTCCATTGTATTTTCTTTTTCATAAAACAAAGTAAGAAGCAACTATATGGACAAGAATGTGATAGGATCATACTCTACAAACTCAGTCACTATAAGGAAGGTCAAGGGTGAATGTTTGAAAAAGCATAAAATAACTATGTAAGTATAAAAATTTGTTTAGATTTTGAGTTTATTTATTTATATAGTACTAACTAATAATATTTGCATTGAATATTGGTTTTGTTGTTTTTAATTTTAGAATAAGATGTAAGAGTTGCTACAAACATTAATGTCTGAGGGAAGTGAGGCAAATGTAGAAGACATATGTAATTCCGTGTTTGGTAAATGATCCAGGTGTATCAAAGGTCTTGAGTTTAGCCCTAAGCCAACTATTTCATCCTTATCAATATCAACATATGTTCAATGTCTTCAAGAGGAAAACAAGTTGCTTAAGGTTAAATTCTTCACTGCTTTCATAATTTGGGTCAAGTAATTTTTTGAGGTAATTTTCATGGCCAATAGTTTTTACATACGAAAACTAAGATAGCTAAAAAATATTAGCAATGATTTTTTAAAACGTCTATAATAGTTTTTCTCTATGAAAATAAAGCGTAGGCAAAAATTATGAGCGACAATTAGCAAAAGACGTCGACTATAGTTTTCAGCTACGGAAATTTGGCTATGTTTTTGACAATGAATATAAATAATCGCCAATGACTATTAGCAACGATTTTAGGATATTTATTGACGATTTTTTTTAGCCAAGTGTCCTTTTTGTTGTAATTCACATAATTGGATTTTATTTTGATCTTAAGTATAAATTTTGTTTTTAATGGAAGAAAATCTCTAAAATTCTCTTACTTGAAGGGACAGTTCATCCCTCTAAAATTTCAAGCTTTGATTGACATTTAGGAATGTGAAAAGGAGATAGTTGGGACTTCTTTTTAAGCTTTCTTATAACTTTCTTTTCAGAATTTAAGGTTTAATAAGTAACTATTAGTTCCAATAGATAATAACCTCACTATCAAAAATCTTTTGCTTTGTCGAAAATATTGGTATTGGGAACTTCCTGAGGAAAGAAGGAATCTGGTTTTTTCCTTTCCTAGTCAAGCTTAATGAGTGAAGCTTGAGGTAAGGAAGTCTCTTTAAATGTCAGTTTCTAGGGAGTAAATAGGTTCTATATTTCCAGTCATATATCTGACTATAGATTTGATTTTTCATTGCCAACAAGCTTATTATTGTCTCTATCAGTAAAGTATTTCTACGCCGTCTCAATACCTTTGTTTGATTAATTATTGCAGGCCTACCTTAAAGATCAATTCGCTTGGATGAGGGCTCCTTTCATCATTGAGCTTGATAATTCTCAATGTTTCTGAACATTCCTTCTCAAGCTTTGTTTAATACAGATCCTTGCGTACTCTATCATCTTTAGAACTAATATGTTTTTGTCCAAGCAAATAGATCTTCCCAATCAATTAACTTCGAGAGATAATTGAGTCCCTTATAAATCAGTATTCTAACGAAAATTTATAAAAATTTACCTAGACTTCCGCATATAATTTCTTTTACATCTTTTCCACCTCAAGTTCCATTCTCCGTTTCTACAAGAAGAAAGGTTTGTCCCCAACATGTCGTGTTCCTATTTCTAAGATTTCTTCACTATTGAAGTTAAAAAAGAAACAATATATCTTCATTGATTGCATGTTTTTAGCGCAAACTTACCTCAAAGTTATTACTAGTCATTTTTCGTACTAAAGGAAAAGCATGACGTTTGTTAATGAAATACCCAACCAAGATGGAGCACCATTTTTAGGCTCTCAATCCTTAGCAGTTCTATAAGACGAAAAATAATAGGTGAACCATCTATGATCAGGGGGAAAGATGAGGCATCTCTACAACCTTAGATAGAGATACTTTAAAGAAATAAGGGGATGAGATAATGCAAAACAGTAATTACAAGTCGAGAAGGTAAAGGGGCCAATGAGAAGCTGAATGAGGAACAGCCAAATCAATTAAAGTGGTGGGAAGAGGGAGAGGGAAGGGAAGAGGGGGAACGTAAAGAGAGTGAGAGAGACTAGAAAAAGAACCAAACTTAGGAGGATGAGAGGATGCAACAGCAAAACAAAGTCAGACATTACTTAGGAGTCACCGAATGAAGGGAAGTGGTTTATTCTTAAAAAGGAAGTAAACTTTTATTTCAACTTTCAATACATCTCCAAGTCTCACTGTGTCAGTCTTTCTTCCTTTTTTGAAAGAAATTTTGACTCAGAACTAATAGTCAGGCATAATGAAATGCACAGCTAATGTGCAAGCAAAATACAAGGGTGACTACACGTTATTTACAATTGGTTATAATTATTTTATTTATGTCATTTAGAGGAAAGGAACTTAATAATTATTAAAAATTACAACGCGGATGCTACAACCATTTGTCGTAAGACGCATAATTGGAATACAGAAATTCTGATAGCTGAGAAGGTGGATGCAATGACCAGCCATGTCATGCACTTGAACTTGAACATCTCATATCTATCCCTAACCTTCGTGTTGTACTTTTGGACTGTGTTATTCGTACTTAGTCTTTCATTGCCTGTAACCTGGCTCTTTTCCATCTATCTTCTCTGGTTTCAGTGTATCCTGAACTCGTTCTTGTTTGCTTGACACTTGGATGTCTTTAACATTATTGAACTTCCAAAAAAAGAAAATCGTGGTGACATTAAACTAGATATTCTGCATTACAAATTTGAGCAGGTTTAGACGGAAATAATAAGATGTGAAAAAGCCATGTTACCGGAATCCTAACCTGAACTTCTTTATGAGAGGGTTTAGAATGAAGACAGATAAAGTGCATTAGTTGGTTTCGTTGCAATATTTGAATATCCAAGTTGAATTTAATCCCCAGAATAGAAGTTACTGATATGATGCTTCGACTTTCTGGATCTTAGCATATATACAATGTTTCAGAGCTAAAACGCTGGCCGCATAAAGGACAAAGGATAAATCAAACACTATAAATTTTGTTGAGGTTTCTCTCTATATGTAGATGATTCCAAGTTATAATGTCCAAGACTGACCAAAATCCAAACTTGGGGTGAATTGAGGAAGATGAAGATTTGACGTTGGACTGTGTGTGGTTGCAACGGGCATTCATAGTAGTTGGAAATGGCAAAGGAAAGCGACGAGAGAGACATGATTAATATGGCGTCTAGCTGCAACACAAAAATGTAAATGAGATGGAAGAGTTTACAAGAAAGTGAATGTGTTAGGCGGTACCGACATACATGGTACCGCCGTAGGTATTTTTAAAAAAAACTTGTTGGGAACAACTTTCATGCAGCTTGTATGCAAGCTCATGCAAGCTGTGGTGGTGGAGGGTCTTTCTCCCTCCCTCTTTCATAAGTGTGTTTTCTAATATGTGTATATGTGGTAAGTAGAGACACCTGTGTGTTTAAAGTCTTGTGTAATACAGTGATATTTTGTATTTTTTTATGAAACAATTTTCCTAAAAGAGTGAGTGATAAAATAGTAAGGATATTATTCTAGGGATAATAAATTTGAGAAACACCTTGTGTGTGAGTGCCACTATTTTGTTGTATTATTTTTCACTTTTTGTACCTGTTATTTTCATTAGTGGAAGTTTTATTCGGAGTTTGACCCGTGAACGTAGCCCAAATTAGAGGATGAACCACGTTAAATTTCTGCATGTTATTTTCTTGCTTATTTTATCTATGGGATTTAATTCATAAATTTTCCCAATAAGTGATATCAGAGCGAGTTTAGTTCCGTGTCAAAGCATTTTTCATTGCAGATGGAAGCAAAAATAAGCAAGATGATTAGCCTAAATGGCTCTAACTATCACATATGAAAGAACAAGATGAAAGATTTTCTGTTCGTCACAAAATTGCATTTACCAGTGTTTACTACAACAAAACCTGAAAATAAATTGAATGAGGAGTGGGCATTTGAGCATGAGCAGGTATATAGTTTTATTCGGCAATTTGTTGAAGATAATGTGTATAATCATATCTGCAATGAGACTCACATATGGACGTTGTGGAAAAAGCTCGAGAAGTTGTATGCTTTAAGAATCGGTAACAATAAATTATTTTATTTGACAAAATTAGTACAAATAAAATATTGAGAAGGTATCTTTGTAGTACATCACTTGAATGAATTTCAAGGGATCGTGCATCAATTATTAGGAATGGGCGTAAAGTTTGATGATGAAGTATTTGTCCTTTTCATGCTTACCTCTTTGCCAAAGTCTTGGGAGACTTTGAAGATTTCAATCAGCAATTCTATAGTTGATGGTGTTGTTAACATGAAATCTGTAAAAATCTAAATTTTGAATGAAGAGATGAGACAGAGATCACAAAGTTCAGCCTCTTTAACAAAGTTAGAAGTTCTGGTCACAGGTTATAGGGGGAGGATTGACGTCAAGACTCGCTAGTATATATTTATTGGTTATGGAAAAGATTAATTCGGTTATCAGTTTTATGATCAATCCAAAAGAAGTTGATCAGGAGCCGTGATGCTATATTTGTTGAAGATGAAATCATTGAAGATCTTGACAAAGTGAAAATGGATGTTTCACTAATAGTGACCCAGTGGACTTAGAATTAATTCCTCCAAAAACGGTGTTAAGACAATTTGGAGATAAAATTGAAAATCACCAGCCGAATGTAGCTGATGATGATGCTCCCATTCAAAATCAATCAAATGAAGATTCTGATAAAGATGATGTCCAGAATCAATCACTAGCACCAGAGACTGCTTAGGTCCTAGTAAGGAGATCTACACGAGTAAGACAAGCCACTACTAGTATGTTTTACTTACCGATAGGAGAAAACCTGAGAATTTTTAAAAGGCTATGATAGATGAACATAAGATGAATTAGTTTGAAGCTATGCAAGACAAGATGAAGTCCTTGCATGAGAATAAAACTTTTAAGCTAGTGAAGTTGCTAAAAGATAAGAAAGCTTTGAAAATAAGTAGGTGTTCAAGATTAAGCATGATGAACACAATCCTCATCCAAGATTCAAAGCTAGATTGGTTGTTAAAGGATTCAACCAAAGAAAAGGTATTGATTTTGACTAGATATTTTTACCAGTTGTTAAAATGACATCTATCCGTACAGTGCTCAGTTTAGCAGCAAGTCTAGACTTAGAAATCGAGTAATTTGATGTTAAGACAGTTTTCCTTCATGGAGATTTGGAAGAAGAGATATATATATGGAGCAGCTAGAGAGTTTCAAAGAAAAAGGAAAAAAGGACTATGTGTGTAGATTAATGAAAAGTCTTTAGCGTTTAAAACAAGCACCGAAACAGTGTTATAAGAAGTTTGAAACAGTTATAGGGGAGCAAGGCTATAAGAAGACTATTTCAGATCACAATGTTTTTGTACAGAAATTCTTTGGTGATGATTTCATTATCCTTTTACTTTATGTTGATAATATGTTGATTGTTGGTGAAAATATTAACAGGATTAATAGTTTGAAGAAACAGTTAAGCAAATCTTTTGCCATGAAAGACTTAGGGCCAGCAAAATAGATTCTTAGCATAACAATTATCAGAGACAGGGGCGTCAAAAAATTATGATTATCAGAAGAGAAGTATATTGAGAAAGCACTTCAAAGGTTCAACATAGATAAAGCTAAAGCGATTAGTTGTCCTTTTGCTATTCACTTTAGGTTGAGTACTAAGTAATGCCCTTTAATAGATAAAGAGAAGGAAGAGATGATGAAAGTCTCCTATGCTTCTGCAGTTAGAAGTTTGATGTACACTATGGTATGTACAGTCCCAGATATTGCGCACACGGTTGGAGTAGTGAGTATGTTCCTTTCAAATCCTAATAAGCAACATTGGGATGTTATGAAGTGGATTATCAGATATCTACATGGTATTTTGAAAATATGCTTATGTTTTGGAACTACCAAGCCTGTGTTAGTTAGTTACACAGATGCAGACATGGCCAGCGATGTTGACTTGAGGAAGTCTATTTTAAGTTACCTAATTATCTTTGTAGGGGGGGTTGTGTCATGACAATCAAAATTGTAGAAATGTGTTGCTCTATCCACCACTGAAGCGAAATTTATTGCTGCAACTGAAACATGCAAGAAGCTCCTATAGATGAAGAAGTTCTTAGATGAACTTAGTTTTCAACAAGATAGATATCAACTGTTTTGTGACAACCAGAGTACTATTCACATTGGAAAAAATTCCTCATTCTATTCAAGATCAAAGCATATTGATGTGAGATATCGCTGGATCAGAGAGGTGTTAGAGAAGAAGCTATTACAACTTAAGAAGATTCATATGGATGATAATGGATCAGATATGATGACAAAATTTCTATTTAGGAGAAATTTTGAGTTCTATCGATCATCTGCAGGAATTATACACTACAAGAAAAAAGTGAATTACATACGGCAATTACCGACGGAAAAAGCCAATATACCGTCGGTAAATATAATTACCGACGGAAGAAAACGTCGGTGATTCGACCGTAGCTAAATTCACCGACGGACCTTTTCTTACCGTCGGTAAAATTACCGACCGAAGAGTCTATCCGTCGGTAATA
>JAOTAY010000005.1:14834951-14851947 GCA_025629805.1 Erythroxylum baracoense
TAATTCAATATTCCGACGGTCACTTCTGACCGTCGGCAATATTAGCCAGTCAATAATTCCCCGACGGAATATTCGTACTCCGTCGGTATATTTACCAACAGACAGAATACCGTCGGTAAACGGCGAAGCAATTAAATTGCGGGAACGGTTCCCGCTTTTTTTACCGTCGCCGAGATATGTTCCGTCGCTATTGTCTGTCGCAGATTTTGGGCCGAATTTTTCCCTACAATATTTCCGACGGAATGGTTATCCGTCGGTAAACTTTTGTTTTCCCCGACGGTTTACTTAATTACCGTCGGTAAAAGGCGACGGACTTTTGGTCGTCGGTAATATTCCGACGCTAATTCGTGATTTTCTTGTAGTGATAGTAAATACCATGTAGTTAGTAGGGGGAGAATTGTAAAGCGGTACCAACATACATGGTAACTGCCATAGGTATTTAAAAAAAGTTGTTGAGAACAATACAATAACTTTTATATAAGCTATGACGGTGGACATCTTGCATGCAAGCTGTAGTTTGGACAGACACAGCTTGCAATATGCAAGTTGTGGCAAAGGTGGTGGAGGGTCTAAATACCGTCCCTCCTTCTTTCATAAGTTTGTTTTCTAATACGTGTATATGTGGCAAGGTAGAGAGACTTGTGTGTTTAAAGTCTTGTGTGAGAGAGTGATTTTTGGTTTTTTTAGGAAATGATTTTCTTAAAAAGTTGAGTGACAAAATAGTGATGATATTATCCTAGGGATAGTAAATTTGGGAAATATCTTGTGTGTGAGTGCTACTATTTTGTTGTATTATTTTTCACTATCTATATCTGTTATTTTTATTATTAGAGGTTTTATTCAAAGTTTGGCCCATAGATATAGTTCAAATTAGAGGTTGAATCACGTCAAATTTTTACGTCTTATTTTCTTGCTTATTTTACCTGGAAGATTTAATTCCTAAATTTTCCTAATAGAATGATCCCTTAGAACTCAAAGGACATAGCTGCGTAAGAACTGAATAAGAATTGACTCTTTGGGCTTGAAAAGATAAATACCAGGTCCAGATGAATGCAATGTCTTTGGGTTGAAATCAATTATCTTATCGTCAGTAAGAATGAAGATATATATGTCGGAAACATATGTCATCAATTTTTGCATGGACCAGGGGAACAAAACAAAGACCTCGTGGTTTTTAATCTCTCAGGTTCAGGCCATCAGTTGAACTCTATTCCATGAGAAGTTACATGTGAAATTTGGACCAAGAGATGTAGCAGTTGCAGTTGAAGTTGCATTTGAAGGTGACCTACTATCAATAGAGGAACCGAATTGGATAATAAATGACGTGAAAAACTCGGTCAAGTTATCCTAAACCAAGGCAGTTAAAATTTTAAACATCATTCAAAACTAAGGTTGATAATGAATTTGTAGGTATGACAGCCACATGGATCTATTCCAAGTATAGATGGTAGTAATTATAAAATATTCTTATTAAATTATTGTAACAATGTATCATTATCAACAATAGATACAGCTCTGACTATTCTGCTATTTAACCTATGGTTGTATATAGACCTAGTTCCTCCTTTTTTTTTAATTCTCTTCTGTGTGTTGGACTTGGTTGAAGCTTCATTTACTTGATTTCTAGAAGAAAGAGATGCTCACAGACATCTTCCAATTTACTTTCCAGGAGAGTGGTTAAGCAAGGTAGGGCACGTTGAGGATTAAGACTCCAATTTACTTTCCAGGAGAGTGGTTAAGCAAGGTAGGGCACGTTGAGCATTAAGACTCGTTTAAATACAATTGCATCAATTGACTGCTTCCCATAATCCGTTGACATAAACTTCCATGGAAAATAGAAAAGAAGACAAGAAATAGTATCAGAGAATATGGAGACAGAAACAGAAAAAAGGATGACGATGCCTTTCCTTCTTGTCCGGGGTTACATTTGTTGCAATTAATGATTGTCTTGTTATCTTAGCATCCAAACTTAGAATGCTATCATGCCAAACATATGGGTCAGCTTTTAGAGAAATGGTTAACTTTCATTACAAATTCCAAGGGCTAACGATCAAGGACATCGCTGACCAAATCATACACAGCTTCCCAAATCCTGACGCAGATATTCTTAACACGTTAAAATATTTGTGTCCCAATTCGTAGCTATTGTCATGTGCGTGCAATTGTTTATGAACACCCTCGTATGTTTCAAATTGAAACGACACAGCCAATGTTATCTTATACGGGACGACAAAGCTGCAACAGATAATATAAACACATACTTCTTATACAAAACAATCGCTTTTACCCATGATAATCAGATCACAAAAGGTGGTATATAGTCATACCAATTGCCATAAACGGTGTAAAAATCATGTCCAATTTTCTATAAATTAATGATTTTTAAAGGACCCTAAGCATATATTAGACTTATTACAATTAACAGAATAAATAAATTTTCTTATCAATTTAATTACGGATTATTATTTCTTTTTTATAATAAGGAAAATGAGATCATTAAATCTTTTAATTGCTATTATTATTATTATTATTATTACCAATAACTCCTTTTCGCTTTCTTTTTATTTTCTTTTTTCTTTTTTCTCAAATGGACTGTGATAACAGGTTTGACATTGAACATAAGATGTGATTGGCGTTGGACTCATCTGGATCCCAATTTATTTCTCTTTTATTTTAATAAATTGAAAATTTACCAATTAATGAAAGAAAATAGAACTTGTTTTTCAATTTATTAATTGTCTGTTTTAGTGTTCACCCTCTCTCGTTTGATAGCTAAAAGATCACTTTCACTCATTAAATAGGGTCTTGAAGTCTAAAATATAAGTTTCCCAACTTGAAATGTACCATTTATGAAAATAAGGTTGATATTTGTTGATTGTATATAGATCAACGGATATTTAAAACCGTCAAAAGAAATCGCATCGATCGTCAAGGGGTACAATACAACCTAATGTATGCGATTGAAAAAAGAAATAAGGGGGAGAGAGAGAGGGGATGCTTCGTACTGCGGTCAAAGCAAAAGCTGCGTTGAAAAGTCTTCAGCTAAGCTTCTATATAAATACAACACTTTCCACTCTTACCTTATACTATCAAGTTGCCAACAAAACCACCTCCCTATCTTACTTACTCTTAGCTCTTAGTTCTCGATTAAGCTTTACAAATGGCGGTCTCTCAGACACGAGTGTCTTCGGCGCTGGAGCTCATCAAACAACACTTGTTTGGCGACGCCGATTACTTCGAATTCGAAGCCAAACCGCAAGTTATCCAGACCAAGCCTCAAGTCGTTCCTCAGTTTGAACTCAAACAGCCTCAAACCGAAATTACTAAGCCTCAAAGACCGTCTTTAAAAGTCTCGCTACCGTACAAAGCCCAGTGGATCCATTTCAATGACCCCATCCAGTGTCCCCAGCATACCGTTGCTGGGAATGAAGAGGGGAGGCGTTACAGAGGAGTTCGCCAGCGGCCGTGGGGTAAATACGCGGCGGAGATCCGAGACCCAAACCGCAAAGGCTCGAGAGTGTGGCTCGGGACCTTCGACACCGCAGTCGAAGCAGCCAAAGCCTACGACCGAGCGGCGTTTCAGCTGCGCGGCTCCAAAGCTATACTCAACTTCCCGCTGGAAGCTGGGAGGTACAGTGCACGGGCCAACGAGGGAAGTGATCGGAAACGGAGACTAGAGGGTAGTGGAATGGAGGTGAGAGAATTGAAGAAGGTGGTGAAAGAGGAAGAATCTACATGTACCACGATCTGGGACGGTGGTGATGTAAAAGGCATTTTTAACGTGCCGCCGTTGGAATCCCAACATACGTCGTTAGGATTCCCACGGCTTATGGTTATATAAACAAATTAGCTATTTACTGCAGCGTTGTTTCTGTATACCTGTTTAGTGTGTATAGAGTTCCTAGGAGGAGAAACTATTTTCAACGACAATAAAGGGAAGAACAGCATTATGTTTTCTCTTTTTCCTTTAAAATTGATAAAAGCCATTAAGATATGAAGAAACCTTTGAATGGAGCCCTCTTTATATATACATACCATATAACACTAACCAAAATCGACATTTTGGCTCAATTTGATCATACCATAATTAACACCAGGGATTCAGAGTTGAATGTTTAGATGAAACGGGGAGAGTAGAATTAATATCTGCCATTCAATGTCTTGGCCAAGCAACCAAATGTTGTGCGAAAATGAGGAAATAGGATAAACTTCATATCTCCTTTTCAAGTACAATCAAAATATTGATATATCTACTCAGGTCATGTTTCTTATGGTGTGATATTGGACAACTTCTTGATACTAGAATTACTAAAAATATAGCCATCTATAATGATTCCTTTATAGATTTCGTCAACCAAACCTTAGCTACCATGTGAATACGGTTAGTCAATCTTGAGGCATATTAAGAACTAAAATGAAAGGTAAGATAGATTGGCGTTGACCAAATTTTAGGTATATGCTTATGTCACGTAAATGCAAGGTTAGCTGTTGATAATTTCACGTGTGTACCTAGTCTTCGCAGCATATATATATTACATTCTTTTACATCATAGTAATATATATAACCTGACTTTGAGTTTAATTAAAAGAGTTATAAATCAATTAAAATGTTACGTGGCTACTAAAAGCGAGAGTGTGCACAAAATGCATGGATGAAGGATTTGTCTTCGTAATATCTCAAAGTCGTAGAGCCAAAAAAAAGCCGTCATTACAAGCGTACAAGTAAAACAGCATAAGATGTAGCGTTTTTTTCCATTTTCACGGGTGAATCATTTTGAAATAAATGGTGTGGGTTGACTATCAACAATGTTCGAATAGAGGCTAGCATTTTCTTTTAGTCCTTTTGATCTACGTAAATTATTAGTCAACCAAGTCCTGCAACCACAATTGTTTCTATTTCTATTGACTCACTCAAAGTCTAGACTACCACTAACTTTTAATGATCAATTTTGATTTTCTTGGCATATATAGTGAAAGCTTTTGCACATAATTCACTGGACCGTGATCTTCCATTTTTGTGGTTTAAAAATCAGTTAAATTGTAGCAAAATTTTTGATCAACATATACACTTGTTCTGAGAATCATTACCTTGGAGTCAATTAGTTGCTGTAACTATAATAATAGTCCTTTTGATTTGGTTAAAAAAAGTCTCGTTTGTTGATTCAAGTCTGTACTGTACATGAGTAGACAGATAAGGTTGAAGACTCCTTCAAATCTGCACCACTTGCTCGCTGTCATACTTCTGTTTCTTCGTACTGTGCCAATAAATGGGGTGAATTCGATCAGCGCCCCTGTACCACTAATTTTTTCGATCCTTCCATCTCTTCCTCTTTTGCTAATTCCAATAAGGGCATGAGATTTTCTGTACCTATTATTCTATATTAATTTTATTTTTCTTTTAGCATATCTTAAGATATCTCAACTTTCACTAATCATTAAACATTATTTTCTTTAATTTATCAGGGTCCCCAGGACAAGTGTCTGAAACTGTGAGAGGTACAGCTAATAATTCAGCGATTATTTAATCATTTAGTTCACGAATCAAGACGTGGCCAAACTCCTTCACTGAGATATCCATCTGATTTTTTCAAAGTAAACAGAATAAGTCATAACAAAGCCTTAATCGAAAGGGTTAAAAGAAGCCAACCAGTTCCATATTATAAGCTAAGTCAAAGTCTTGCTATAAATAAAAGGGCCCTTCTCAATGACTCGGATAACGAATGTAAGGTTGATTACATAAGACTCCATGTGGTTTAAACGTTTCCTTTAAGATCATTATTTGATTGATTTGATAATTAGTAAAATGTTTCATTTTCTTTACATATATAAATATTATTAATCACTAAAATTTAAGTTGCATTTAATTTGTTATATTGAACACGAACAGTAAGAAATTACTCTCCGTTATAATGTTCTATTTCAAATATTATAAAATAATATATGTCTCTTTATTAATTATCATAATCTGGAGAGCACTAAAATTAAATTAAAATATATGGAGTATCACAGCAAAATAAATCACTTCAATTCTTACCGTAATTTTATGATATATGTGGATATTATTTGCTTCACATTACATGTATAGTGAATTTGATTATTGTCGGAAAAGATTTAATTTTTACGGCTCTTTCGTTTCAATTTTATTTTTCGTTGATATTTTTCTTTTTTATTTCCTAATTTTTGTTTAAGCTTTTAAATAAAAATAAAATGTGTTGCGCTGTTAATGTTATATATTATATAAATTTAAAGATAAATTATTTTATAAATAAATTTTATCTAATATAATATTTATTAATAAATCATAAGTAAAGTTTATCATATTTTACTAAAACTTTATTAATAAATTAATTTTTATTTTTGAACTATTAAAGTAAATTTACTTAAAACTAATATATTTTGAAGATATTTTGTATTCAAATTAAATTTATTAATAGTTATTAAATTCAAATTATTTTATTTTTAGAATTCCAAATAAGTATAAAAATTGAATCAAAAAATTAAATTAATTATTTATAATTAATGTTAATAATTAAGTATATAATTTTGAATTAAATTATACCTAATTCTCATTAATAATTAATATTAAATAATTAAATAATATATAGTTGATATAAAATCATGTTATAAAAAAAATAAAACCACTTTCTATAGTTTTTATAATTTATCAAAATTGGAAGAAACCAAAAATAAAAATTTAAACAAACGATTTTTTTAACTAAAATTGAAAAAAAAACCAAAAAATCGAACAGGCAATTAGCAATTCTTCAAAGGAGATTTTTTAGATTTTTGTAAGATAATATTTTAGATAAATTAATGAAATCCCATTGAATATTGTTGAAAAAGTAGAAGCATAAAGCCATAAGTTGTCAAAATCTATGTAATTGACTTTATAAATCTTAACAAATCACACCCACATAAATATTATTTTTTAATACCTTATTTATTATAAGTCTAACATCTTAATTAAATTATTATGCTATTTTTACGTTCACCGTCATCCTTCAAAATCCAAAGTCATTATTACAGATGTTAGCGCGTTTTTTGAAAGGAATAAAATCAAGTTACTATTGTGAAGTTTTGGAAAAAAAACTTTTCTTTAACATTTAGGTAATCTTTTAGTTAATCTATGATAATCCATTAAATAACTTTCAAGATATTCCTCCTTAAAACGTATGAACAAGATGGTAATACAAGTATACATGATAAGTGTATATGTAAAGGTAAAATATAAATATTTTTCTTATTTATAGCATATTTGTACATAATACAAGTATACATGATAAGATAAAAACTATTTGTATAGAAAAAGAATCATTTACATAAGTTGTTAGGATTTAACACCTCTAAAATATGTGAGAGTATAGTTATGATTCTATAGAAAATTAGTATTTTTGTATGAGAATAATGGTGAGTATGTCTTAAAATCATTGAAACATAGATATAACCAAGACTTGAATGGAAAAACAAATATGTTAGATAAAAAGTACTTTATTGGTGACAAAGTCTCAAATTAATGTCAATCTCTATATACTTTGTACTTGGTACAAGTATGAGAAATTAGATCTATAATAAGAAAGGTGGTACCAAGATTAGATTATTGCTCTATAATGTGGGTTTCATGTCAAACAAATCTATTGAATTAAGAAGATATTTAATCTAACATATTTCAATGACAACAAGGACAATACTCATGTATTATGCTTTAATACTAGATCTAACAAAAGTGGGATTTTTCTTGGCAAATGAAATTAGGACATGAAAAGATACAATGACTAGATATAGAGCAATGATAATTAAGACAACTAGCCTAACTAGTGTCATAATAGGCTTGTATGGTAAGAGATGTATTGCTTGTTAAGTGACTACCATGAGAGAAAGTGGATCATAATGCATTATTTGTTTTAATTGAAGTCTAATAAATTTTGACAAGGCAATGTAAAAATTGAAATGCTTTGTTTACAGTAAATTAGATGTTGGTGAGTAAGACAAAGAAACTGAAGAGCACTTACAATGTTTTAATATCCGGTAGGATCTGTAGGAGGAAGATCATAAGATATAGATGTGAGGACGCTAATGAAAATGTATGATGTGTCAAAGGGAGTTAAGATGGAGCTAGAGAGGTAGGGAAAACAATGGACTAACTAGTAAAGGTAATATAATGGTAGAAAAACAAGGGGTTTAGGGAGGAATAAAGGATAAGTTAGCGTATGAAAATTCATTCAAGAAAACAAACATAATGATAAAGTTTATTAAAGTGTCAATGGTATTTGTACTAAGCGGAATAACTGAAGAAGACATATAGTGTAGATTTTGGTATAAGTTTGTCAGTGTGAGCAGAACATAAAAATGATAAACAGGTACATCTAAAAGCACAAAAATGATAAAATTTAGTTTGGAGTTGCTCATAAGGGACTTATGGTAAATAATAGGAGGATGTAACAAATTAATAAGATACATAATAATAGAAAAGATTTATACCAAAAGGACTTAAGAAAAGAGGCATCAATAAGAAAAGCAAGACTAGTTTTAGTTATATGACAGATTGTTCATTCAATAAGGTCATTTTGTTGATAGGTGATGCCATAAGTAGCGATATTAAGCAAAAGCGCATTTGATGAGTTGAGGAGTTTCATTGCATTAAAAATTTTAACAATGGTAAAAAATAGTTGTTATTTTAAAATTTCAAAAAAAAAGAAAGAGATAGAGATTAAGCTAAAGGACTATTTACATATAACAATTGAAATCATCACTAAAAATAATAAAATGATGATAACTAAACAGGAAAAGAGATGATAAGAGTTCCCAAATATCATAATGAATAAGTTGTAAAGACTTAATAAAGATATAAGAAGATAATGAAAACAAAATTTAAGAATTTTCTCATTGAAGATAAAAGGTACAATGATGTATGCCATGATTTTAAATAAAAAAGAGATAATTTAGAAAGTGTACTCAAACAAAGATGACCAAGATGTTGATTCCATAAGTAGAATGGAGTAGGGTTGATTGTAAGAGTAATAAATTTTTTAAAGTTTATAGTAATCGTCAAGTGATAGAGATTATTGTAGATAAAATCTAAACTGGTTAAATTCAATAATATAATAATTATCTTTAATAAAGTAACTACTAGTAATAAGTTAGCAGTAGGTAGAACATTAATAAGATGAAGTAGACGAATGTTAGTATAAAGAGTTAAATTACTAGTAAAGGAAATAAGAAGAGTATGACTAATAGCACTTAGTTTAAACCATGATACAGAGTTCCAAATTCCATAAGTTAAGCGTCAAGTGTCATGTAAGTAGTCACTCGATAATAGTACTAGAGTAAGTTGTGAATCATCAAGAGAGAACTAGATATTCACAGAATTGAAAGTTATAGTAATAGTAGTGGGATCATTTGGAAGTATAAGTGGATGATTTTGAGATTTAAAACACTTAAATCGACAATTTTCAATAATATATCCCTATTTCTAATAAATTTTACATTGTGAAAGAGGTTTATTTAGTAATTATTTGCTTAAATTGATAGTTAATTTGGGTTTGAGTTGGGTTATAATCTTGGACTTGCCGGTTACTTTAAAAAAACTGGTGGATAAAATGGCCAAAGGAATGACTAAGTGACCTATTTGGAAGCATGTTTAAAGGCACAGACTTATTTAAGGGGATTAGCCCATTTGTAACATGTGATTAATTTATCTATTTTGAATTTGTTTCACGTGCGCCATTTTATATATGCATAAGTGCTCATAGTTTGTTAGTTTGTTACGAGTTAGTTTTACCAGCAATACAGTAGCTATATTGTATAAATATCTGTAAATACGTTTCAAAAGTATGATGAACAAATTCCAGAATCATCTTCTGTCATGGTATCAAAGCATTATTTATTCTTTTTGTTTTCTCAGTAAAATAAACATATAATTTTCTTTTAGTTTGTTTTGTTATGTGATGGCAAATCAGATTCCTAAACCAGAAGAGTTACCATTGAGTCCTTATTACCTTCATCCTAATGAGAATCCACAGCTTGTGCTGATGTCATCAGTACTGATGGGATCTAACTATCATTCTTGGTTGAGAGCCATAAAAATGACACTCTTATCTAAAAATAAATTGAAGTTTATAAATGGAAGATTGGAGATGCCAAGCAAGGAAGAGTATCTGTATCTATCTTAGGAGAATTACAATACTGTGGTCCTTTCTTGGATCTTATAGGCTTTATCACCTTCGATTAGAAGTAGTATGATTTGGCTAGAATTGGCAGTTGATGTGTGGAATGAGTTAAAGATAGATTATCATGACGAGGTTCATTCAAAATTGTCAAACTACAAGAAGAGATCTATTCATTGAAGCAAAAAGGATTATTAGTGACTAATATTAGACTCGACTGCAGATATTATAGGAAGAGCTAACCAATTTGAGGACAATTCCTTCACGTGCCTGTGATCTAAGGTGTAGTTATGAAGCTTTATTGACTGTGAGGAATTTTCAACAAAATGATTATATGATACGTTTTCTTAGAGGCTTAATCGAAAGTTTTTCAACATAAAATCTCATATTATGTTTTTAGACCTGCGTCCAAACATCAACAAAGTATTTTCCATGGTTACACAGAATGAAAGGCAGAATGCAGTCGCAAATTTACCAAATCTTATGGAACCGTCAACATTTTACAATAGAGTTAATACGGGAGATGCGAGGAAGAATATTACTGCTAGCGAAAATAAAGTCACTTCTAAGTGCTCGTAATGTGGTCTTCTTGGCCATACTGTTGAGAATTGCTACAAGAAATATGGGTACCTGTTAGGATGCAAGCCAAAATCCAAGAATAATGCAAGGTTTTTGAACTGCGTAAGTGCCAATGTTGAAAATGAAGTGTAATATGAGAATCATATACAACCTAATCCAAGTCATGTTAACAACATCAACCAAAATGTTCCACCTCAATTCACACCTAAAGAGTATATAAAGATAATCCAACTAATTCAAGAATCATCTGCTAGCATAAGCCAAGCAAATCCACCTATCCTCACACCTGTCCAACCAAGATTAATGCAATTCAGAGTGGCTTGGTACCTTATTTTGACCCTACCAATAATGCAATAGTTGGCGATGCAGGTATATCCTTTTCATTCATCACATGTGTGACCTCTTTACGTACACAGGCTTGGATATTAGACACGGGTGCCACATACCACATAATATGCTCATTGGAATTATTTACAAATTACAAGGCAATTCACGATGTAAATGTGAATATGTTAAATGGAAGTAAGGTGAAAGTGACACATATGGGAGTTATAGAATTATCAACTTGCATTTGGTTGCATAATGAACTTTTTGCACCGACATTCACATCTAACCTCATCTCTATTCATAAGATGGCTTTTGAAGACAACCTTAGCTTTACCTTTTATCATGATACGTGTGTGAAACCTGATTTGTAGAAGCTGAAGACGATTGGATCAACTAAATTACTTAATGGCCTATGCTTATTATTCTCTTTTGATCTTAAACCTTTATTGTCTTCTCATTTGAATTTGTATTGTAGTTTAGTTGTTGTTCATGAAATCACAAGTTGATGTATGGCATTATAAACTAGGTCACTTGTTAAACTCAATATTGAAGCTATTACAGCCTCTTGATGCTAGCATTGTATCACCTACTATCATAAACTGTGATATTTGTCACCATACAAAGAAGAGAAAGTTACCATTCCCTGTAAGTCACTCTAAGGTAAATAAAATCTTTGATTTATCACATGTTGATATATAGGGTCCAACTAAGACATATTCCATGTATGGGCATCATTTTTTATAACAATTGATGATGATTATAGTAGTTATACTTGGGTTTTCTTGTTGAAAGGCCAAATCCGAAGCTATATCTTTGATTCAACATTTTTGTTCATTTGTCAAGATCCAATTCAATACCAAAGTCAAGTGCATTAGATTAGATAATGCATTAGATCAGATATAGTAGGACTCAAACACCAACATATTCTTAATGTTGAATCCTAATGGATTATCTGATCTAATGCATAAATTTAGGCATGATGAATCCTAATGCATTAGATCAGATAATGCATTACACCAAACTTCATGCATCTATACGCTACAACAAAATAGTATAGTAGAATGCAAACACCAACATATTCTTAATGTGGAAATAACACTCAAATTCCAAGCTCACTTGCCTCTTTCTTTTTGGGCTGATTGCATTTCTCATGCTTTATATCTTATCAATCGCATATCATCTTCCATCATAAACAAAAAAATACCCTTTGAGATGCTATACAAAGTAGCACCATTTTTTTCTTCATTAACAGTATTTTGTGCTATGCAAATACAGTAGCTAAAACTAGATCAAAATTTGATCTAAGAGCATAAAATTACATATTCATTGTCTCCCCCACTTCTACCAAAGATTATAGAATCTTTTATCTTACTACTAAAAGGGTACATGTGTATAGGGACGTTATCTTTTATGAAATGATTTTTCCTTATGATGATATTGTACGTTTTACAGATATCTTCATCTTTCCTGTTGCCTTTAAGTCCACCCCAACTGATGCAATCATCGATGGTTCTGCATATCCTTGGTCTATGTATACATCACCACCACCTCAGCCCACTCATACAATGAGTTTTGATCAAACATCTATTTCGGTATCACCTTCAGCCACAAGACCAGCTGACAAATTGACCAAAAACATCAAGCTTCCTTCCCATTTACGTGATTTTTACTATCCATATCTACCTCATCAAAGCAATACAACTTCTTCATCTCCTCACACCCTAGACAAAGTCTACACCCTTGATAGATTAACCACCAAACATAAAGCCTTCACCACTCAAATACAACACATTGTTGAGCCTAAAACCTATGTTGAAGCTGTTAAACATGCTTGCTGCAGGGAGGCAATGCAAAAGGAGATTAAGGTCCTACAAGATAATCACACTTGGGAGCTAGTTGATCTTCCACCACATAAACATCCAATAGGATGTAAGTGGGTTTATAAGGTGAAGTACCATGCTGATGGATCAGTCAAGTGTTGTAAGGCTCGGTTAGTAGCCAATGGATTCACACAAAAATATGGACTCGACTATTTAGAGACATTTTCTTTGATAGCAAAGATGGAAAATATTCGAACAGTATTGGCCCTTGCTGCGACCAAATCTTGGTATATCCACTAAGTTGACATTAACAATGCTTATTTACATGGTGATATTGACGCTAAAGTCTACATGAAAGGACCCCTGGTTTTATCCCTCAACATGAAGGTCAAGTTTGTAAGCTCATTAAATCTCTATATGGACTTAAACAAGTAGGTCGACAATGGAATACCAAATTCACATCGACATTGCTGTCCTATGGATTCAAACAAGCAGCGGCTGATCCTTCTTTATTCATAATGTAGCAGGGAAATTCTTTTCTAGCATTGTTGGTCTATCTCGATGATGTTATATTAGCCGGAAATGACATGAATCTTATTAAGCAATGAAAGCCTCAGGATGGAGATGATGTTATATTTCCTCAGGATGGAGATTACATGTTCCAGTAAAGGCCTCAATCTCTCTCAATGAAACTTTACTATTCACCTTCTTACTGAAACACGTTTCCTCACTTCAAAACCAGTAGCTACACCATTTGCTACCCCAACTCGGTTGTCTAAGCATGATGTCCAACCTCTTCCTGACAATAAGACGTGTCAAGCATTAATGGGGAAACTACTTTATCTCTACCTGACATTTCCATATATTTCTTTCGTTTTATTGTAATTATCTTAATTTCTCGATTTCCCAACTACTATTTATATGTAGGTAGCTCATTGGATCTTGAGATATCTAAAAAATCTCCTAGCCAGGGCCTCTTCTATCCCTGCTCAGCCACTTTGGAAGTGTTGGCTTTTGCAAATTCTGATTGGGCTACATGTCCTGATTCTAGTAGGTTAGTTTTTGGTTACTGCATTTTCTTAGGTGATGCACTCATATCTTAGCAGATTAAGAAGCAAGCAACAGTCTCTCGTTCGTCAATTGAGGCAAAATATCGAGCATTGGTTGTTGCTTATTGTGAGTTTCAATGGGTTATGTATTTGTTACAACATCTTCACATATCACATCCTTTCCCTGCCTTACTTTTTTGAGATAACCAATTTGCCATGCATATTGCTCATAATCCAATTTTTCACAAACAAACAAAGCATATCGAACTTGATTGCCATGTTGTGAAAAACTTCAGGTTGGAGTTGTCCACTTACTTCTTGTCTCTTATCTGATCAACTCACATATTGCTTCACCAAAGCTTTGTCTACAAATGTCTTGTCTTATACTCTTCCTAATGCTCCAGCTTAAGGGGGGATAATACATGATTTATTTATTTATTTTGAATTTGTTTCATGCGTGGCATTTTGTTATGAGTTAGTTTTACCAACTGTACAGTAGCTATATTGTATAATATATGTAAACACACTTCAAAAGTAAGAGGAAAAGTTCATTTTCCAGAGTCATCTTATGTCAAGTTGGGCCATTGAGAGTCATATCCTACTAATGGAATTTGGGATTTGGATGTATTGAGAGTGCCATATGAATTTTAGTATTGTGTCCATTATTAGTATGTGAGGAACAACCACTAGTGTAGGAGGCATTGAAAACAATGTTAGATAGAGTTGGGGAGTGGTATAAGAGGAGGCATTACTCGTAGATGAGGAATTTTACTTAAATCCAAGCAAAAGAGATGACAAATTCTTGGTGTTCAACAGCGATAATAAAGGACTTACAATCTATAGGTAACCTATTTAATATGAAGAGGATGATACCTTCTTTTAAAATTTTGTTTCTGATGGCAATAAGCTCACTAGTAGTGTTGGATATGATGGAGGTAAACAGTGACTAAGGTGGAACATTTCTTCAATGTGTGAAACTTTTGTGAGAGGAGAGGACATTGGGAGCTTGATTGTTGCATGAAGTGCCTCTCAAGACCAATTTAGAGGTTATGAGCAGTGTGATGTCCAACAACAATTTGTGTAGTGGAACTTACAGTGAGACGATGAGGAAACAATAGATGAATTGATCGAGTTTTTACCATTTGACATATTTTAGAGAAGGATAATCAATGTTTGAGGTACCAATTGGTGATGAAACATTAATATTAATATATAGCTAATGAGGTTTGAAATAATTAAAATAATTTGAATATGATTTCTCCATATGAAATAATTTGTTGAATCAAATTATGTAGTTACGAAATTGGCAATTTAATTGAATTATATAGTAGGTGAATTCTAGTCTGCCATTGGGTCTATTAATTTTTTTTTGTGTGCTTTGTTGCTACTTCGATAACTAGATTGCTTTAGATGTTTTCGGTATGTGATTGGTGTTTGTAATGAATAATAGTGGAGTTCACACGTGAACTCTACTATGATATCATGATAAGATATATGTAAAGACAAAATATAAATCTTTTTCCCAACCAAACAATGACAGATATAACATATTTTACGTAAATATAAATATACATAAGATAAAAATTATTTGGACAACATAAGAATAACAGCTGGGTATAAACTTTAAGAAAACAATAGTAATAAAATACAAATATGAATATACCATGCACCAAAAATTTAATAGCAAGCCAGAAAATGAGAAAAAAGAATCTGCAAAGCAATTGAGTATTCTTATCACCTGCTGGTACCTGTATTCCGAAGACAGGTTGGTTAACTGAGAAAACGACAATTAGTCAAATGTATGATCCAAAGGATTGTAATTGGAACAAGTTTTGTCAAAGTCTTTGCTCGTATAAAAAAGATGCTCTTCCAATTCACTGTCTTGTTCTTCTAACAAACTTGTGTCTACATCACAAAATAATTTTTTTTTCCTGATTTGGTGCTCTTGTTCTGAATTTACAATGACGTGAAGGGAGATATACACCTGGAGAAGAAGACAAGCATGCTTAATATTCGTAGGCATGACGCTACCATCTCCGTAGTGTGTTTTCTAAACTTGCGTTTTGCAGCTCTGACTCTCCCAATTTCTAACTTTGAATCTGGATGACTTCGACTGCTAAGACAACTCTTGGTTAAATCGGGACATACCATAAGCCATGATTGGAGAGAAAATATTTTTGAGTGTGCAGCAAACTTGTATTTAAGATGGTGAAAACAATAATTAATTTAGTTAAGACGTGGGTGAGAAAGTTAATATTGTAAAAGAGAAGTTTTTTTAGATATTTGGAGCATTAATTAATAGATCTTTAAAACTACACGAGTCATAAAGATGATTTAAAATAGCATGTAATATTTTATTATTAGAATGAGATGTCAGAACTACACCTCTTTTATATTGGGAGTAGCTTTTAGTAACTTCTTATCTAGTAATAGTGTTCCCAATCGTAGAAGTATGCCTTCAAATGGTCAAAGTTCATGTGCACAGAATCAAATGTTAACATGTCCTTCATCCATATTAGGGCCGTAAGAAACTTCTCATGTATGACCCAGGAAACATTAATCAACTATTTTCTTCTGAAGATAGTATAAAAATGGTGGTACATGAATCACTTTAGTCATAATGCAGTGAACTTGATGTTCAAGATAATGTATTAGTTAGTTAATTCTCAATTGGGTCTAGAGATTGGTAGTTCGGTTCACCATGATTAGGATGATCATGTATGTGCATGAATCAAAATAATTATAAATTTAAGTTTATTCTCCTGCCATACGTATAGCACATTATTGATAGGACAATAGTACTTAAAAGTGTAAGAATATTATTATAAGGTGGGTATTCTCTTCATTTAAAGAGAGACGTTTTTAACTTTCATTCGTTTCATCATAAATAGGTCACTCTTAACACTGAACAAGCATCCGAAAACAAACTAAGGAAAGAAGCAAACAATAATACTTCTAATGTCTTTAAGACAAGAATTCGAGACAACGAGGAGTGGCCTAATGGCTTCAGCTCCTCACTTAAGGCTCTCCTTTAAAAGGAGGTCTTGAGTTCGAGTCA
>JAOTAY010000005.1:14861395-14896775 GCA_025629805.1 Erythroxylum baracoense
CGTGGATAGGCATAAAGGGAGAAGTGTTGTCTAGAATCAATTTAGATTAAGGTATCCTTATCATAAGTTATTAATTGGTGAATTGTCAGAAATACATCTCTAGATAAGATGTAATGATCTTGATGATAAATACCAAAGTATAAGAGTAAAAAGTATGTGTTTATTATTTCATTGAGTTTTGTTATAAAGAGTATTATGATCATGTAAGGTGTGATAGAAATTGATTTTATTGAGATATTGTGAATAGTTGAAATTGATCTTCTTGAGCTATTAAGAATGGCTGATAAGCAATGATGAAAATAGTTGATCGATAAGGATTTCGTGAGCAGTATAGATGATGTAGCGAGAAATCTTCTTAAGAAGAAATTTTTTTTTCACCGAATTAGGTTAAGTAGACTAGATGGTCTACTTCTAAGAATGAATGATGATGGAACAAATCAGAATTGAATATTGGAGTCCTGTTTCTAACTGAGACTCAGGCATAAGAAGTTGAATATGCTATTGAGATTGCATGCATTCTGTTTGATGTAAAATGTCTAACTACGTGACTGGATTCTTGAAATTGAGGTAACATTATTGCTAATGTGAAGAGAATTTAGGTCCACACTACATTCTATGCAAATATGTTCAGGAGATGCAAGTTAGATTTGATGGTTATGTTCAGAAAATTGAGACATGTGAATAAATTGAAACGTGTGGAGGAATTATCATGAATGGACAGACATTAGAATAAGTCAATAAGAAAACAGGGAAGTCGAATGAATGGAGAAAGTCATTTGAGAAAAGAAGTCAATCGAGAGACTGAGAAAGACATGAGATAACATTACCTCAATTAAAAAATTAGTTAAGAATTTCGAGAACTAGTTATGGGCAAATTAAGTTGTGGCGATGCCTTTTTGGTTGATAATTGCCCCATACTACAGTCATGACATTAATGAATAAAGTGTTCCAGATTGAGTTGTGGTGATGCCTTTTTGGATGATAATTGCCCCATACTACAGTCATGACATTAATGAATAAAGTGTTCCAGTTTTATTTGGATTGATTAGTGATTGTGATCATAAATGACATATGGAATGTATTCGAAAAGTTGAGAAGAACAATTTGAACACTTAAGGTTAGTCTTTCTTATCACAAAGGAAAAACAATTATATGCCAAGTTTAATAAGAGTGAATCTCAGCTTAATTAAGTAATATGTTGGATTATATAGTATCTGAACATGACATATTGGTTAAACCCAAGAAAGTAGAGGTAATGATGAGGTGAGAAACTTTTGAGGAAAAATGTGTCATTCAGATGGACTAATGAATGTAAAAAGAATTTTGAGGAATTAAAAATATCGATTGATTACAAAACCAATGTTAATTATTCAGTATGGATTGGAGATTTTGTAAGATATAGTGATGTTTTACATCAGGAAAATATGTTGTCTTCTGATGCAGCATAGTAAAATGATTATATATATGTATTGAGACTATTAAAGTCTCAGGAGTTAAATTGTTCAGTACATGATTTAGAACTTGCTGCAGTAATAATTGCTTTAGAAAATTTGGAGACACTATATATAGGGTGAAACATTCCGGATATATATATACAGATCATTAAAGTTTAGGAAATTGTTGAATTTGAAAGAATAAAGTGTGAGATAGAGACAATGAACAGAATTGTCGAAAGATTACGATTATAAAAATGAATATTATTCGATAAAGCTAGTGTGGCATCTGATGCATTGAACAGAAAACCCAATATCAGTGTAATATGAATTTGGATGAAGAGGTTACTAAACCTAGTGCACTAAAGAACTTAGAATGTCGAGTTGAATTTCGGGCAAATTGAAGTATTATTAACTACATTGAATTTAAGATCAGTTTTACATAAAAGGATTAGCACTGCCCTAAGTGAGGATTCAGAAATTTTGAAATCATATTAAGAAATTGAAAATAAATTCGAATTTTAAGTTGAATTGGAAAAATGATACATTGTGATTGAAGTAAGGAGTATGTATACCCGATATAAATGATTTAGAAAAGAAATTTGGAGGAAGCATACATAGCAACCGATGTTATACATCTTGGTAGTAAAATGTTGAGATAGCATTTAGCGGCCAAGAATGAGGAAACAAGTGATTGAAGGTGTGATTGAATGTTTGATTTGCCAACAGTTTTAACTATTAGAAATATACTTAGATTTTATATTTTAGAGTTCTTAGGAATATGAGATTAATATACAATTTTGATTGAATTTGATTTTAACAATCATTGTCACTGTAATCTTAGTATGACCATACATTGTATAATTGAGAGGTTAAATTTGAAATTGTATGCGACGTATATGACTGAATGAGTCGTCCGCCTTTAGATGAAGAAGGCCTAAGAATAGTTAAAAGGATAGAATTGATTCGAGATGCTATTTATAAGTGAAGTGAATTTGTATTAGAAATTAAGTGATTCAAGAAAGACGAACGAGTTAGGTGGATCAACATCGAAAATATGGAATATAAAGAGATAGATAAAGTGTTTCTGAAAGTACCATCTTGGTAAGGTGTGCTAAAGTTTGTTAAAAAGGGGAGCTAAGCCCGAATTGCATTGATCCTTAGGAAAGTATTGAGGAAAATAGGACCATTAACTTATGAGTTAGCCTGACTAATAAAAGATGTCTCAAAGTCACACTGTGTTTCATGAGTATGTTTAAGAGATGTTTGTATGATTCGATAGATGTATTATCGATACAGGAAATAAAATTGTGAGTAATCTGAGTTATATTGAGAAACTAGTTAAGATAGTGAGATACCAGAATAAGCAATTGAAAAATCAAGTTATTCCATCGATTGTAGTCATTTGGAAGAAATTATTCGAGTGATGAAGTTAAATGGGAAACGGAGGAGTATATAAGGAAACCATAACCCTGCCTTTTTGATCAATTAGATAAAAATTTCGAGGATGAAATTTATTAAGGGGGGAGAATTGTAACATCTCGTTCCAATAATAGGGTTAGAGCCGGAAATACCGTACATGAGAACTAGTAATGAGATAATAGAGAAATGGATTTCATGCTCGTGCATAATATAACATACATACACGTGAATTTGATCATTGCACGCATCACAATAATTTGTTCATGCACTCATTTGACATTTTCCAAGTATAAATGATTTATTTAATGTGATTATAATATGAATTATGGATTATGTGTCTTGAAAATTGAGTTGGTGTGTTTAATTAGCAAGTTAGAATTTTTGGTGAAATTTGAGAATTTTCTGGAATTAAGGGTATTTTTGGACTAGGAAAAATGCCAAGTAGCGAGACAATTGATGAATAGTAGCAGAAATAAATGTCAAATGGTAGTAGAAAATTTGGTAAGTGACATTAAGATTTAATGACACGTGTCATTTAAAATTGGGAGCCAATTGAATTAGAATTGGGAGACAAATGGACTAACTTTTTAAAAGATCCAAAATTGGACCATAAGAAAGACTAACTTTTTGGTCTTTCACTTGCCATTTGCTTGTCTCTTTTCGTAAGTCTCTCCCACATTCATCTTTTTCATTTCTTCTTCTTCTCCATTCACGATTTTTGCTCTTCACCTTCACCATCTTGATTTTTGTTAACAAAAAAACTACAAACTTCAAGATCCTTGTTGTCATCTTCATCTTGCCACAAAATGACCCAAATCACTCCTTGAATGATGATGGTCGTGTGATACAAGGGAAAGATAGGGTGAGTTGATTTTTGAAGATCTTGAAGCTTAATCAAGTAGCACCTAAACCTTTGTGGGTTGGTTAAATATAAGCATATGTGATGATAATTTGGGAGGAAATGAACATGATAAAGGTGTTAACATATGATATTACGTTGATGAGGAATTAAGTAGGTTATGTTACATTCTCGTTCATATGATGAGAAATAATTCATAAGTTGATATAGGGATGATTTTGAGATGTATTAAGGGTATAAATGATATGTAAAAATGATCAAAATTGTTGATGAAGGTATGAATGCTTTGATGTTATGTTTTTATTCATAAAATGAACAATGAATTGTAAATTGTTTTGTGGATGATTTGAATTGGAAATAGAGATGATCTTGACGAAGAAATGATAGAGAAATAATAGACCTTGGAAATGAATTGTGCTGGAGAATGTTATATGTAGTGTCTTACTAAACATATCTATGTATGGCCATAACGTGAACTGTGAATATCTAAATTGGATGGATTTTAATTTAGAGAAAAGTAGAAACATATGGCTACATTTTTCATGAAGGAATAGAATTTGAAATCTATCTCTAAAAGTCTTGAAATTTGTCTTGAAGTTGAGAATTGTGTTTTGTCGAGGTACAAGAATAGTCTGTCGTATTTTGATTATAACGTGCATGATACTAAACGAAAATGTATGAATTTGATGTCATTAGAAACTCAAGACATAGAGAAACATTTGATTAGAAGAAGTTGTTGCCTAAATACATCATTTGCTAGGTCATATTGGTCATACAAAACTGACCTGAAAATAGAGTTGAAAAATCTGGAAAATGGGAATGCCTAATGAAGGTAAAATGTTTCTGCCCACAAATCCCACGTTCGTGGGAATTTTCCACGATCGTGGGAATTGTTTAAACATTCCATATGCTTCTTTTAAGTGTGGTTTGGGACAACCAATGGTTAGGTAATTTTCTATGATGCTTTTAGGTTTGAAGGAAGCTTGAATTGAACCTAGAATAATTCTTGAACAAGTAAATAAATGAGTGATATGTTTAGGATGATGATTGAGAATATAAAGTTATGAATGAATTGTTATACATTAGGTGTTCAAATATGGAAAATTGGTGATGATATAAGAATGAAAGTGGTCCTATGATGGCTAAAGCAATTCAAGAAGATGAATGTTGTGTATTAAGTAAAGATGAATGATAAAAGGGATGTTTTATGATCTTTAATGCATGAATAACCTTAGTGAATGATAAAATGATGAACTTAGAATAATCTTATACAATTGAGCTATAAACCTAAGTTCAATTTAGACATATGTGAGTTATGAAATGTGAATGATTTTGAGATGTGAATTTAGGAAATATATCCCGAATTGTCAATATGAGCATGCATTATACCTTACAAATACACATATGTGTATAATGAAATGTTTATATAATTGTGCAATTAATAATGAGTGTGCACTATGTGTGTTGCATGAAATTGTTATACAGGATTCAACATCCGCATCCAGTCATTTCGGAATCATAGAAGCTAATGCTAATCTAGAGTATACTATGAGTCGACCTAGATGGTCTCACTTTCATTGTTTGTCCTATTTTAAATTTTTGTATTGAATTACTACTGAATGTGACTGTGATTGATACAATTTCAGACATTAACAGTTTGAGGAATTTGATAAATGTGAGAACATAGGAAGTGCTCATTGTATGTGAATTGAACTAAATAAATGTTTCTCATTGTGTATGTTGAATGTCGGACCAAGTCCGATGACCAATGTAAATGAAAAAGTGAATGTGAATGTGAAAAATTGAGCACTAGTGATTGTTTGATAATATGTGAATATGGTGCATTTCATTACATGAATGCATGAAAGATAAAAGTAGTTATGATCGAAGTAGCCACTGAAAAAGAGCTTAAAGCTTAGACATCTGTGGTAAGAGCCTATGGCTCGATTTGTATGATAGAGCCCAATATTCACTACAGATACGGGACAGAATGATAGAGCCCGGTATCCACAACGGATACAAGACAGGATGATAGAGCCCAGTATCCACAACGGATACGAGACAATGAGCATGGCACTCGATCACAACAACGAATGAAGTGAATTTGAGTTTCATATACATCGCATATACAAATGAATTACAGAATTGAATGATTGCAATTGAAATGTAGAATCAAATTGATTGAAGAATGTGAAAGTTTACGGTCAAAGTATGTTATAGCTGCTACAGGATGAATTAATGAAGTGATGTGAATTATATGATTACATGAACTGTATGTGTTATGAGATTAAGTGAACCATCGAGGATGGTCCACTCACTAAGTTCGTAAAATTCACCCCAATTTGCAATATATTTTTCAGGCTCAGAGGAGACACCTAGTTAAATCAATTTGAGTCTAACCACTGCATTCAGATAAAAAATAGAGGTTGTGATCAGTTGGTGTCTACATATATTTTCTGTAAATTTAGTATTAAATATTATATTCCGCAAGCTTCATTTATTAAAAAATAAATCAATTATGTTTGTAATAATAGTTATGATTAAATACATTTTGTTTTTAAGATGGACCCAAAAGATTACTGAAATTTCTACAATGTGTTTAATGTATGATCCAATAAGAGCTTGCAATGTTAATGATATTTGGCAATGTTTTAAACGATATGTTCCAGTGATGATTATTAATTTTCCAAAAAAATGTATGTGATATTTGAGAAAAATTTGCAATGATTTCTATTTGACTGCATTAGCACACCGCTTTCACAGGGTGTGTGTTCGAATATCCTCGAGATGTACAGATACGTGCTCGGTGGAAGTGGGGTGTTACACTTTTAGTTACACATGATTGGAAATGAAATCAAATATAAACTAAAAGAAAAACGAATAGAAAATAGAGGGTCACAATTTTAAATCTCCCTTTCAATTCTATCGAATTTTCTGGCAAGTTAGAAGTTTGATCTTATATTCTGATGGATCTTTCAATGATTTGTTCGTGTTTTCCACTTCTTTGGATCAAATCATCACTTCTGGACGTTCTCCACGTGTGGAATTGTCTCAAAAAGGCTACTCCCCTAATTTGAGGTTACACACGTCCTTTTATATTGAAATTTAGGATTATTGGGAGATGCACGGGTTGATGCACAACCATGCATCAGACCTTGGATAACTCAAAATCTCCAAAATTTTCGAATCTGCATAGCTTGAGAAAAGTGCACGACCTGTTGCATGCCCGTGCATCCCTCCTGTGCTTCGAATCTTCGCTTTATGCCATGTTTTTATTTGAATTCTTCTCCTTTAAATTCGTGAAGGCAATTATATTAGGTAGACACACTTAGAGCGAATTAAGTACCAAATATACAACAAAAGTATAAAATATCAAGCAAATATACATCAAATATGAGGTACAAATATGATCAATTATGCATCTATCACTGATACAATTTAAAGCTTCAAAAAAGGTATCTTGTTGTTGTTGTTGTTGTTGTTGTTGTTCTTATTATTATTATTATTATTATTATTATTATTGTTATTATTATTATTATTATTATTATTATTATTATTATTATTATTATTACTATTATTTTTTTTATGTTGGATATAATTTCTAATTTCTTAAGAATTTAATTCTATTTGTTTACTAGGACTCTTAATAGAATAAATAGTTTTGTAGATCTAATTTACCTTGCCCATATCGATCTTTTGATAGATTGAGTTTCTAAGGAATCGAGTTTGATAGATGAGAGTGACCTAGAAGATAATCTTAGATGAGAAAGTATTGACATGTCATTTGATGTAATGAATTTTTAAATGATGGTGGTGATGAGGCTGATTTTGTACTAAATAAGAATTGAGATCAATGTGATTTGAGCGGATATTCGAATGAATAAAGTTTTAGGTTCTCATTTCTCCTCTTTTTTTAATTTCACTTATATTTGATGTACATGTTCAATTCTATATATGTAATATAAATATAATTGTAAATATTTTTATTTCATATTTCACTTCTTATTGGTTGTTTCCTTGGTATAAACTCTTATTGTAAATTTTAAAAGGTAGAGTATCATGGATATTTATTATTCTTTTTATTTAATCTTTTGATGTAATTATTATTTATTATGTGATGAACTTGTAACATTTTAAGTACTTTATATTGTTCTTAATTTTATAGTTGTATGATGATTAAATGATATTTTTCATATTAATTGTGGTTATTATTTATATGTGAAATATGTGAAAGTAATATTAATAAAATAAATAAATTGCTGTTATTTCAAATTTTCATTATTATTATTTTTAGAGATATGATTAATATAAATTTATAAATTATATAGCATAATATATTGGAGGACTATTTTACAATTTTGATAGGTATTATCTTATAAATTTAAAAATTATTTTAAATGGTACCGATTAGTATTATTGTACCAGACTAAATCTAACACCAATACTGAAATTGGTAGAGTATTCATAACATTGTTAATAGCTAGAAGAGGAACCATACGTGACCCACGTGGGAGTGATAAAGCGAACTTCCCGTGCACAAATAGAGATTTAGTTCCTCATTCGAGAAGGATTAAGTTTCGTGTGCCTGGTAATTAAAATTCTTTATTGAATTGGACGGACAAAGTTGTACTTGAAAGGAAAATATTTACAAGCTAACAAACTTTTTGAGGTTTGTCAGTGTATGACGCCCAAATAGTTGGACTACCAATAGCTTCAGTATTCGCCAATGGGGCACACGCAGCTTCGGAGAAGTTGTTGGAGATGGGTCCCTCTCACATGAAGGGACTCCATCATTCCAACATTGCGGCACCAAAATCGGTACCGCAATCGCAATTGTTGAAAATAAGCAAAAAGATAGCTGCAAGGCAGCTGTCTTATGCGAAGGAGTGCCTATATAAGGCACTCCCTACTTCAGACAGAAACAAAGAAAAATAGAGAGAAAAATCACAGCAAATCAAATGCTCTGAAGTTAGGAAATATATTCCTACAGGGTTGGTGAGTGACAAAATAGTGAGGATAGTATTTGTTAGGTTGGGAAACACCTTGTGAGCCACTATTTTGGTTATATCTCTATATATCTACTGTTTGTAATAGTGGAAGAAATATTCTGAATTTTGTCCGTGGACGTAGCCCAAAGTTAAGGGTGAACCACGTTAAATATTCTGTGTCCATTTTGTTCATTTTATTTTTCCTTTTCACAAAATACACCTGCTACGCCCAACACCGTCATATTATTAGTGTCCAATTTTGTTATATGAAAAGTTTTCTTAAAAAGATTTAAGGTTCGTGAATATTAGCACTGTAGAATGCAAGCTTATATAATAGTTGAAGATTCTGCTTTACAAATAATGATCAAAAGGCTGCACATATTACGAATTATTATTAGAGTATTTTCTATTAACTAAACATAAAAATATTAAAAGAGTTTATAAGTGGTAAGGATCAACTATCTAAATTACTATTTCTAACTATTTTGACAATGGTAGACCCAAGCTTAATTCTTGTTAGTGGACTCTATACTCTGTCCATATTACAAATTCTAATATGCTATTAGAGCATGTTTGGTCTAGATTATTGATTTTTCGGTTGTCTATCTAGATGTCCAGTCACAGTAGCCCGGTCTAGTTACCACTGCATTTAATTCAAGTGACAACTGGATGTCTAGTTCTAGTTGCACTCGACGGGGAGTATTAGAGTATTCCATATTGACTAAACATGAAAATATTAAAAGGTTTATAAATAGTAAAAGTCAACTATCCAAATTACTAGTTCTTGGCATTTTGACAATAGTTAACTCAAACTCAATTCTTATTAGTGATCTCTACACTCTGCCTATATTAAAAATTCTAATAATTGTCAAACATGAAACTTTGTCAGATGAACGTCCAAATTCCAGAAATCTGTTTAAGGAATTTCTGTTCTCTAATTATTGAAGCATATTTCTCGAACATAGGCATAAAAAACCTACCTGTTTTTTCTTAGTATGTAATCTATGGTTTAATTGGACCAATTATATTACTTAAGTGGCTTCAGTTGTGCCTAGGATGACATATTTAACTTCACCCCTTGTCCCTTACGATATAATCATAGGAAACGCAATTATTGTATATTTTAAAGCTGAAATTTATCGCTCGAGATAGCACATAGATTGGAACAAATCAAACGAGAACATGAAAACAGAGAAGAAAAGAAACAACGTCCATAAATATTTCATTCCGTGTTGTGTAAGAGTTGGGCTCATATTGTAAATTGGTTCAATACTTTCATTTAGTGAAAACTGAGAGTAATATAAACCTAATCATCTAATTTTAGCTTCCATAAGCATATACGTCTTACATTCTTTATAAAATTAAGAATATGCCTATATTACATTGTATATCAATTAACATGTGGATATGTTATTATTAAGTTAAAATAAATTATAACTACCTATTTTTAATTTAATTATTTATGAAATATTCAATTTAATTTCATTGTATATCAATTAACTACCTCTTCCCTCTTTTTCTTAGATCTCTGCTCTCTTCTCAGATCTTATGTTCTTCTACTCTTACCTTTGGCTGCTATTTCTACTTTCTCTTTTTTTATTTTGTCCTGTTGCTTGATATGTGTTGTTTGTTTCATTTTCTATTTTGATTTTCTTTTGTAGGATTTTTTTTATTAGCTTCGTAGTTGCGTGTATTCTACTGTAAGGTTCTTCTTTCTATTCTGTTTCTCTTTCCTATTTGTTAATTTTGAGTTTGGGAACTAGTATGTGTACTGATCCTTAGTGCTTGGTGGTATTTTTGCTATTAGGTCTAAGATCTTGTTGTTATGTCTCGTTGCTATGGTTAAAGTTTCAATTTTTTTATTAGAATTTCTGCTTACTTGCCTCAATTGGCCCTATTTTTTTGAACATTTATGTCTTTCTCTTTGGATCACTTCTTGTAAGTGTTGATTGATACATATTTCTCCTCCGTATATGGTTAAAGGAGTTTATTCTATAAATTTTGTTGTTGAAATTTTGGGTCTTCCATTGTCTGTGATTTCTTTTCTTATCACTATGGGTGGCCGACGATTTCGAGCTCCCGATCAGTCACCACTGTCGTTTCAGGGAACGACAAGGTCTCCTCCTAATGTTCTCTTTTGAATTGTTCATGTCTTTAGATTTAATTTGAGATCTTTGTTAACACTGACACATACATACATACATACATACATACATACATACATACATACATACATACATACATACATACATACATATATATATATATATAGAGTATGATCTATTTATGTATGATATTGAGTTGAAATGGAGGTGAGAATGAAGAGGAAATGATAACGAATTAAGCTAGAAATGAAAAAGTAAGTATAAGATGTTTTGGATGCAACTTATAGGAGTTGGAAAAGCTAGAAAATAGGAAGCACATTGCTGGAATTTTTAGATTTGATCAACCCACGATTATGAGAATGCATGAAAGGGGCTGAAATGTTCTGTTAGTGAAACCCACGATTGTGGGAATGGTAGTACGTGAATTATGCTTCTTTTATGTATGGTTTGAAACAACAAATGGTTAGGTACTTTCCTATGATGCATTTAGTCTTGAATTAAGCTTAAAATGAACTTAGTTCGATGATGAATTAAATAATTAAATGTGTGAAATGTTTATAGTGATAAATGAGGTTATAGCATAGTGAATGAATTGTTGATATCAAAGTACCAAAATCTGGAAAATTATGAGTATAATGGGAGTGAAGGTGTTCATATGAATGCTAATGTGATTCAAATAAGACGAGAAATGTGTATTGAGTAAGAATGAATGAGAAATTGAGTATTATGAGATCTTATAATGCTAGAAAAGGGTTGGAAAGCATGTATGTGATAGATATATGATTGATGAAATTAGAATGACCAAGTTCTTAGAGATGTGAACCTAATTGCAAGCTTTATTTACAGAAATGATGACGCTTAAATGATCAAGAAATGAGAATAAAGGAAACATACCCGGAATAGTCAATTTGAACATAATTATACATTACACATATACATATGTGTACGATTGGGTGTTTACGTGATTGTGCAAATTAGCGATGTGTGTATTGCATGAAGTTGATACACATGATTGAACGTCAGCACCTAGAGGTTTCCAAATCATAGAAGCAAATGCTAATCTGGAATGCACTGTGAGTCGAACTAGATGGTCTCATATAAAATGTTTTTTCTATTAAAATTTCTATATTGAATTATTACTGATATGAATGTGATTAAGACAATGCCGGACATAAATAGTCCTAGGAGTTTGATAAATGTGATTATATTAGAAGTGCTTCATTGAATGTGAACGAGCAAGAAGAGGCAACAAAAAAATATCTGGAATTTGTGAGGGTTAATTGGTAATGAACTTTGAAAATACAAAGTCTCTATGCATTCCACATTGAGAAATACGTCCTGCTTTCAACACTTGATATGGCTATGGAGGGTTTTTGAAGAACTCTTTCTTGAAGAATAAAAACAAATTTCGTCTCCTTCTCTTTTGTTTTAAATGGACGAAATGAAAAAGAAATAAAACTGATTTTCTTTCTTCGCTTCTGTTTTGAACGTACCCACTTAACATGGAATGAAAACAACTAACTTCAATATTAAGAAAATGAAAAGGTGTGTCTGGTTGGAAAAACGCACACATATAATTTTTTATTTCTTTTTTCATAAAAGGAAATAAAACAAAAAAATATTTTTATTTTATTTATTTATTTCACACAAGAGAGTTTCCAATATTAATTATTTTTTTTTGCTAGCAAAAAATAATAATATGCCATCTAGATAATTTAATAAATTATCTTATAATAAATTAAATAATCATAAACAAGAAATATTACACTCGTAAGTGTGTGACTATATAGGTTCATCACTAAGCTGGTAATAATTAATCCAATTAATTACTAATCAAGGTTAGCGTCTAAAAACACTTCTTAAAGACCAGATAGTGTGAAATAACAACCTTACAAAGACAAAACCTGGTTAAGGATAACCCACTGTTAGATAACCAACTATGTTACATGTCAATCATTAATGATTGGTGAATGACTTAAGAAACTCCTTTCCTCACTCATTCAATCACCCTGGCCAATTTCTTGATACAACCATTATCTAGAGTCGATAAATCCCATCTTGACTCACCATTAATCAGATAGGTACTTAATTATATCCAATGACCATTCAACTAGCATTTTTACACACTAGGTGTCCGACATCAAAATATAATAAGTGACCTATTAATTACTATGATGATCTCAGGTCAAAGGAAAAATATACATTTAAATCTTTGCGAGAATATCCCACTTGATAGCTCATAGGTAATATTAATCATTGTAAATTCTCAGTTTGGTCAGTTCAATGATCATATCTCTATATGATCATCTATATATGTAACTTAGTAAATAAGATCTACTAATATCCATCTAATAGATACTATTATATACATATTGACCAAATTGGATCATTAAAGTCCTTATTTGATGATCCTAATATCAAAAACTATTTTAAATTAAACCCTAAAGACTTGACTCTCATTATCATAAAATCCATTATTATGGCAAGTGTATAAATTTAATCAAGGACTCTTCATATTAGGATAAAAGCAATAAAAATAATATGATAATATAATCATTTGCCATTTTATTAAACAAAGTTAATAATCACAAAACAAAGGTGTTTAATCTATTACATAATGATGGGCCATGGCCATGATTCCAATAGGTTGTATACAGCAAAATTACAGTAATATTAACATATAATTGATGAACTCATGGTACATTCCCATAATGTCTAAATATATATTATCGTGATTCAATTATGGTACTGGAGAAATATAAACTCGACTATTGCTTTCCAATTAATTGCTTTTGTATTAATTTTACTTTCTTAATTTTATTTGTTATTGTAACTCTTGTTCAAACGAGTAAGTTCGCTCGAATGCAGAGTCTATCATTCTAAAACATATTAACATAACATATTAATATATGTACCTTAGATTACATCTATATCTGTGAGATTTTTATTTTACTATGTTCTTAAGATTTATAACTTTCAATTGCTGACATGTTAATCTTATCCACCCAGTTATTGTTCATTTTGGTTTCTAGTGGACTAACCTAGGGGTTAGGGGTGTGAAAGCATGAGAATCAATTAAGAAGGAATTAGCAGAAAGTTTTGAAAGATTCTATAGGTAATTAAGGATAAACCTTAAGTTTTTAAAGGATCTCACCTAAATCATAATTAAAGCTCACTTTAGGGAAAAGAAAAAAGGCTAACCTTGCAAAGAGGTCTCAAGGCTCAAAATAGGTAAATTATAAGTATATCCTTAAGAGAATTAGGCATTCTTTGTAAATGTTGAATTATCTTTTTTATTCTTTCTATTAGTCTATTATGGATATCCGATTGTTTTAATAGGAGTACGGCAAATATTTCATTTCACCCATTGGTATGCCATTTCCCCATTGGTATCAAAGTCAAGTGTCCCAGAGAGGGTAAGGATTAAACATTAAGTCAATAAATTTAAGTTTATTAACTTCTATTCACTAAAGGTAGGTGGTCTTGGCGGTTGCACCCAAGGAGAGGTATATAAGTCTGTCAGTTTAGCTTATTCATAACCAAGGGAGTTGATAGAAAATGGATTTTTAACAAGATCTATCTCTAGTGCATCCATATCTAGTACCAATGATAGGATTGTGAACAACGATGAGATAATAATATAGAACTTTGAAAAATCTATAGAAAATTGGGAGATTCATAAAGTGCAAAAGGATTCATTCAACCAACGATCAAAATTGAATCTTTTTTAAAAAATGGATCACACCATTAAAATCGAAGAACATGATATTCCTTTGAAACTATCTACTTATTAATCAAAAGTTCAATGAACAAACATAAAGAAAAAGGTTTTAATGACATCCACATAGGATTAATTGAAGTAGGAGTGAAACCCATTACAAAAGAAGATTAAACACTTCCATTCTTATTTTTTTGAGAGATGCTAGGTATGACTTTCAGGATTACTTGCTAAGTTCCATAAAGTCTAGTCTGCATCGATCCAATATTATTTGATTGCTATCCAAATTTAATCATCTCTCTTAGAGACAAAAAACATCTTAGATGCCTTAGTTTTGCAAATAAAAAATCATAATTATAAAATGAACATTGGATCCTTCAATAGAGCTTTGATTTATAAAATCCATTACAAAGCCATAAACACCGCATTTGCATCCAAAGCTCTTAACCATAGTCAGAAAGGTGAAACTTTGTTCTTACAAATAGATCTAACAAAATTCAATACTATTGTCCTAAAATCCATTAAGTGGAAAGACATTAGCCTACCCAAGGAATGGATACTTGAGGGTGCAATAGATCCAAGTTGACAAATCTTTTGAGTCTAAACACTAAAACCAAAGAAGTGAAACAATACCCAGATGATAAGGTAAAACTATCTTTTACTAGAAAATCTATGAGCCAAAGATTTGCTAATATTCAACATCAACCATTGACCTGGGAAGAGTCTCCAGGATTCCATCCGTGATCAATATTCCCAATAAAGAGTTGCTTAGGAATTCAATATCTGACATCCCGTTTTAAAGCCTCCAATGAGTATACTACAACAAAAACATTCCACAACCTATTTACGAAAATAACGAACCTTAATATCCTCCAACATCTCCAACATTCTCTTCAATAATCAAAAATATGAACAACGAGTTATACGCCTTAGAAAATATTTTGAGTTGAAAAAATATTTACATGATTTTTACTCTTTATAAAATAAAAAAAGATTATGACCTTTTAACAACTTCTTAGAGCAACAAAACAAAGTTAGGAAAAATATTATGAGTTTATCAATAACAATATAGTTCATATTCTATTCTTTAATCGATTTGAAATTTAAATTCAAGAAAACAACATAGAATATCCCTTTTGAGCCATTAATAACAGTGCCAAAACTAAGGTTTGAGAAACTACAACAGGAGAAAAACTACAGTAAAACAAATCTATCCTTTCTATGAACTTAGGATTCCTTACAAACTAAACATAATGGTAGCATCCATTTTGAAAATAAAAAATAAAAGTGAAAATATGATTCCCAAAGATATAAAAATCATTATGTGCTAGAACAATTATACTAACATTTATTTGCATTTTTTAGGAGCACAACTGTCTAGAATAGAGAAAAGCTTAGAAAATCCCACAGCGAGTATGACAAACTTCTATCTTCAAGCTTTAAGAAATAACCAACAACAATTTGAGCTAATTTAGGAAAAATAAAATCAAAGAATTCCTCAATGACATCCAAAACCAATTAAATAGGATTAATAAGAACACATTATGTAATTCCCTGAAGTCCTCAACACCTCAAACTTTGAACACCATATAGACTTGGGTCAAAGCTAGTAGCTCCTAGAAAGTGAATACAATTGAGTAAGAAAGCAATAGTGAAACTGAAGGACTCCAACATCCTCCTCAATTCTGAAAAAACTTCATTGGCAATAAAAACTCCTTTGTACAAAGCCCATTACCCCTGATATATTAACGGAAGATATTAATATGTGCACTGTATATTACATATATATGTGTGAGATTTGTATTTTACTATATTCTCAAGATTATAACATTCAATTGCTAACATGATAGTCTTATTCACCCAATTATTGTTTGTTTTGGAGTTTCCAATGGACCAGCTAGGGGGCAAGGAAGTGCAAGAATCAATTAAAAAGGAATTAGTAGAAAGTTTTGAAAGATTCTATGGATAATTAAGGATAAACCATAAATTTTCAAAGGATCTCACCTAAATCACAATTAAAGGCTCACTTTATGTAAAAGAAAAGTGCTAACTTTTGGAAAGAGGTCTCAAGGCTCAAAATAGGTAAATTATAAGTAGATCCTTAAAAGGATTACACATTTTTTGTAAATGTGGAATGGTCTTTCTATTAGTATATTATGGATATCCAATTGTTCTAATAAGAGCAAGCCAAATATTTCACTTCCCTTCATTGGTATCACACTTCCCCCATTGTTATCAAAGTCAAGTGTCCCAAAGAGGGTAAGGATTGAACATTAAGTATATAGGTTTAAGTTTATTAACTTCTATTCATTGAGGGTAGGTGATCCTAGTAATTACACCCAAGTAAAGATGTTTAATTCTGTTGGTTTACCTTATTCATAACTGAAGGAGTCGTTATTCTTAGAATATGGACTTTTTTACAAGATATAAATCTATCTCTAGTGAATCCTATTGAGCAAGTTTTATATATAATAAAATTGTCAATACACTGCAAGTATATGAATTGTATCTTGTAGTGTAAGAGGTTATCGTTTCCACGAGGAATATGCAATAGCTGACAATTTGAACCTTACTTTATCCAAGGTAACATGAAATTAATTTGAATTGAATCTAAATAATAAAAAATAAAGTAATAATAAATAAAACGAAACAATCAAACAGTTGACAAGTGAGTTGTCAATAAAAATTAAAATTGAATACCTAAGATCTATTCTTTCCATATTTTGTATCCTTTACTATTGTTAATTTAATTTATGTGTCTGATCCTAGATTTCCTAAGGTTTTTATTATTCTCTCGCAAGATCTAATCAATTAACCCTAAGTGAATTCCAAAATTTTAGATTTGCAATCTCTCGACTCACAAAACCATTCCTAACGTATTTAATTAGATCTAAAGCTATCTAATAGACAATCAATTTCACAACCAAGATCTCTCTTAGATTGATCATTAATTTGATAATTGTGAGTCTATTAAACTTCCAAATCTCTTTGTACTATCTAACTCTAAAGAATTTGACTCAATCTCTCGATTTGTTGTTAAGTTTATGCATGAACAATTATCAAAAACATCAAGAAATATATTGAAATCAAAAATGAATAAAGTTACAAAATAATTCCATAATGATTCCTAATATGAAGTTTAGAACTCTATAAACATGTTTAACATCTTAGAATTTTAAGGATAATGAAAGAAACTAAAAAGAAAAGAGAAAAAATTGTTTAATGTTTTGATATGTAATGCTAGAATTTTTTGATGCTATTCTTGATTTCTCCACTTTTATCCACTTTAATTCAACAGTTTCTGCAATTTTGTTTTAATAATTCACGTTCTTAAATAGTGCATTAGGGTCCTAGGGTTGTTTTTAGGGTTTCCTCACTTTCTTCAGTTTCAAAAATAATCCCAAACCCTAAAAGATACGAAAAAAGTCACACTTGAAAACCTCCTATCGTGATCATGCTCTTTGCGTCATAACTGTGCTCCTGTTGTTTTAGCCTCTGTCATGATTGGCGCTACTTGAGGCAAGATCGTGACACCTTTAAACTTCCTCCATTTTGTTAATTCTTCAATTTCCTAATTTCTAAGACTTAAAAACACATCAAACATCTCTAGAAACATAAAATTAAGATCCAATTCTTGCTCTAAACAAAAAAATACTTAGAATACATACAAACATTAACAATAACATAATCTAAGCCTATACACATGATAATCATCTAGTAAAAACTTTTAAAAAAACAAAACATCTAATATATCATAGTATAATTTACACTTATCAATATCCTCACACTTAAATCAATACATAAAAACATATAATCACATAATCATGCAATAATACAATAATGGTACAAAATCCTCAAATCTTATGGAATTAAATTAACCTTAAACATCAATTATTCAACATGTTCTAACAAATTAACTTATACCTTTCATATTTAAGTGCTTTAATTTGAACATACATACCAATCAAAATATTAACACCCACTTTATTCATTCACCTATGACACTTGTAAGCATGCACTTATTATTATTAATTAGTTAAAAAGGCAAACTATCACCAAATAACCTTTCATGAAAATTCTTGCTATTTGTAAAAGATCAGTACGTTTCATTCGTTGTAATACCATTTTTTAAAGATTTTCTTTAATAATCACTGGTCTTTTGATGCGAGGCAAAAACCTTGTCATGAATGTCCCTTAGTTACTCAACTAAGTTATGTTGTTTATTTAAATTGGTTGTAGTGTCATTCTAGCCTTTTGATACGAAGACAAACATTTTTTTGTAAATGCCCCCAGTTACTCATCTATATCACAACTCTTAACTAGTTACCATCGCTATTCTTAACCTAATTTTTGTTTCAAAAGGGCCAGCAAAATCAGAATTTATTTAACGCATTTTTTCAAAAAACAATTTCTTAGCCAACGTCATTTCTTTTTAGTCAATCACTCGCATAAAAGTATACTAATAATGCTAACCAATTCAATTGACTATAATTATCAATTTATATGAAGAAAAGTCATAAAGTGAAAGAATAAGTGTCATATCCTAATTAACATACACATTCATCCCAAAGACACCTAAAACACTTTAAAGAATAAAATTTGTTTTTAATTTATTGTAGTTATGAGAAGGAGAGAAAGAAGATAGTTTTGCTACGCAAGATTTTCTTTACACCTTACTTACATTATAATTAGTGAATTAGGCTACATTAATTTAGATTTTTAAAAAATCTTGTTTATACAATTTCCTTCATGTTGATTAGTCCAAAATTTTATCTTTTGCCATACTTTACATAAACCTTATTACACTTTGACTTAAAGACCTTTTGACTTTTTTCCTCTAGTTGATTTAGCAAGCTTATTGTTAACGTTCCTTCCATTTATTTATCTGAGAGTTTCATTGATGAGTGACTTAAGTCAATCTTTTATATGAGGGTGTTAAATCCTATGGCACTTGATTTTAGAATGGTTTATCCAAATGTCAATAATTTTGCTTATGAAAATCTATTATAAGATTGCTTGATTCTAATTGTATTTTGGTTTGATTCTTCAGGCAAGACATTTGAAATGTGAATAGATAAGTTGAGATAGAGGATGGTTGCATATTTAAAAGAGTTTTGAATTTAATTTATTACTTGTTTGAAGACAAACAAATGCTTAAGTGTGGGGAAGTTGATAAATGGTGATTTAGACATATTTTTGGTCTCATGTTTAGTGCATTTCACTTTTTATCTAAATAATTTTATTTCTTTTGATACTTAATTTGTTCGTATTTTGTTTCAAGGTCTAATTTACTCACTTAGAGAAAAAAGGAATGAATTTGGACAAGATTAAAGCAATTTGGGACAATTTTAATGGAGTTATGGAGAACATGACAATGTATATAGATGTAATAGAAAAAGGAGGCATGTTAAGAGTTTTATGCGGAATACACTTTTGTTGGTTAGGTACACGTCTTTGTTGAGTATCAAGAAGACCATATTGACATTACACGCCCATTTCTATGCATATATTAACTCCAGAAAGTGTCACACATCCCTTTAAAGAACATGGTCATCAACACGCTCAAGTTGATACCCTTATATCTCCCAGAATCTAAATTTCAAATCTTGGAAACTAAGGTTAGGTGCTAAAAGTAAACGAGAGACTCGGGAAACACAAGAAGAAATCCTAGAATGGCTAGAAGAATGAAGAACTAAGAAACACCTTAATGTATGAATAGATCTACCATAATTAAAATGAGTTGCATGCAAACCTAGAAATAAGTCGACATAAATCTTTTAGATTAAGGTCAAACCTAAAAGTGAAATTTATAAATTGATTAATGCAATTTTATGGATTTTAATTAGAAACATATTTTAGTTAATCAACCTAGAATTAGGTTTTAATAGTCTAGAGAAAGATAATATCATAATTGAGGAGTTTTAGTGGTCTAATGAACTTTAGATAAAATTTATTAGTGAAATCATGATTCCATGAGAAGTCCTAAGAGGATTCAAATTCTAGGTACCATTGTTTTATTGGTTGATTATTCATTTGTTCGCCATTCTAGTTTATTTGATTGTGTTCAGTTGACCTTAATTTATTTTCTTTTATTTTAGATCTAATTTATCAATGTTACCTCGATTGTCAATTATATAACGAAAAAAGAGTTAATACTAGTCCTCACAATCTATATAGGATTGATACTTAGTATTCAGAGTCCTATACTATATAATGATATATGCACTTGCCTTAAACAATATATAAAGGAATTGAGTTATATATAATCATCATATGAGTCAACTAATGCCTAATATAATTTCACTAATAAATCTTACTTGGAAATTTTCACACCTATTCATCCAAAGTCCATTGATTTAATATCATTTTGGTCATATCCCTGATTCCTAAAGCTTCTTTCTTTAGTTGGTTTACAATAAGGCAAATATTACAAACAAGAAATAGATGTCATAGGTTACAGGATATATCAGTTTTGCTAGGTCAACTTATTCCTAAAACTAATACTTATATCTTTTTTCAGTGAGTCTACTCTCTGGATATTTCATTCAAAATACATCAATTATTGAAAATGTATTATGGTGAGTAGGAATGGCTAAATATTGCTCAATAGGAGAGCAATGTAGTAAGGAGTATGAAACATGATGCATTTTTTTTTGGAAAACTACTTTCATTTATAGTATTAATGCTACATGGTGTGAGAGGAATAGCAGACTACACAAAGACTCAGTAATGGACAAGTATGAGCTAGCTATAAAGATAATCACATGGATTAGAGAAATCATTCTTGCAAATCAGGTTCATAAGTGCAACTTCAAAAATGAATATTATATGGAACTTAGATAGTTAGAGTTATTTTCACAGCTTTAATCTTCATCCTATTGTGTTTGTTTATTTCCTTACTATCTGGTAAAATATCCTTAAGGTCTATGTATATCTTTATGGATCAAAACCTTTTTTATCGTGTATAAGTTTCAAGCTTGGTAATTGAAATTTCTTTAATTAAAAAATTAACAATATATCAAAGTACAAAATCATCATAGCCATTTGTCTATAATGTGTAATTATTGCAATGTCCTTTTTTGTTATAGATATGATACCTAATCTATTATAAGACTTTATTTAGAGGTTTGTAACTTATAACCAATCTAGGAATTCCCCTTTCTTGTTCACAATTTTTTTAACATAAGAGAAAAAGGGCACAACATTTCACTCGTATTGACCAAATGTTATTGTTATAGTTTTATATCAATCTTTAGGATTTATATGTATTTATGAAAATTCAAATTTCATATCAACTTCTGGAAAAAAATTTAAGTGTTGTATAACTTTTTTAATAAGTCTTTTTGAATTGTAATTTAGATTTTGAGAGGCACCAAGTTCTATCTTAGCATGATTCATAGTTTGTATGAGAATACTGATTGTATTTTTTTAATTAAAGTCTTCAATATTTATGACGAGGATGTGGCTTGTGACTTGGAGGTATGGCTATAAATAAGATCAGTCATTGAATGTACCAAACTTAATTAGAAGATATAAGGTAAAAAAAGGAGGAGAAATTTGTGCAAGGACACAAAACATGGTCATTAACTATAAAAGAATGACTACCTAAACATTGCTCCTTTAGAATTTCAAAGAATTATGAACAATACTTTGTCACACTATTTTGAATTTTGTATAACTTATATAGATAACATGTTAATATTTTCTTTAATAGAAAAGCACGGTACACATACAAAAATATTTATTTACATAAAAATAAGTTTTAATTTTTTATGCGGAGTTTAGGTATAACACATATAGGGAGAAATTTAAAATTCATGATTAAATTTTTTAACTAAATATTAAATAAGAAAAAATCAAAAAAAAATTTGTTAACAAAAAGTAGATTTTGAAAATACAACAAGCACGGATGGAGAAATATCAGAGAGTCGCATGCTAACCATGCAAGTAAGCACTATTCCTTCCATCGTCCGCAGGTTCCAACTCTTGCTTCGTGCAAGGGTAGTTGCTTCATCATCGAGGTTCAGCTTCCTCGCCATGGGACAACACAGGCTTCGCTTCCGAACAATCCAATTGGGTTCAGCTCATTAATTTGCAACAAATACTTCCTTTCTATGACCACTATCAGCATTGAATTGGTTTGACTTCCTTCGTGTCTACTTCATTGAAATTGGACATATTGCCATGTCGTTTATGGGATAGAAAACAGTAATTCATTTCCGTCCAACAGGGTCAATTCTGGGTATCGTACGGAAGTAACCTCAAGTGCTTTTCTTTATGAATCATCTAATCTTCTAGAGTACTATTTGAATGGGGACAAATTCTTGTGTTTCTGACGAGTGTTTTATGACCATCCAAGGGGAAACTTTTTGGGTTTCGCATATTTAATCAAGCGAAGCATTCTTATTCTTAACAAATATGATCACATCATGGATTGCTTAAACTTTTTGGATACTCTCTAATAAAAATAGTGCATATATGTATAGCCAAGCTCCAAGCACTTAAGCAAAATACTATTTTAAGTGCTTCATACATTTAAATTACCGCCAGGCATGCGATGCGACATTGGTGAAACTGGAATACATATCATCAAATATTTTAGTAGTAACGCAACTGAAGTTCTATCAATTTAGACTAATATACATCACATTATATTATTAGGTTGATCAAAATACTAGTAGTATTATTCTCTTCTTAATTAATACAATCTATTTCAAAAAATAGATTTTATTTTTCTTAATAATAGTTAATTGGTGTCATTATTTAAAAAAAACAGTGATTTTATCCATTAAGGCCCATTTGGACGATTAGGCCATATTTCCCTAAAATCTTCCAAAATCTTTGCAAAAACATAACATTTGAAGATGTTAGAACAACATAGAAGTAGAACACTATTTGATCCATTCCTAATAATCACCCATTATTTTAATTTGTAATTTTATTTATGACTAGAAGTCTGAACTGAAGTCATATGGTTTCAATTCGTAGATCTATAAGTGGCTGCGAGTGAAATAAGGTAATTTGTAAAGGATAAGTCACTGACGGAGTAGAATGGGAGCGAGATCATGCTAAGAGACTTTGCAAGGGTGGAAAAAATCTCTACAAAATTTCTCAATAGCTGAAGGGGCAGACATTAGGCAGGTTTTAAAGGACAAAAGATAAACAAGAAAAGGCGAGAATTTGGGATAACAAGTTGTACGTTTCCTATAGGGTGAAGTATTTGGGATCAAATCTTCTGTTTCAGTTAATCAGTTTCAACTATATTCTATTAAATCTTATCCACACATTTATGTGAAGTCTCACAAATGTGTAGACCATATTAAGTAGAACAGAGTTGGAACACCCTAACGGAAATAGGGTGCTCCAACTCGAAGTATCTTATGTGTTCCTTGAAGAGGATGAAACGGTCACTTGGTAGTTCTAAGTTTTAAACATCAAGAGTAAGATTTTCTTACTTTTGACGTTTAAATCATTTTAAAAATCTATTAAAACAAAATTCTATTATCTTAATTTGAGAAAAAATATTTTAAATCATTTAAAAATTTCACAGTGTATCACATTAGAGTTTAAGATGCTGACTTGGCTTAAGTTCCTTTTTTCTTAAATGATAAGGTGGTCAGCTAAATCTTTTATAAATGGATATCTTAGGCATTTGAATTAAAGAATAAGTTTGTAAAATTTTTAAAATATGGTTCGTATTTAATTGTTTATCAGAATATAAAATTAAAATACATTAGAACTAAAATGCATTAAAATCAATAGTGTTATGGAAGATAAGACGTATTTTAATTTATTTAAGAAAGATCCGTATCAAAAGATTACATTCGTGATTAAAGTGGGCTAAATTGATACATGCATAATCACATTGATTTACTAGTCTTGTTAGTAAAAGTTTTATTAAAAATACTAATTCTTGTAATGTTGTTTTTTTTAAAGATTGGCTTAATTGCATAATTCACTTTGAAGGAAACTATTATAAAAAAGTAAATATTCTGAAGCTCACAATGAAAATATCAACCCACGTATATTGATCTGTTTCGTAAACTTTTATACAGACATTTACAAACCTATCTAAGGAATTTGTATAGCTAAGGAAATATCATGTACATCGGTTATAGATTTGCCTTACTAAAAATAAAACAACTACATCAATTGCAGGCCATGATACTTGGCTAGATGATTGCTGCAAATCACTTCCAGATTTGTTGTTGAATTTTAATCTTATTCTTGTCTTGTGTCACTTTCCTTAATACGCCCCCGCAAAATTAAGCTTCCATCGGCAAGACCAATTTTGGCTCTTAGAACTTTTGTGCATTGCCGGGACAGTGACTTAGTTAGTAGATCAACCAATTGATCTTGAGTATGAACATGACTCACTTTAAGTGCACCTTTCTGAACTTGATCATGTACAAAATGAAGATACAATTTGAATATGTTTCATTCTTGAATGTTGGACTGGATTGAAGCTGAGATGAGTTGCTCCAAGACTGTCACATAGAAGAGAAGGTGGTAACTTTAATGAAAAACTCAGTTCTTGAACCAACGCTCGATATTCTGCTTCTGTGGTGGACCAAGCAATAGCTCGTTGTTTTTTTTGAACTCTATGAGATGGGACTGTAGCCCAAAAATGTGATGTAAGCTGATGTGGATGTTTGATCATCAATATTTCCAGCCTAGTCTACATCAGTGCAGGTTGTTAAGTATGGTGCTGCAGCTGACTTGAGGTGAAGACTGTGAAAGATTGTCTGCTTGAGATATCGAAAAAGTCTCTTAGTGGCAGTCCAATGAGTGACTGTTGGCTTATGCATAAATTGAGATAGCTTATTAACAGCAAAAGAAATGTCGGGCCGAGTAAAAGAAAGATATTGTAAGTTGCCAATAACACGCCTATACTCTATGTTGTTTACAGCAGCCGTGTCATCTACCAAGTGAAGGGATTGAGTTGTTGACGGCTGGTAGAGACATCCTTTGCACCAGCCATGTTTGTATTCTCCAAGATGTCACAAACATACTTATGTTGGGAGAGAAATACACCTGCAGTAGTTGGTGTAACTTACACTCCGAGGAAGTAATGAAGGGAACCCATATCTTTAAAGGAAAATTGGTCACCAAGTTTGTTAAGAACATGAGCTACAAACTTCTTATCATTACCCGTAATGGCTAAATCATCAACATAAACAAGGAAATAGCATATAATGGAATCATGGCGATAAACAAAAAGTGAGGAATCAACTTTGGAAATTTGGAACCCGAATGTTAGAAGAGTAGTTTTTAATGATGAATACCAGGCCCTTGGGGCTTGTTTGAGACCATAAATTGCTTTCCTGAGCCGTCACACATAATCAGGTCGAGACAAATCTTTAAAACCTGAAGGTTGCATCATGTACACAATTTTAGTCAGATTTCCATGTAAAAAAGCATTGTTTACGTCCATTTGTTTTAAGGGCCACCTATTCATGACGGCAATGCTCAGCACTGTCCTTATGGTGGCTGGTTTAACCATTGGACTACAATCAACACCAGGTTGTTGAATATAGCCCTTGGCAACAAATCGGGCTTTAAATTTATCAACTGAGCCATCTGCTTTCCTTTTGACTCTAAACACCCACTTACAACCCACTAGATGACAATTGAAGGGGAGGAATTAAATCCCAAGTACCATATCGCATGAGAGTAGTCAATTCACTAGACATGGCTTCACACCATTCAGGGTGAGATACAGCTTCAGTCACGCATGTTGGTTCTAGAGGTAATGGAAGAGAGTGCTTAGACACAGTGTGTAATTGCTTGGGTTTAAAGATGTTGTTCATAGATCTAGTAGTCATGGAATGGGTTCGGTAGGAAGTGGGTTCGGTGTGTACAGGAGATTGTGAATCAGGAATTAAACTAGATGCAAGTGGATTTGAAAGAGAAGCATACAGAACAGTCATATGTATACCAGCATCTAAGTTCATATTCATATCACAGGTATTGTCATGCGATTCACAGTGAATAGAAGGAGTGATAGAGGAGGATATACCTGGAGATGGTGCAGGAATGGCAACTGTAGTTTCCAAGCTTGGTGATGGCTGCGAGGAGTGATCGGGACAAGTTGGAGGCATAGGAATGGAAGGAGAAGGGGAGAGGAAATTAGGGCATGAGTTCTGTTGAAGGAAAAGGTGAGGAGCAGAGGAAAATAAGTGGGTTTTGATAGATGGGTCGTGCTTGGGATGTGCATGGAGCGTGGAGCGTGGAGTATGGGTTGTGTGTGATATTTGAAAGGAATGGGCTATGTGATTCATCAAAAGTCACATGCCGTGAGATATACAGTCGATTCGTTAATGGATCTGAACATTTATAGGCATTCTGTGTTTGGGAATAGCCAAGAAAAATATAAGGGATTGATTTTGGTTGAAATTTATGGGTATTGTATGTCCTTGTGAAAGGGTAGCATAAACAACCAAATTTTCTCAATGTGAGATAATTTGGTTATTGACCAAAAAGAACGTCAAATAAAGACTTGTGCTTAAAAAGAGGGGTTGGTTAGCGATTTATGAGATAAGTGGCTGTTTGAAAGGAATGGGGCCAATAAGAAAGAGGTAAAGAAGCATTGTGAAGCAAGGTGAGACCCGTCTTGATAAGATGACAGTGACGTCTTTCGAAAACACCATTTTGTTGGGGGTATAGGGGGCGGTGGTGTAGTGACTTATGACATGATCAGACAAATATTTTTTTAAACTAAAAAATTTGCCACCATTGTCCGAATACAAAATTTTTATGGAACACTTGAATCTTGTTTCAACAAGTAATTTAAACTGTGGAAAGATTGTAGAAACAAGAGATTTTGTGGACATTGGGTAAAACCATATATATTTGGTGTAATGATCCAAAAAAATAAGATAATAACGTTCACCATTTAAACCGGTAACGTACACAGGACCCCAAACATCACTGTAAATAATTTCAAGGGGAGAATGACTTTGAAAACTTGTAGAGCCAAATGATTTTTGATGTGCTTTATGGATTGAACAAGAAGTATATGACAATGGTAATTTATTTGTTGTGAAAGGAAGGACAAAAGATTAACAAGATTTTGAACAACTTTAATCGATGGGTGTCCAAGACACTTGTGCCACCCGTCGATTGAAGTTCGTTCATTCAAATAAGCAACCATTTTGGGAGTAGAAGGAGCCACCATTGAGTTGGGAAAAATGTAGACGCCATTTTCACATACACCTCTTAATAGTATTGCCCCTGTGGATCATGCCTTCACAAGAAAGAAAAAGGTGAAATTCAAGAAAAACATCATTTTGTTTAATGAAATGATGAACTGAAATGAGATTTTTGTGAATATTGGGAACACATAAAGTATCGTGTAAATGAAAGATTTTTTTGGGTATGGGTAATGTTGAAGAACCAATATGCATAACCGCCAAACCTGTACCATCACCAAAAAGGACTTCATTAGTGCCATCATACTCAGAGTGAATTGATAAATTTTTTATATCTCCCGTGATATTATGAGAGGTTGTAAAGTCAATTAACCATTTATTTTCTTGACAATCAGAAGTTCTTGCACAATTAACAGTCATTTTAGAAGAATTTAATTGAGGGTAACCCTAACCGTGTGACCCATTTGATCACAGTAATAGCATTGAGGCTGATAGCGTCTCTGATTAGAGTTGAACCAAACCTGATTGTTGGGACGACGTGGGTCACGAGATGGGCCATTTGAGCTGGAAGACTGATTTTGGCCTTATGAACAGAGAGACTTATTTCGCTTGTGAGAAGTTTTCTATTGCTGAGATGCATAGAAGCTAGAATGTCGACTTCTGAAATTTGTAGCGGCCACGAGCTGTTGGGTAGCAGCCTCCATCCTGCGCAGGTAATTTTCATGCCCTATAAGGAGGTCATAAAGCTCCTCAAAGGCAAGGGATTTTTCTCTTGCCTGAATAGGGGCAGAAATCTCATGGAATTCAGGCCCTGACCCGTTGAGAATGTAGAGAGTGATGTCATCATCAGAGATTGGGTGGTCGATGAGTGCAATCTCATCAGCCAGGCCTTTAACGACATGAAGATACTCCGGAATTGGGAAGCTTCCATGCTAAATCAAGGTGAGTTCTTCCTTGAGTTGCATGGCCCTTATATGCGATTTACTTGTATACATGTTGGATAATTTTTTCCAGGCATTATAGGAGGTTTTTGTTGTGGCAATAAGAGGGGTAACAGTTGGGGACGTAGAGGCAAGAATGGCACTAAGAATTAATTTATCTTGCTTAACCCAATGGTGTTTCTTGGCTATAGATGGTGGGGTGCTGTCAGAAGGAGGGCAACGAGATTCACCAGTAACGTAGTCCATTACATCATAGCCAATTAGGAGAGCCTCAAACTGAGCTCTCCATTGGGGAAAAGAGGAAGGTGTGAGTTTCTCATTGATCTGGGCTGTAATGTTAAACACAACAAAGGGGATTTCAGAGGTAGGCTGAGTTGGGGAAGACATTAGGATCGAATTCTCGTTGGAGAGTTGCTCTAATACCAACTGAAAAAGTCAATATTCTAAAGCTCATAATGAAAATATTAACCCACGTATATTGATCTGTTTCGTAAACCTTTATACAGAAGTTTACAAACCCATCTAAGGAATTTGTACAGCTAAGGAAATATCATGTACATCAGTTATAGATTTGCCTTACTAAAAGTAAAACAACTACATCAATTGCAAGCCACAATACTCAACTAGATGATTGCTGCAAATCACTTCCAGATTTGTTGTTGAATTTGAATCTTATTCTTGTCTTGTGTCATTTTCCTTAATAACTATTTTTAGAAGTGTAAAATATTTGATTAGATTTATTAAATTTTCTTTTGAAGCAGATAAAGATGATATTATTTATTGATATGAAACAAATTCTTAAAATAAATTGGTGGAAGGTAAAGAATTAATAAGAATGATAAGAACAAGTTCAAGCTTCTTGATAACATATTTCGCCAGAACAAATTTTCTTTTATCATTTATACTGATTCTTTTCAATCTTATAGTTGTAATATTCCTATCTATTTATCACGTGCTTTACAAACATGTATATAAAAGATCATGTACTTCATGATTAATATACAGAAAAAATCATTATTTTATAATTATTCTCCAATAAACTTTCATGGTATCAGAGCCAAATACACCAATATTTTAATCCTCATTTACCAAAAAGCTTCTGAATACACCTACCAAAATTAACAGCAATACTTACATTAAAAAAACAACACGATTATCATCTTTTCAACCTCAACATACATCACAACCAAATATGAAAGAAACCAATACATTAATTCTTCCTATGACCAAATTACCAATTTTCTCATTATAACATTGGACTCAAATAATTGTTTTGTCTAGTGGAACTAGGTTTAAGCCATTCTTACAACATATAGTCTTCTTGGATACATTGACAACTCCATTTCTTAACCCACATTAGTTGATTCAAACATCACTTTGTCTTCTCTAGAACTCCAAAAATGGAAGAAATTTAACCACCTCATATATTACTTCCTCACTATGTCTCTCTCCGGATCAATTGTAAATCTTGTCATAAGTTACACCATTTTCAAAATACTCTAGATGACTCTTGAACATCATTTTCTACAAAAATCAAGTTCTTAGTGGTTTATCCTTCGTCAGAATTTGCATACGCTCAAGAAAGGCCTAACTTCCATCACTAGATACCTCTAACTTATCTCTGACACAGCTGATGACATAGCAGCAATTGGTGAACATAGTTCAAACTATAACTTGACCCTTTTCACTCTTAAAGGCCTCTTGACTGAGTACGACTCGTTCATCACTGCAAATGAGCATCGTGAACACTTTGCTTTGTTTGCTAAACTCGAAGAAATGTTGCTTCTTTATAAGTAATGTTTACTCTCCTTTCACGTTTCATTTGGACTAAAGACTAGTCTTATAACTTCCCACACTAGCAACTCAACTCATAAAAAAAGAAGAAGGCACAGGGGACATCATGGTGGTTAAGGACGTGATTTTGATAGATCCCTAACTCATAAGGGTTGTGGTGGGCCATGCCTAACTATCACTTAATTGGCCTAAATACTTTTGGATATTCTTTCAATTCATAGCCTAAACACGCATATCTATATTCAACCCATTCAGCCACACCACATTAATCTTTTTCCCAGTGGCCTAGCACCAACATCTAGGTCTAATGTCCAGTCCAAACCTAAAATAATTAGTCTTGAATTAAACCATATGTCAAAATTGCTAGAAATAGGGTCATATTATAGGTCACTGTCATTTTAACTACTCAAAATCTTGAAATTGCTCAGTTGGTTCTCTATATATTCCCACTAATCTGATCAAAGTGTTTTTTGTTATGAACATTCAATCTGCTATGGAAACTTCTCAACAACATCCAATAATATTATCAAATGGTTATCAGATATTAGCACCACAACTCACGTAACACTTGATCCTTAGATTATGGATTTGGTTACATCATATGATGAGTCCAACAAATTGCTCATTACATCTTAATGATATTATTATTATTCCTTACCTTATTGTAAATCTTTTATTTGTAGCTCAATTTGTTTCTGACAATTCTTGTCTCAATGAATTTAATTTGTTTCTCTATATTATGAAAGCCCTCAACTCCAAGATACCACTATTCATGGGATCCATCCATAATAATCCATACTCACTAAAGCTTCCTCGACAATTCAAGAACCTGGTTACCCTTATTGCTACTTCTACTCCACTTGATTTATGATTTCAACATCTTAGTCATCCATATTTTTCCACACTTTCTAGTTTATCACATTATTTACCCATTAAGTCTAAAGTTATAAATCTTTGTATTTCATGTCTTCAAGGAAAAAGGTTTTTTTTTCCTATTTTCATTATCTACTCGTACTTTTACCATACCTTTGTAACTTTTTCACTATGATATCTAGGGTACCTCCCTATGTCTATCTCTTTTTGGGTTCCGATATTTTATTATCTTTATGGAAGACCTTAGCCATTTTATATGGATTTTTGTGCATAAAATCCTATACCCTCTCTCACTTCCAAACTTTCAAAACCATCATTAAAATTATTTTCTCAATCACAATAAAAAATTTTCAATACGATGGATCTCCTGAACTCATCAAAGGTGCCTTTGATCATTATCTCGACTTTGTTGGCATGACCCTTCGTATCTCATGTCATTACACTGCTTGTTAAAATGGTATTACTGAATGTAAAATATGTTATATTACTGCGACTGGCCTTATAGTCCTCCTTCATACATGTCTTCCTAAAACCTTTTGGCTTGAAGCTTTCTCTACAGTTGACTACCTTATTAATCTCTTACCTACTCATGTTCTTTGTTATAAATCTCCATTTGAATTACATTTCCATAGTAAACTTGATCTCACCTTCTCCTTATGTTTGTGCATTTTTGTTTTCCTTTATAAACCTCTATTTATCCTTAAAAAATTTCACCAAAATATATTCCTTGTGTCTTTTTTAGCTATTCCCCCAATATAAAAGTTATCACTGTTTTGATCCTTTTACCTATAAAATTTATACCTCTCGTCATGTTCGCTTTCTTCAAAATATTTTTCTTTAGCTACTACTAATTCCATCGCCTCTTCCTTTTCTTTAACTTCCTCTCTTGTCCCTTTACCTGTGTCATTCCATCTTTTACCCCCCCCCCTCCACAACCATCTTTACCTCAAATCCATCTCTTGTGCCTCAACAACCACCTTTATGTCCTAATGTCCAACTTATGATCATACGTACATGTGATCACATTCCGACTACTTTCACATTTCTTGACTATCTCACCTACACCTCCATCTCACACGTACCTCTTTCTCCTAGTCCCACGTCTTTTACTAAAGCCAACAAAATTTTCACTAGTTCCAAGAAATATTTAATGAGTTTAAACACCACCTCCTTTTAGTTTAGGGTTAATTACTATTAAAAGCTCAATTTTTTTTTTCAAATTTTCAATTATAGCCTAAACTTTAAAAAACAACCGTAAATGCCCAAATTTTCAATTTTTTTCAATTCTAGCCTAAACTTCAAAAAGTGGCAATAAAATGCTCAAACTTTTAATTTTCTTCAATTCTAGGCCAACATTACTTGTTCTCCTGATGCCCTAAGTCCTTTATTTTTTGTTTATCCTTCTAACGTCCCAAACTACTCTCACATTACAACGTACTGCACTAGTAAGCTCTTCGTTTTTAGTTCATTCTCTCGATGTCTTTAGTGTGAGGGCATCTGGGTTGCATAATTTGAAAATTAAAGGGTGAGGGTGTTAAGAGAACAAACTGATAATAAAGGAAAAAACTGAAATCAAAGCGTAAGGTCGTCTGGGCTGCGTAATCTGATTTAGGCAATTTTTAAACAACGATGTCATTTTAATTATGTGATTAAATGATGTCATTTCATTAATCTTCATTTTTTGGATGATATGGATTAATAGTTAAGGTTTCTAAAATACATGGCAAGTCACGTCAGCAAACTTAATAGAAACATTAATATCATGTTAGAATTTAAAAAAAATTGAAAGTTTGAACATTTATTACTACTTTTTGGAGTGTAGGCTAGAATTGAAAAAAATTGAAAGTTTGAGCATTTTATTATTACTTTTTAAAGTTCGGGCTATAATTAAAAAATTGACAAAAGTTTTAGTTTTTTTAATAATTAACCTTTTAGTTTATATGGATGATATCTTTGTCATGGGATCATCCATTTCATTCATTAACTCACTTACTCATGACCTCAACTCCTCTTTATCCATCAAAGATATAGGTTCAATTAATCACTTTCCTAAAATTAAGGTCAGGTCTACTTCTTATGGTCTTCTACTCACTTAAACCTAATACACTATAGATCTTCTCTTAAAAATATCTCTTGACAAATTAAAACTCATACCCTCACCTATCACTCCTACTCTTCCACTTTCTTAAAATCACATCACTCCCCTTCCTAATCCTACTGAATATCAAAGCACTGTTGGTACTCTTCAATACCTTTATCCCACTTACCTTAACATCTAATTTGTTATTAACAATTTTTTTGGAATGCGAGCAAATGGATTATGCGATATCTTCACTCCACAACCTCTCATGACATTCATTTTACTAGATCCACCTCATTTTCCATATAGGTTTACTGTGATGCTATCTGGTCGTGCTATCTTGATGATCATCGCTCTACATCTAGCTGCTACATATTTCTTGGTCCTAATCTTATCTCTTGGAGCACCAAGAAATAACCCACAGTTGCATGTTCCATCACAAACGCTATATACAAGAGTATTGCACTCAGCTCTGCTGAGCATTGACAGATCTCTTCTCTTTTTCGTGAGCTTGGACTGTTTTATGTTATGCCTACCTTCTGGTGTGATAATCTTGGACTTACTTTTTCTACTTTGAATTTAATGTCTCATGCTCGTACCAAGCACATTAAAATTGATGCTCACTTTGTGAGAGATTTGTTTGCTTATAAAGCTCTTCACATGTTGCATATTGTTTCCATTGATCTAATTACTGATGTCATGACTAAAATTTTGTCTGCTTTAGCTTTTCATCATTATTAGTACAAATTCACAATCTCATCCGATGGTGTGCTTGAGAGGGGTTGATAACATATCTCACTAGAACAAAATTTTCTCTTATCAATTATACTAATTCTCTTCAATCTTATAGATGTAATATTCCTATCACATTATCATAAGCTTCATAAAGATGTATATAGAGGACCATGTACTTCATGATTAATATACAAAACAATTAATTAAATTTTATTTATAACACAGTGGTTCTTTGTTTATTATTGTTGTCACTATTAGTTTATGCCCTATAGCCAATCGCTTTGGTTATAGTTTAGGGACAATTTTTTTGAAGGCATTATTTATCTTGTACATATTTAGATGTATATGATAAAGTCCATAGAATAATTGCTCATTGCAAATAAAATTATAATCAAATTATAATTATGAGATTCATATTGCATTTATGTACTATTGCTAAATATTCCTAGTCATTGTTCTATTAAGATTGGACATTAATAGAACGTAAAAAGACTAGCACATGTTTTTTTTTCTTTATGAAGGAAGTAGTCGATCTCATAGGCTAAAGTATAGAGATATTTTAACAAACATGTGGATGCTTGTTAGAGAACAAGTTCACTAAATAGATCCGATATGAGAAATCCATTTGGAACATTACTTGTATGTCAATGGAATTCTCATTATGATGATTGTATAAGTGATCCTTTGACTTAAGGTCTTCAAAGTTATCTTGTATAGAGATTGCTATGTTTTGATACTACTTATGATCTATTTGATCATGGATCGTTTAATCAGTAGTCATTGAATGTAGCATGAACTATATGAAGGTAGTTGAGTGATCAAGATATGATTCATCACCCTAAAATAATTAGGGAGAATATTCCGTTTTTCTCGATTAATATTGATTTGGGAAATCCTTGGCCAAGATAGGATGATATTTTGTAAATAGTTTACAAATATCATTATATGAATCAATAGTGAATGGTGGCGAACTAATATAATTAGACTCAAAATAGACTAGACATTAATTCCATGCTCTATGTCTAATTGAAACATTGGTTGATGAAAGGATTGAATTATACAGAAAATCATGCAAGGAAAAAGGTTAGTTAAACCACTTTGACATATCTAAATGTTTGGCTGGTCATAATGCGTTGCTAAACGCCAATCTTGATCTATGATTATAAATTGTTTAATTGGAGAATTAAAGATAAATTAAAAGGAATTTTAATTTATCTAATTCTAATTATGAATTAGAATTAGAATTTATAATCATTGCCAACATATTTAGGAACCTAATGG
>JAOTAY010000005.1:14900211-14928690 GCA_025629805.1 Erythroxylum baracoense
ATTCAAAACGAGTAGGGTTTAAATGTTTGCATCAATGGGCGGCCACTGGGAAAATTGTTGTGAAGTGGGCTGCCCAACTTTGTAACCGGTTTAGCACAAATGAATGGAATGAAAATTTAGCATTAGTCATTCATCTAAGTTCAAATATCGCGAAGCCAAATACAAAAATCCTTCTAAAATAGGTTGCTTCTAGAGCTGGCTACATATACAGTCCACAAAGATTACAGAAAGGAATATTGAGCATGCCGAATCTCGCCCCTTTGGACCAAGCAGTCATGAATCGTCCTTTCAGCGCCCCTCAGAATTAAAAATAAAAATTAAGGTATTTGATTAAAAATTAAAATTAAGGTATTTTAAGAAAGAATCAAACAAATAATAATAACAACAATAATAAATTTAGTTATAGAGAAGTGAAATCAAACCTTGAATGTTTTTCAAACTAAGTATGAAATTGATTTAATTGTATAAAAATGTTCTATAATTGTACCTATTTTTTTAAAAATAAAATTTCTTCAAATGTTTCTATGTTGAAATTATTCAACTACGATTATAAATTGAAAAAATTCAACAAAATTAAGTGTTGATATAATAAAGGCAAAAAGGGCAATTTGGACCTTAACATTTTTTTTTATCAAAGTACAAATTAAACCTTAACATTTCGGATCATTTAAAATAAACCCTAACTTTCAAGTTAAAGCCTTAGTAGATGGAAAAGCTTATGGAGTTATGTCTCTAATTTTTTTCTACCACATCATTGCTGATGTGAAAAAAATCAATTATTTTTAATACATTTATGGGCTTATAGTGCCACATGGCATACACACGGTACTATGGGGCTATTCATCTTAATAAAATTTCAATTAGTTTCAGTATGATTTTTTAATTCTAATTATTTTTAGTTAACTCTAACTAAAACTAACTAGCTTAACTTAGTCTAATAAACTCAAAATCCCAAATCACTTTTAGACAAATGTATTCACAATTTATTATCTTTTAGCATTAATCACGTGAAATATGAGATAAAACCAAAATAATTGAGAGGTAAGATAATTAATTCTTTCTTAAATGTAATCTTAAGAATGGTCTTTACAAGCTTTTGTACATGATTCCCCTGAAAGTAAGTGCAACATTAACCTCAACTCTAGATTGAAACACAGGGTAAATATCTATAATCAATTCAATAACTAGAATTTTGCTTTTGTTAGGTATGAAGGTGCTAGGGAAGAATTTCTTGATTTAGCAGTCAAGATTTTCAATAAATGCAAAGAACTTGTTTCGCATAATAATATGAAAATTGCCTTATTTATCTAAACCTATTACTATAATAAAGAGAAAAATGCTTCACATATTCCATCTCACATTGGTTATTACTCTATCAAAAGCTACTTGACTTCAATTAAGAGACATGTTTCTCTAATTGGTCTAAGCTCATAAAAAGCTTTCATAAAGAAAGGATCAAGACCCATTTGTGGTAATAGAGAATTATAGCCATTAGAGGGACACATGAGTCGCTAAGTATAATGGACGATGGGCAATATAAGATGGGACATCTTAGTTCTAGAGATGATGAAGAGCGTAAAGTAATTGAGGATAAATTTAGGATTCTAAATTTGATTAATTTGAGAATTTAGGTTTATAAATGCTTATTAGATCAAGCTAGGTTAATTATTTTTATTTATAATTAATAGAAAATAATTAGAATTAAGAAAAGCATATTGAAACAATTTTAAATTTTATTAAGGTGGAAGGGCCCATAATGTCCCGTGTATAACACATGGCACTGTGAGGCCTATAAATGCAACGCGTATGCCACGTGGCATTGTGAGGCTTATAAGTTCATTAAAAGATATTTTTTTACTGATAGAGACATAATTATATGAGCTTTTCCATCTATTGAGGGTTTAATTTGAACATTTTGTTAATGTCAGGGTTCATTTTGAATGCTCTGAAATATTGAGGACTAATTTGGTATTTTGACAAGAATGTTAAGGTCAAATTTTTCCTTTTTTCCTTTAAATATGATAGAAGCAATCATCAATTGCACAATTTTAAGTCATCCAAAAAATGTTCCAAACTTCATTACAGAGAAATTCTTAAAACTTAAATTCAATAAAAATAAACAAAATCAAAAGTTAAGATACTTTAATTGAACCTTTAATTTCATTTATAGACCATTAATTTGAGGAAATCATAAAATAATTAAAAATCCCCAATTTTAAGACCCCAATGTGTTTAGATTAAAAAATTTTTGCTTTAATTGTAATTGGATGAAAATGAATGTATAAAAATGTTTATATATGAAAATATAAGGAATTAAGCATAAATTGAAAAAGAAGTATCAAAAATTGGGAAAACCTAAATTGGGAAAGTTAGGGCTTACCCCACAAAAGGCTTGATGGATTATGAATGGGGCTAGTTTGATATATTGTTGGGACTATATGAAGATCTAGTTCACACTCTCAATTACCTAAAATGTCATTGAACAAAATAATGTGCCGCCAAAGGTCAAAAAGTCGTTGGAGAGGTGTGAATGTGATGGTCGTGATATTATTAAGATAGGAGTTGAGGGAGAATTGATGTTGTATTTGGAATATGGAAAGATCCTAAGAAGTGGGTAATAATGATTACGATAGATTTGAGAGGATTTTGGGAAGTTTTAAGGAGACTTGTCAAGATGAATTTTTTATTAAAAAAGACAAAAGGAACATATCAAGAGCTTACAAAATGAGTAGACTTGTCAAACATTCTATAAAATTGTCCTACATCAGTCATTTAACAAACTCACTATACAAGTAATTTTCTTACACATAAGGATATTGATCCATCACTAAAACATATTAGTAAACTAATTTGAGTAGGAGTTCAACCAATATCATTTAGCAAACCATAAACAAACTGACTAAATATAGGGAATTATTGGTTTTTTAGAAATCTAGTCGACCACACTATGATATAGGTCAACCTATATGACGTGAATACTTAAGGATTAAAATCAAAACTCAAATTAAAATATTAAAACACATAATAGACAAACTAATTAACAATCAAAAGTTGAGTCATATAAGGGTTCCTTAATATTTTAAATTACCATCAATCATACTCGATTCTCTCCTAATTATGCAAAACCTATCCTTACTTATAGATTTAGTGAAAATATCATCCAATTGGTTTAGTGTGAATAAATTCTAGTTTCATATCCTTATTTTGCACATGGTATCTAATAAAATGATGCTTAATTTTTATGCATTTGGTTCTTGAGTGTTGAATGAGGTTTTTTATAAGGCATATGGCACTAATTTTGTCACATCTAATGGGTATCATCATAAAATATGCACCATATTCCCTAAGTTATTACCTAAGGTACAAAATTTGTTCACAACTTATGGAGATCATTTATTCAGCTTCTTCCGTTGATAATGCAATTGAATTTTCTTTTTTTTCCTAACCTATGATACTAATTCATTGCTTAAAAATTGATAAATGTTGAATATTCTCTTCCTATCTAAGACAAACCAATATAATTTGCATCTGAAATCAAGATTTGTATCCTTGGGATATGGAAAACCTACTGATAAAGGTACCACATATGTATCTTACTGTAAGGTACCATATATTCTAGGACTCAATTGAAATCTAGCATACAAGCATAAGTTAAACATAATATTAGGCCTACTAGCGAAAAGATAGAGAAAAATATCAATCATAACTTGATAAAGCTTTACATCAACTAGCTTGCCCTTTTCAACTTTCTTCAACTTAGTTTTGATGCTTATAAATGTCCCCAATGGTTTGCCTTAATCGATTTGAGGCATTTGATTACTTGTTTAGTATAATTTTATTCACTAATGAAAATACCTTCCTTTATTTTCTTGAATTGTATTCTAGGAAAGAAGTTGAGCTCTTACATCACGCTTATCTCAATTTCCCTATTCAAACACTTGAAGCATTATATACATATGCTATCTTAGTAGCACTAAAGATAATGTCACCAATATAAATTTCAACAATTAGAATGTCATGCTTATGCTTTTTCGGTAAAAAGAGATATCAATCTTACCTTTAGTAAAATTATTTTTTTAAAGAAATGCATTTAACCTATCATAATAAGCTCTAAAAGCTTGTATCAAGCCAAGTCATAATGATTTTGTAAACATGGTTAGGTGCATCATAGTTTCCAAAATTAGGAGGTCAATTAACATCAGCTTCTTCTTAAAGAAAACCATTTTAAATGGATTTAACATCCATTTGAAATTTTCTCATAATGATACGCGTTTTAACTAATTTTTTTAAAAAATCCTCTTAGAATATATGATTTGGTGGGCTCTAGATATAGGTATTAAGTATAAACATTACTTATATCAAATTGTTTTTTTTTCATTCATAATAAGAACCTAACTTTCATAACTAAAGGATTTTTCTCTAGTTTTAAACTCAATTTGAGAAATAAAATCAAGATGTGATATATTGCTAAATTGAGATTGTGTAATTAACCTTGTTAAACATCACTTGTGATTTGATTCAGATGATGATTCTTATAAATTTCAAATCTATTGGAAACTTCTCATAACCCCCATCTCCGTCATTTAGTTCAACAATTAAAGTGTGTCTTGGTGATCATTTTTGTTTTCTTTAAGGGTTAATTTCTCTAAATCATTGTATAGACCTATATCATTATCTTCAAGATTTCTTTTAAGGCAAGATGGTTAAATTTATCAAGAACAACATGCAAGGATTCTTTAACAATAAGAGTCTTCCTATTCAATACTCTAGACTCTTTGTAAGTTAAAGAGGAGCTAAAAAATTCCTTTATCCACTTTTAAATCAAACTTCTCTAAGTTAACCTTAATGTTCAAATTATAAAACTTACAATCAAATCAAACACTTTAAAATAACTAATCTTGGGCTTTTTCCTAAATTGAAGCTTTTAAGGAGCTTTATCTATAGTTGGTCTTATATAGACTTTATTGAAGGCGACATATAGTTGCTACAACTTTTACCCAAAATAATTTAGGACATCATATTCATTTGTCATCGTTCTAATTATAAATCTCAATGTCCTATTTTTTTTTTCAAAACCTCTATTTTATTAGTGAGTTTTAGGGGTAGCAAAATTATGAAAAATTATATTTTCTTTATAAAAAATATTCAAACTATTCATTTTTAAATTCCCTGTCAAGATCACTCCTAATTGATTCGATGGAGACTTCCTTTTCATTTTGAATTCTCTTAGAAAACTTAAACAAATGTCCTAAAGTATTCATCTTTTAGGGCTAGAAATAATACTCATATGAATGTAATAAAGTCATTTCCTATAAAAAAAAGCATAGCTTTTTCCACCTAGGCTAGTAACTCTAGTCGGGATAAAAAATTCCATAAGAAGTAATTGTAAACGTCTAGTAGAGTTTACCAACTTTTTACTCCTAAATGAGATCCTCATTTGTTTGCCCATTTGACAAGCTCTACACACCTTTTCTTTCTTAAAATTCAACATCAAAAGTCCATTAACTAGTTTCTTAGAGTTAAGGTTGGAGATGAGATCCATATTTTCATATTCAAGCCTCTTATGCCAAATCTATGCATCTTCATCTATAGACATTAGATACTTCACATTTTTTTTATAGAGATCATTGATATCAATTGTACAAATATTACCTTCTCTCTCACCTAAAAATATAATTATATTATCAATGGTTCTAGAAATAATGCATGAGTTTCCTCCAAAACATACTTCGTAATCTTTATCATATGGTTAGCTTACATTTAATAAATTATTCTCTAATCCTTCCACTAAAAGCACATTGTCTATTACAATGTGATCTTCCTTGCCAACTTTCTCATGCTAATTATCCTACCTTTGGCATTGTTTTTAGATGTGACAAAACTCCATCTTTGTCTTTAAAATTGAAAAATTAGGATCTATCACCTTTTTTAACCCATATTTTCAAGGTTATATTTGTTATTTTTTATTCGAGGAAGAAAAATTTATCAACATGCCTATATTTACAGTAAAAATTAAAAATGATGTTATATGCATAATATGAGTTGGTGCCATACGATGTTGATGCACACTTGCGTTGCTTTGTCATTTATGATTATATGAACTATATGGATCTCTCTTCTAGATATTGGTTGTTCCTTTTAGGTAGTATGAAGCCTAGAAAAATATATGTGTGATACTTATTATGGGCGAAAACTTAATGGTTTCTTTTAAGTTAGTGTTATGATATAAAGGAATGTGAGTGAAATTGCATGTCGCATATGTTTTTTTATTGAAATTATGCCTATTCTTTCCTTGAGAATAGTGAGCTCCTTACCTAGGTTTAGATCCATATATGAAAGCATACGGATTGTGTTTAAAGAAAGGTATAAAAGTTGTAATATATGCATATGATATATGTGCTTGATTAGAAATGGATTCATTATACTCATTTGTCATCTTAGGCAAAGATTCTTCATTAGGAAGATACTTTCCCTTAAAATATATAGTTTTGACATTATATTTACTTTCATAGCTATATTCAATCTCATGCCTATTATTTACACTCTTTTAAACTCCTAGCATATTTTTAGGTTTATCACTTCCCTTAGTGAATTTGGGCAATTATTCTTTGATACCATTAACCATCTTTTTCAATGTCTCATAATGCACCTGATGTATGATTGTCATAAATGATCACATTTTTAAATGCTTTGAGGCTATATAATTCACTCTCCATTTTTTTCATTTTCATCAGTACATGCACCTAAATGCTTTTGTACCTTTTTAGCTTAAAGATAGCTTCTTCCTTTCCATACTCATAATTTCTAGACTTTCTAATAGTTCATCATATGCCAAACCATTATAAGTTCACAAGAATTAGAATTAGAGAGTACCTTATTGTCATCTTCAACCATAAAGCACATATGCATTACCGCTACTTCTAAATGCTAACATCAAAGTCATTTGTGTCATCTAAAGATGAGGCTTTAAGTTCTTTCTTATTAGCCTTCTCTCTTTTTTACTTCTTATCATTTCTTTCATATTTTTCATTATTTTTTAGTAAGGGACGCTATAACTTTATATGGCTAAGTGCTTTACATTCATAACATATAATGTTAGAAGACTTACATTTTGAATTAACCCTACCTTCCTTAATGCCCTTTCTTTTAAAAAATGCTTTCCCTTAAAGAACTTCTTTAACTTTTTAATGATAAGGGCAAGATCTTCCTCACTTTCCCTTACTGATTTCTCCTTTTCTTCACTCGATTCTTTTTTCAAAGCTTTTAATGTTAATTACTTTCTTTAAAAGCATTACCTTTTCTTGCATCTCTTGGAGCCTCGTTTCATGTATGAGGAGAGATCTAATAATCTCTTCCAATGATAGTGTTTTTAGATCCTTGGTTTCCTATATAGCAAACATTTTAGCTTCCCAAGTCTTCAGAATTGACCTAAGTTACTTTCTTATCATTAAACACTAGTGTAGGTCTTTCCAAGACCTTTTAAAGCATTAATAACATCAAGGAATCTCATAGACATACTTGATGTATCTTTATCATATTTCATTTTGAATAGTTCATATTGATGAGTTAGTATGCTTATTTTACTTTCTTTAACTTGATTAGTACCTTGATGTGTAATTTCAAGTGTGTGTTATATATAGTGAGTGATTTCACAAATGGATACCATATTAAATTCATTTCTACCAAATGCTTAAAATAATATGTGAATAACTTTACTATTTAAAAAGATAAGTCTTTTATCTTGAGGATCACATAATTCCTTTAGTTTAGGTACCTTTATCACCTATAATTTTCATAGGAGTGAAAGTTCCATTTGAGAATATTTCTTATAAATTAAAACTTTTGGCCATCAAGAAGAACATTATCCTAGTTTTCCAATATAAAAAGTCTTTACCACCAAATGAGAGAGCTCTACTAATGTTTTATCCCTTTTGTTTAGATGATATTGATGATGCTTTTATGTATGTCATTATAATCTTTACTTTAGGATTTTATTCAAATGCAAACCTAATAGAGCCACTTTAATACCACCGGATAGTCCTTAATAGTACTTAATAAGGGGTGAATTCGATCTTGGTGAATTTTTAAAAATCATTTTCTAACTAATATATGCAATTTAACAAGTATCAATTTATGATGATATAAAAAGATAATTTAATATAAATGAATCATACAGTTTTAAAATTATTTAAAGGATGTAGGTAAAGAGAAAGATAAAGCAATTTATAGTGTTTTGGCAAACAAATTTTTCCTACGTTCACTCTATAAGATACTTCTTGAAATTTTCACAAAGTATCATCCTTTAACAAGGCAAAAAGGAACCTACTTGTAACAATCTTATTTTCTAGGAATAAAGAGTAACTCTTCTTACAATCTTTCTCTAAAGTGAATAGTAACCCCACTCTTACTAATATCTAAACTCATTAGTTTCCCCCCATCTATCTGAATTATCGGTCTCAACTCGGGAGGAAGAACGGGTAATAGACATAAAACCATCCATTCTGGCTCTATATTTGTTCGAATAAAATGCTTAGCTAATTCCACGCGTCTAACAAAAAAATCTAGATCCTCTTTTTCTTCCGAAAAAAGGGAAGAAGCAGGATTTTCTTTAGTGGATGCCTCTTGTTCTTATTTAGTCCCCTTCGTTCTGGAAGTTGTTTTTATTTCTACATTTGTTTCTTCCTCCCTTTCTTCCGTTTCTGAGGTTTCTTGCAGTTTTTTAGTAAAAATGGGTGATGGTATTCTGCCTAAAAAGTAGACACAGGTAATAAATAAGAGAATATTAAAGATTCGAGCCATAGAATTTCTCAATTCTGACACAAGGTACTTATTCGATCCAATAAGTACATTAGATCTAATAGAATTATTTTGCTGTATTCAGACTAATATCAATCCAACCCATTTCATGAATAAAATGTGACCAATTAACCAACCAACAAAACTATTTGTTATAGATAACATCTTGTTATTGCATCGAAACGTATAAATGTTGACTACTGACTAACAATTAAAGTACATCGTTTGATCACTTTTAGAAAGATAAATGGCTCACTCATTAGAAAAATAAGTAATGAATGTTCAAATGCTTGAAAGGTATTAAAAATATGTGTATAAAAACATATGAATTCTTTTTAATGCAAAAACCAATGAGAAAATATATACTTATAAGGCTTTGGGACCTAAACTCATCGTTAGGGTCAAAAACTAGCTATTATAATGGCTAATTGTAGGAGTGCTAGTCAAATAATGTAGCATATTGGTCGATCAATGTGCATTGCATGTACGAGATTCACTAGTTGTTAAGTATTAGTCAACATACCAACCAATGTTACTATAAACTTTTGATACATCAATTTTGATAACTTTAGTATATATTGGCCAACCACTAATATATATAAGTCAACCAATCCACTTAAAATTAAGATTTTAACAACTTCAAATGCTCAAACTTCATCTTTCAACTTAAATTTTTCTTAACATACTTTTCGAAATGTTCCCCGAAGAATGTTTTATAGTTTAAAAGGATTTTATTTGATATTAAAACTTTAATCCCTCTTGATGAAGATTATCAAACTAAACAATTAAAGTTACAATAAAAATTACAAATTACTTATAACTTTCATATACCTTGATCTTTTTTATCCTTCAATTTGATCTTTACTTCGAATGATGCAAACTTCAATTTTTCCTTAGCAACTTCATGAAATGTCTTCTAATTTATTCATTACTACAACTTGCTCTTATATTGGCTTCATCAAAAATACAAATCATTTTCAATTTAAGTTTTGTTATCATTATAAAATTGATTAGAACCTCTCTGAGTTTAATAAAATCTACTTTCATATTTTATATGTGCTAGCAAAAGACTAAGTTCACTAATCTTTGATATGTTACCTTTGCATTTTTTTTACATAAAGGCATGACTTTGTAATAATACATTTCTTTTTACAAGATGAAGGATTTCTACTCCTCATATGTTTCATTCATTCTTTTTTAGTTGTATCATAAGTAAGAATCTCTAAACTTATCATTCTGTGGCCTAAGGTTGCATCTGCTAACTGGTATAGATAATTATCTTTTAAACATGTCTTTTTCAAGTCTTTGAAGTTTATGTACAATCTTCATTTCCTATTATCGTTCTTGATCACAATTATGTTGTAGAGATATTTAAGCCAATCAACTTTCCTAATGAATATTGCGTATAAGAGATTGATTACTTTTTCTTAAATGGAATGTTATCTTTCAATCATATTTTTTCTTTTTCTATTTTATGAAATTAAATAAAGGTTTTACATTTAATATAACTTCATTGATAATCCTTGACATACTCATATGGCTTGATGGTGAATATATAGAGATTCATTTTTAGAAATTATCCCAACAATTTTACAATAGAATTGTCCATACTTGTGTAGATCTTTAATGCCATAATGCTTTCAAATCTCTTGCTATTATATGTTTGATTTCTTTATTAAGTCTTGCTCTTAGTTCTTTTGTTGGGTCTCTTATATTTAACTATTCTATATTCATTATGTATTTACTATTTTTTACATCTCAAGGATGTCAAATAGCTTCTTTTTTTTTTTGCTATATGTTTATCTTTGTAGATTTTCATTGGTCCATTTAGAGTAATAATTTTTTTAAGGAGGTGATAGAGGAGAGGACTGCACTTGTTACTTATAATTTTATCCTTATTTTTTATCTATCTTTCCCCACAACCTTTCTCTTTATTATCTGTTTCTAAGAAGTGATTAGTTCTACCTTATTTTGCTAAGGTAATGATGACCTTTAATAAATTTTTATACTATTTTGTCTTGTTACCATGCTCTCGATGGAAACACTAATAAATATTCGAATCTCTTGATGTGTTCTATGTATTCACCCTTTTTAGCCTATTAACCAAATAATCATCTAATACAAAACTGATCACCTTAACACATGATGTATTGAATTGATGAAGGCTTTCCTCTTCCTGCTTCCTGGGCTAATATTGCCTTGCTCCTTACGTGGTCTTTTCTCTACCTTATATATAGAGAATGCACTCTATTTTCTTCCTTTAGCTCTTCAATTAGGGATATCAACGTTTCTCAATTTTCTATTTTCGTCTTCTAGATCTAAAGATTTCTATATTCTTATTTGAGCATCTTTAAAGCTTTGAGGTCTTCTTTTTTATTAAGTTCCAAAGGACTAGTTTGGCCTTAACTTGTTAGTGAAATTGATGACTACTACCCCTAGTTGTAGATTAGGTATTTAACTAGCTTTTTGACTGAATTGTTGCAAGTAATCCTTAGGGCTCTCCTCTTGTCTATGTATGATTAAAATCAAACATTTCTAATCCCTTGTTCACCTTTTGTCCTTCTATTATTAGTGAAGTGTTACATGAACCTAGATATAATTTGTTGGAATAAAAGATAGATATTGGTTGAATATTATCCTTGACGTCGCCATTATCAATGTTAACAAAAGGCCTTGTATTTAATTGCATATGTTGCTCCATAAAGGTCTATTAATTCTTGATATCTATGAACATTATTTACTAAGCACTATATTTTATAGTAGATGTCTAATGATAATATTTTAAACATCTTTGGCAGTTTCTCCATTAATACTTCTAAATGAGATGGCTATCAATAACCATGTTTACATCCTAAACATCTAACACATGTTTTCTTTCACAAATCAGGCTTACTCATGAAAAGGGTATCCTTGCATGTATTAACTATAATGGGGTCGAGGAGAGCCTATTAGACAACAATTTTAGTGCATAAATGATGTAAGCTGCTTAAACATTACTTTTAACATTATTATCGTAGATATTGCTTGTTTTTTGGATACTTTTGGAGGACGTGGTTCTTAAAATGAGAAGTCTTTTTATTTTAGATCTTATTTCTTCCCATTCAAGGAAAAGGAGTAAAATTGGAGAAGAATTGGACTGACTTGGAACGAATTTGAAAGAATTGGAGACCCTTGAACATGACCCATGTACACAACTATATTAGGGTCGTGTTCCTAGGTGGTGACTTGCATTTCTCCTTCGTGGCCCTGCACATCACTGTGTTACCCCCTAGATCAAGAAACATGACATTTACACGTTCCCATGTAGTTCCTATATTGGTAATGAAGATTTGAAAAAACAAAATTACAAACCCCAAAGACAACACAAATGCTACACGAACTTGTATTCTATCCATATAACTCATCAAAAATAAGGGTTTTAGAAAAGAAAAGGAGTTCTTTGTTTAGGAAATAGTAGGAAATCAGTGGGAAGTCATTTGGAAATCATTTTATATTAGTTATTGATTAAGATAAAGATATTCTTGGAAAATAAACTAGATTTCAACAAATATCCATTGAAGATTCAAGATTCAAGATTCATGATAAATGATATGCTTTTCTTATTTTCTTTATTGTTTGTTAGTTGTTATTCTTTATCTATTTATAAACTAGTTGTGATATAGATTTAGGTAGGATGAATGTAATGTATGTTCAACTGACGCTTTTGGTTAAATAAATATTTATTTTTTGAGATTTATCTATAGTTTTATGATTGATTGAATTAGAGAAGTGAAAGTGGAAGATTCAATTATTTGATTCCTGCATCATGACCTGGGACATGAGATGTGTAGTTAGATCTCAATATGGATAAAGATAGTTAAGCAGAGCTATTCGAGAGAAAGTCGCAAAATTGTCCTACTTTAGGGTAAAACCTATTAACAGAGTTCATACAATAAATTAATCAATTATTAGGTTGTCTTGATTTGAAAATGATTTCAAATGATTAATCAAAGAATAAGGGGTTGAATGTCTAGAGAGAGAATATTATCTAAATTAAAAATTCTTGTTAATCCAAGAAACTAGAATCATTTGATAATTGATAATGGAATTGAATATAATAAAATATGAGGAGAAGCCTCACCTAAATCTAGTTTATTTATATATTGGTTTATCCTTGATCATTACTTTGTTTTGTTTTTTAGATTTATTGTTTATTTTATTTTCTTATTCGGTTGATCATAATCACTGATCTAACTATTAAGTTTGTAAATAGTTGGTAATTAATTAACAATCCTTGTAAAATCAACTTGTACTCATTTGTGCTAGTTACAACTAGACGGTTTACTTGTAGTAAAATAAACACATCAATAAATCTGTTGTCTTTATTGACGCTTCTACAAAAGAACATTGATTCGGTGCTGCAAATTATCTATGTTTGTTAACGGATGGATGAGTTGTTCCTACTTGGTTGGTAGAGGGTTTACTTCCTTGAGAATCTATCGTCCTTATTTGGCTAAGGTGTCATAGCAGGTGTAAAGCTACTCAAATGAAAATGATCGAGAACTTTAAGTCCTATAAATAAATGATGTCAGTGAAAACAATCCTTACAGGTATTTGGGCTTGATATAGGATAGTAGTTTTACAAGAAAGAACGTCAGAGTGTTGGAGATTCCGGCAATTCCATCCCGGCGCTCAAGTCAATATAAATCTCAAGGGTTTATAATAAGACTGTGGAGTGCGAAACAAATGGTTTATATTTACAATGATCCTCTTTGCGCGAGAAATTCTTTTGTCACATCCCTGCAGTAGTACGGCCGGTTTTAATGGCATATCCTCTTTCCATTTCCTTTGCCTCATATACAAAGAATCTTTCTCCTTTCAAGCGCAGCTCCTAGCTTGGCATAAAATCTTCAATGCCGTTACTTTGTTCTAACTTTGTTTTTATCTTCAATACAACTTCATTGTATGTCAAATGTATATAAAACGGTATCATATTGAGGTCAAAAATAGAGTTCAAAAAGAGAAATGAGCATAAAGAATTTGAACCTCTAATTACGGCTTATGCACTAATCATTTTGGCCTCGTTTAGTTAGCTACCAATTAGCTATTTTTTTAATTGATTTGTTGTTTTTAACTGTTTGAAAGGTGTTTGAAGAGTAACATATTTATTGGCTAATTTAAAATAAATAGCCAAAAATGAAAACGCTCCTATATAGGAGTGCTTTCTACCATCAACCAAAATTTTAAATATCAAAAGTCGATTGTGCCCTTTAAATTCTATTACTAAGTTGCATAATGTCTTACTGATTAAATTGTATTCTTGATTAAGTTACAATTAAATACTGCACGCATCATATTTTTGTTGGTTCTAATATACAACAATTTCTGGTAAGTAGGACAACTTAATTGAGGTTCCTAGATACCTACATTTTAGGAACATTGTTTGTTCTTATAATTATTTTATACAACAATAGGTTATAAATAAAATGTTGACCTTAAACGAAAATGAAAATAAAAAGAGTTGCATAAATTTCTTATAGATGATGAAACAGTAAAGGTGAGTATGACTTCTCTAAATAACTTGAAATGAATGTTACATAAAAACTATAAAAATATAACAAAGAGGAATGAAGTAATTGTATTTCAAACAGTAGTACAAATATACACAGACTTTGATTCTTTATTTAAACTTGATTTACCATATTCATGCCCTTATATATATTTTTTAAAATCATGTCCTCATAAGTTATTTTACACATAAACAGCTAATACTAAACAACTAATTTTACCAATCATCTCTGATAAACAATTAATGCAATCCACTGGTCAAAGCAGTTGATATAATCAGCTATCAGCTAACAGCTGATTGTATTAGCTGTTAACTAAATAATTAATACAATCAGCTGATTGTCAAACAGGGTCTTTGTCTCTGTCCCTCCTTATGGGCCAATAAATTATCTCAAGCCTGTTACAAATTTAGTTTGAAAAGAAACTCAAGGACAATAATCTAGATATATACACAACCCATAAAAAAAACATTTTATGAACATATCGAATTATTTAGATTTTAAGAAATTAATATGAAATAATTTTTAAAAGATTTATTCAGCAAAAGTATCAATAATAGTAATGTGTAATAAATAGTCTAACGATCTGAAGATAATATATTAATGGATTAAAGGTATAATAAATAGTCTAACGATATGAAAATAATATATTAAAGGTGATTCCACCTTTAAATCTTTTTAATATGAATGGGTTAACTTGACCTAAATATTTTTTACGAAGTTCATATCAACCCAATTTAGTTTAATTTTTAAAGGTCAAAATCTTGTGGGTAAATTGAATTGTAAGATTTAGTTGACTTGTTATGCTCAAGTCTCCTTTACACCCATTTGCCAAAAAGTACTTCTTTATTGGTACATGATTGCCTAAGCTTGATGATATTGTAACTGGGTATTAATTTACGAAATACTTTCCTTAAAATACATTTTAAACTTGAATGAATTAATTTTTGAAATAATAAGCCAACAAGAATAGCATAATCAGTAAAAATAAAATAATAATTTGGTGAACGGGCCATCATACCAAACTTCAAGAATAACATAGCATTAGAGGTTGGTTGATCTTATAGCATATTAAATAACCAATAGATACTGAGAATACGTTTGATGTGTAGGCGTTTTAGTTTAAGAGAACTATTTCATTATCACAGATAGATTAAGATAATAAATGTATCTCCTAATGAACATGAAAAACGTGTTTTGAAACATTAAATTGGCTACTTGGAAGCAATACCTTATCGAAAATGTCGCATTTAAATAATAGGGCGTTATCTGACAAAGGATCCAAGTTATTACCTTGCCATTAACCAATAATTGAAATCACTTGATATAAGAAATAAGCCTTTTTTATTAATACGGAAAAGGCTTAATTGGCCTAACGGGGTTGGATTGGAGGGAGTTTCCAGCAAGATTGCACTAAACCGCAAACGTCCTTATCGACACAAAAACCATCTTGTTGTCATTCCCCGCAGTTGGCATTACGTGGAAGTCATTTCGAACATGCCATCCGCAATTCACTCCCATACCATACATCTTCAAGCATTTGCATCACAAGTGTTTATTGCATTATTTTAGATTGATAAAAGAGAAAACTTTGCATTTCAAAAAGAAGGGGAGGAATCAAAACATAAACCTTTCTTTATTTAATTCTGATGGTAACTTTAAAAAAAAAAACAGAAATCTGGGTACATGTCCGTGAAAAAAAAATGGTCGCATGTGGGATATCAGAAAGTTTTGAGTTATAGCTGGATCCTCAATGACAATATCATTCAAATTCTCCTTCTTCAGAGTCCAGAACATCGATTTTGACAAAATCCAGGAAGAGAAACAACAACAATTTGGGTTTGGCTTTCTTTTTTCTCTTTTGTATAAAGGGCACATGGTTTGCTCAAAGCATCAGTTTCTAATTTGTTAATGTTGTCAATATCGAGAAGGGTTTATCAAGAGACAATGCGCCATCAGCATATTTTCTCCATTAGAAGTTAAAAGAAAAACATAAGTCTCTCAGAATATTGTAAATTCACGGTCAAAACGATAAGAGTAATGCTTAGAAAGCGAAGTTCAATCATGTCAAAGTTCAACTGGGTGCATTTATATAAAAAATTTAAAGAAATAAATAAATATTAATTAGATTTAACTAACTAAGTCATACTCAATTATAAAATATTTAACTTTCTTGAAAAAACATTAAATATTGTTTTAATAAATTTGTTAGTCCTTTCTCATGAAACTTATAAATATAAGATCACTAAATTTTTTAATTCAATTTTTATTTTTACTCTAATCATTGATTTTTATTACACTTATTTTCTTTTTAGTATGACTTAATATTTTTGATTGAATATCTTTCTTTTCCAATTTTCTATCATCTCCAATTTTGAAATGTTTTTAGAAGCTAATTAATCTCGTTTGAAAATTAAAAAACTTAACTTATATAAATTGCTATAAATTAACATTGATATTATCTTATTCTTAATATCTCAATACCATCTTAGTATTTTTATATATTAATATTAATTTTATCAATTAAAGATAGTTTAATTATTTCAATATTTATTTTGTGTGATTGGAAGATAGAATGTCTCGCTTATTTATTTATTTATTTGACGTGCTTTATTTTGTCCCCAAAAGCTGGCCAGCCAGGTAATCTCTGTCGCACGTGCTGTACTTTACGTCCACAAGTCCGCACATAACAAAGTTGCGTGAACTTGTACTGTCACACTCGCTACCACGCGTTTGTATCTTACCGCACTGCACGGACGGTTTAGGAACACATTCTAAATACGCGCACAAATTCCAATTTGGCTTTTGTTTTTTCTCTTTCAAAGATTATTGTACTAGATAATAGATATGCCAAAAATTAATATTGGAATTAGAAAATTGGGGTTTAATGTGTTTTCAGTGCGTCATTTGATTCGCTGAAGTTATACTAATTAGACATTATTCTAACTCTCAAATGAAAATTTTAAATCTTAAATATTTATATTTTATTCTTGATGGAATCTTTTAAAACTATTTAAAGATATATTTTAGTGTAAAAATAAATGATAAAATTCGATTTTAATTATATGGAGTGCTCCAATTCTATTAAAGTGTAAAATTGAAGATGACATAAAACCAATTAAAGGGATAATATATTAGATGTCATATTATTTAATTTATAATTGTAATTGTAATTTTTTTCAAATAACAAGAAATATCAAAAACTATACATTATCTTGACATAAAAACTGGGTCATGATCCACGCTCTCCGTACACGTCTACTGAGTCGTTCCGCTTTTAAACGTTCCTTTTCCCACCACATGTTAAACTTCAGAATCCCCACTAAAGTTTTATTCTTCGGTTTTAGTACAAAATATTATGTGCAGTATCACTTGTTGGTGCTTTCTTGCTTCGGCTCTGACCAAGATATCACCTTTGTAATGCAGTGAATCTAGTTAACTCCGGCTGTCGACGATTCCCTTTTCTTGTTGGATTTAGTACTCTTGTTGATTGCACTAAACATTCCTTATTCTTGGCTCAACTTGGATATAAATTTAAGATCTTTGCTCAACTTTGGGGCTTGTGTGGCACTTTCTTTCCGATTTATGGGAGTGGGATTGGAGGGGCCGAGTCAATGATGAAGCTTATGTTGTTATTTGATTCCAAGTCTTTTTCTGTGTCTGACGTTACGCTTATGGGAAAGACAAATTTGATTCCTTTTTCGGGTTTCTGCAGTCAAGCATTCGGCGTTAAGTTATGTCAAGAGTTCAGTTCTTGCAGAGGTAAGGATGGGCCCACTGTGCTTTGCGTATTCTTCCCTCAATGTTTCTGTCTAGTAATCAATGGATTCTGCATCAATATGTTTCAGGAAGTTTAGTATGAGATTTAAGATTCGTCTTTCTTGAACTTTTTCTTGGCTGTTTCCTCCTTATTTTTCAGGAGGCAGTTATTCAAGCACTTCAAACGGTAATTGTCTGTCCAAGGCTATGTGTTCAGTTGATCAGGAGAGAAGGGTAGCAGGGAATGACTTTTATGACATCAACCAGACAAATGGTGATAGTTCAAGCTTCTTTTCCAGAAGTAGGAAAGTGCTTGATGCATTTGATGATGAATATGGTGGAGTTGTCGTCGATCCTCATAGCCTGCCGGCTGATCCAGATGGTTTCGATTCCGCACTTCATTTTTCACTTTCCCATTGGAAAATGAGGGTAAGTAGAAAATACGTACTGCATAATGTGGTTGGTAGTGGTAGCTTATTGTTTCTCATCAGACTCACAATACATGTTACCTAATCACAGGGGAGGATGGGAATCTGGCTTAAGTTGCCTCTGGAACGATCAGAGCTTGTTCCAGTTGCTGTAAAGGTTAACCTATTAAACTTTCAAGACTTACTGCTGCTTAAGAGGCTTTAGGTTATAGTCTCCTATGGAACTGGAAAATCAGATGGTATTGATGTTTTGGTGAATGCGGTCTTTAGGTTATAGTAGAACTGGAAAATCAGATGGAATTGATGTTTTGGTGAATACGGTCTTTAGGTTAGAGTAGAACTGGAAAATCAGATGGTATTGATGTTTTGGTGAATACGGTCTTTAGGTTATAGTAGAACTGGAAAATCAGATGGTATTGATGTTTTGGTGTTCATTATCCACTCATTACTGAAACAAGTAATTTAAAATGCAGCAAGGTTTCAAGTATCACCATGCAGAGCAAGGTTATGTGATGTTGACATATTGGATTCCTGAAGGACCTTCAATGCTTCCTGCTAATGCTTCACATCAAATAGGGGTTGGGGGCTTTGTCATCAATAATAAAAATGAGGTATGGATTCTTGAGACAAAATAGAGTGGCATTTGTTAAGACCAAGGCAGAAATGAATATCATTTTTTTAACTGATAAAAACAGGACAATCATCTTTTTCTAGGTTCTTGTATGCTTCAAGCTGTCTTGTTTATTACGGATCAATTTTAAATGCCCGAGATGTCATCTTTTGGGATTTGCCTTTTCTATTATTGTGCACTATTTTATTTTGGAGTTAATACCTTGCCAATCAAAATTGGTTCCGGAGACCAAACTTCAAGAGGTTACGCCAAAATCTTTCTTTAGTGTATTTTTGCACAGTTATCAAGCAAATCTAAGGATTCTCGAGAAACCCTTAATTTGCTTTGTCCTCGGCATCCAATTTGAGAATGAGGCTTCATTCATAAGTTTTGAAATTGACTCATTTTTCGTAGCGTCTAAATTTCGTATGATTAGAAGCTCTAGTCAAGCCATACAGCCTTTATTTATGGGAGGTTCGTCATTTGTTGAAATTTGCACACACTTGGTGTGAGGAGGCATGATAGAATCATATATAATCCGTTCTTCAGTCTCACCTACGAGTGTAAACTTTGATTTTATTGGTTTGTTGACAAGATTTACCATCAAATTGAGCTCATGAAAATGGAAACCATATAACTTATATTTTTCATCCACTTCAATTCTGCCTTTGAGCTTTCAGAAGGAATATCAAGTCATTAATTCCAAAAGTAAAATTTATAAACCTCAGTCTCAGTATCTTTGACATCCAAGTACAATTTGCTACCTCCAGGTTCTCGTAGTTCAAGAAAAATTTTGTGCCCCTGCATTTTCTGGTTTCTGGAAAATACCAACTGGATTCATTCATGAGGTACATAATTTGTGTTAGTTCAAATGAAATGAACCTAGTCTTGTCAACTTGCTTACAAGTTGTTAGTTGCTTCATCAGTCAGAGGAGATTTATATGGGAGCAATTAGAGAAGTCATGGAGGAAACTGGTGTACGAATTTCTCACTTTGCATGTTTCCAATGTATCTTAGTTTTCAATTTTTTATTTTTTTGCAAGTGGTTTAACATAAACAGTGCTATACATTGGGTAATACCCTCTTGACAATAACGTTACCTTTTATTTTATTTCGCAGATAGATACCGAGTTTGTGGAAGTTATAGCATTCAGGTACTAACAAGATGCCATACTAATTGGCACAATCTCCTAAACATTAGTCTGTACAAATGATTGCAATTTATTTGCCTCCATATTCTATGACAATCACATGTTTCATTCTAAGCATTATGATTATGGATTCCATTTACCAGCCAACAGTTCTGATATTTAGCACCTTTACATTGTGTAATATGTTTTTCATCACTTTCAGGCATGCTCACAATGTGGCTTTTGACAAGTCGGACTTGTTTTTTGTCTGCATGCTCAAACCATTAACAACTCAGATCTGTGTCGATGATTTTGAGATTCATGCAGCAAAGGTAAGGACTGGACTAAGTTGATCTCTAAGCTTGCCAGGACTTGTATTCTATCTAATAGAGAGACCATTGGATTATTTTTGAGTAATTATGGTAACTGTTGGGGTTCTTATGACTGGTATGAGGTAAAATAATTGGTTCAAGTTTACAATTAAACTTTTTTTGCCTTGCATTCTTTCCCAGTGTATACTTTCCTAATATACACAGCCAAACCAAACTGGAATTTTAAATTGAGACTGGTAAGTTTTAGTGGATCAAAAACGTTGACTACGAGTCCTGCACCACTAGAAAGTGTGATTGGGTCTGGTTTCCGAACTAGCTGTTAATTCATTACTCCATCCATCGTTACCTTTCTGTTTGGCCTTTTATGTGTCATTTTACATCTAATAAAGTGTATTATTACGTTGATCCGGGCAGTTGATAACTTTGTTCTGTTATAGCAGCAGACCATTAGACTCTAATCTTAGTTTCTACTCCTTGTCCTGATTACTGGATTTTGTCAATGGATTTAAAAGTCAGCTGATTATTGGATTAATAACGTGCACATTCAAAGATATAATGACTAGCCTGTATTGATCATTTGCAGTGGATGCCATTAGTTGAGTTTATGGAGCAGCCACTAATACAAGAAGACAAGATGTTCAAGCAAATCATTGATATTTGCATTGCACAGCTTAGGAAACGTTATTGTGGGTTATCTGCTCATCACCTCATCTCAAAATTTGACGGCAAGCAATCCTGCCTCTACTACAATGCAATTGACAATGATCACCAGTGCGCAGGCAGTTGAAGCGTCTAGTTTGTTGTACTCAGTGATAGGAAAACATTGGGCCTTAACTACTGAAGAAGTGGCTATAACAGTTGCTGAGTAACATGTACATGTCATTGTGTGTATATCCTGTGAAGAATCTGGTATGTGTTGGTCAAAAATATTTCTGGTAATCTGATCATCTCTTCAGAAACTGGTTAGAGACTACAGAGTTATCATTGGATAGACCTTGTAGCTTCCAAACAGAGGCCTGCTGGTTCTGCATTAGCTTAGCTGATCAAGGCCGGGCCTTGTCTCCAGTTTTCCTATATGGAGGGACAAAGGAAATATGTGTAGACAATGCCATGTGGTTTATGGTTATTAGGTTAACAACGACGTGGTCTGGCCGAATGATGGTAGCTCATTAATGTTTCAGATATGAAATTTCAAGTCTGTAATGTTCTATATATATATATACACACATATTTATTTATTTAAGACGTCATGGCCTGCAGGCAGCCATGAGCTTGTCATGTTTCAACTCCACATATTATGTCTAATCCCAGATTTAAACATCAACCAAAATTTGACATTTTCCACTTTAAATTTCTCAAGTGTGAGTTACACGATTTTGAAGGTGTGGTTGGATTAAGAAAAGTTTGCACGGTAAAGAATAACTCAACTGTGGATGTGGGCCCATTCAATTCAACTATATATATATATTTTTGGGTGATCTAACAATTTTGAGCAATATTGTAAGTTCACTTGTGGTGGAGTGGCAAGGGCTCTTTCATCCTTATCTAAAGTCTCGAGTTTGAGTCTTGAGAATGAAGTTGTTTTAAAACTTGTGAGGGAGAGCTTTGTCGCCCCCAAAGGGTCCTTCCCGGCTCGAATCCGGATTAATCGATTGCTCATATGGTGTCGGATATTGGGTGGTTTTCACCAAAAAAAGAAGAAGAAGAGAAATTAGAGAAGGTTCGAGAAAAATGACAAGTGTGTTAAGAGAAATAATACAAATTTTTAAAAGATCAACCAAATATTAACGATAAAAAAGAACTTTTCAAGTTGCATGAAAAAAAAACTTTAAGATGAAACAAATACTAAAATTTACATGAAAAATTAGAGATGGCAACGGGTTAGGCCAGGCCAAGATCCGACCCATGAAGTCTGATTTTTTATTTTTTATATAATTCACAAATGACGTCATTTTGTCACCTTTGGTCGGGCCTCGAACTAGGTTAGGGTGGGACCCAAAAATCCCAACTCATGGCCTAGTCCCCAAAACCCGAGCCCAATTACCATGCTTATGGAAAATCCTCCAGTATAATGGAGAGAAAAATGAGACAAACTGACAAGCAAATCTACTAAACTCAATAAAGATTTACGTAAAAAGTTTATGTCTCACCTTCTAACAACAAGATATCTCACAAAATTTCAGAATTAAAATCAAAGTTGACATCACAATTAACAAATACCCAAATGAATCCTAAAAATGATCAAACAAGGATGATAATACAACACTATTTGCCCTCTCTCTTTGTTTTTCCTCATTTTTAGATATTATAGTCACAGTCTTTACAAAAACCTACTTCTTTTTCTCTTTTATATCACAAAATAAGTTTTTCTGCACTGTACACGGTCACTTACACTGTTGTGTAAGTAACTGTGTATATTCTAGCACTGCTTCAATCACAAATATACACAATTATAGAGAGTTACACGTTACACATGGACGTGTATCTTCACACGGGTGTGTACACGGGCATAAACAAGATCGTCTATGTCTTTGCCTCTTCACACATTTACAAAGACTTACACGGTTGATACACATGGTTGCGCAAGTCAAGACACAAGCGTGCAACACTCTATCTAGTCATGTATCTCCCTAAAAGAGCCTCTTCTATCTTGTCTTCATTTGTTAGTCATTCCCATAAACCATAAAGGCATCTTAGATCATCAAAAGTCTCAAAATAGAGCTAGACACTTAACAATCTTCCCCTCCAGCCCAAATATAGGGAAGACACATTACTCTCCATTATTGACTGGAGATACATTATGGCAAGCTTACTACAAATTTCATGCTTATTTTCAAGAATTACTTTAGTCAGCATATCAGCACCATTCAAATTCATATAAACCTTCTTCAATATTAAGTATTGCTCTTCTATCACAAGCCTCAACTAATGATATTTGATGTCTATGTGCTTTGTATAAGAATGATATATAGTATTTTTGCTCAAGTTAATAGCACTTTGGCTATCTCAAAATACTATATAGTCTTTTTGCTTCACATCCAACTTTTGAAGGAATCTTTTCAACCAGAGTATCTCCTTACAAGCTTCCACTACAGCTATATATTTTTCTTTAGTCGTAGATAAAGCCACACACTTTTGTAGCTTGGATTACTATAAGATGACTCCCTCTGCATACTTGAATAGAAAACCTTATGTGAATTTTCTTCTGTCAAGATCTCCAGTCATATCTTTATTCGTAAAACGTTCTAGAGTTGGCTAACCATCACCAAAGCACAAAATCCACTCCAACGTGCCTCTCAAGTATCTTAGAATCCATTTCGCTCTAGTGAATCTTCCTTAGATTTGACAAGAATCTGCTCACCATCTCAATAGCTTGAGCAATATCTAGCCTTATTGTAGATGAGTATGAAATAGAGGACATATCATATTTTTCCTTTTCTATTGAGGGAAATGTATGCTTACATAGCTTCAAGTGAGATACCAGTGGCATGCTAACTGGCTTGGCATACTTCATATTGAACCCTTCTAGCACTCGTTTCATATATTTTTTATGAGACAACCACAATTGCCTATCCTTACTATCTCAAGTTAACTCCATGCCTAAAATATACTTTGCAGGTTGTTGAGCAAGTTTTAATCTATTTAAAACCCTTAAAATACCACAAGCACACGGGTCACGAGTGTAGTATAAGAGATGTCTATTCCTCAAGGAGTTAGTAAAATAATCTAATTCTAAGTTGTCTAAGGCCTAAAGGATAATTAAAATGAAAAGAAAAACTAAACAAAAAAGTAAATACGAGAATATAAAATGATAGAAACAATAATTCTATATTAAGTAAGGAAATTAAATTGAGCACTACTAATTTGACAATTGAAAATCAACCAAGAAGAATTGATTGATTATGAAGGAGGGGAATTTATCCTATCATTAATGCTAAACAGAAAAGTAATATTAGAATATGGAATGATAGAAACAAGAATTCTATATTGATCAAAGAAATTGAATTGAACACTACCAATTAACAATTTAAAATCAACCAAAAAGAATTGACTTATTATAAAGGAGGGGGATTTATTCTATTATCAATACTAATCTAGTCACTTATATGTTAATATGGTGTTGATTCTAGACTATCGAGAGGTGGATTACTCTCTCTCGAGTTATAACCACTAAGCCCTAATTGATAATCCCTAATTAAGTCGAGAAACTAAAAATATAGTCTCTTAATTAACGATCAACCCACATCCTAATTAGTTCTTAAGTGTTTTAATGACCAACCAGGTCCTCAAATGGGATTTCTCTCCGTATAAATTACCAATTTGATTAATCTCATAGTCTATTGAGTCGCTTAACTCTCATTAATCCAACCCAATCATTTTTGTTTGGTTCACCCTCTCAATTTATTACCGAAACATACATGCACTGCAATTAATCACAACACCCAATCAATCAACAAAAAAGATAACTAGATTAACATTGAATCAATTCAAAATCCCTAAAGAGTTTAAAACATCATCCAATCCAAATCCAACATCATCATCACATTCATCATATACATTCAAAGAAAAGAATAACAAGATGAAATGGAAATGTCAATTGGAAAGGATCAGGATGGCATGGGAAGGTAACAATTGTAATAGCCCAGTCCTCTCTCTCTTCTTCTCTCTTCTTTCTCAAAGGTTTTCAAAATGTAGCAAAAATGGAGGCTTTCTTAGGGTTCCATCCTAATGCCTTTTATACTCTTTTCTATTTAGGGCAATCTTAAGGCTTTTTTCGGGTCTAAAAAGTCCCTCGAAAATTCAAGTCAGGATGTTTATCAACATTTCTATCGCACAGGCCACGATCATGGCCCTTAATGCCTCAATAATGGCCCAGAGTTTTATCTTTTGTCATGATCTTGGCATATCATATCAAGCCATGATCTTGGCATATCATATCAAGCCATGATCGTGGCTCCTTATGGATAGTTCTGTTACGATTGTGGCTTATTGGCCACGATTGTGGCCCTGGGTCTGGCTCCAAGCTTTCTCCGAATCTTCTTCATTCTTCTATATTTGCCTTGAAACACTAACATATACATTAAGGTACTTCAAAAATATAAAATTGAAGCTCAAATGCGTGCTCTAACCCATAAAATGCTTAAAACATAAATATCTAACTAACTAACATAATTCTAACCTAAACACGCAGTAAACAATCAAATTAACAACTAAACACACACCAAGCTACCCACTAAAACATGATGCAATCTATAACTATCAACATCCCATACTTAAACTTCTTCTTGTCCTCAATAGAGAAAAAAACAAACCAAAACACAAAACACGCATATGCAATAATGGGACAATGGCATTAAACTTAACGAAACAAATTTAACTACAAACACTATCTCTTAAGTTGTTCTAAATTATTAACTTGTGAAACATGTGCCTAAGTTCTTCAAACTAAATATACAACTAATCAAGACCTTAATGTTAAGTTTATTCACCCCTATCACTTGCACACTCACATTGATAATTATTTGCTCAACCAAAAGTGTAACTATCTCTAATTAGGTTTTCATAAAAATTCAAGCTATACACAAGATCAGTAGGGTTTATTTGGCAAAAACACTGTTTTTGTTGATTTTGTTAATGTCATGAACCTAGATTTTTTGCGCGGAGGCAAACATTTGTAAGGAATGTCGATTCGATTACTCAACTAGGCCATGTTTTTATTTAGATAGCTTGGATGGAGTGTCATTATAGCCTTTTGACACGGAGGCAAACATTTATGATGAATGTCAATCCGGTTACTCAACTACATTACATTTTTAACTAACTACTAGCTCTATTCATAGTCCGAAGGCCAGTGGAATAGTTATTTAATTAAAATTTATACTTCTCTTTTTTAAAACACATTTTTAACACATTACCTACCTTATTACTTTTGTTAGTCATTCTTATGAAAATATACTAGCAATGCTACTATTTCAATTTGGCCTAAAATTATAAATAAATGTGACAAATTCCTAGGTTGAATAAACTAACACCGTATCCTAATTAAACTACATATTTAGCTAAAGTATCCTAGGTCACTACTTTTGCAAGCTAATAAATCTTCACAACATAAAAGACTATGTTCCAAGCTAAATCTATCCTGTTAAGTCCTAGCCATTGACACATTCACACGAGTCACATTATGCACCTAAACAAACTACCATAAAAATATGCAAAATTCACATTCAAAATAAAAACATACAAGCACACACCCCATTCACAGTCAAACATAAAAACAACAATGCTCACACCTCCCCATACTTGAACAACATATTGTCCTCAATGTGAGGATAACACGTAAGAAAAATCAACATATAAGTTGGGAATAAAACAACATGATAAGAAAATCATAAAAATAAAATAAAATAAGAAGACAAGGGTTAGAGCATAAGAACCCGTCATGGTGATTGAGGTGGTTATGATGATAGTGTTGAGACCAAATCCACTTGATGCTCGCAATTGTTGTCCTATCTTATAATTGCTTAAAGAGAATAAGAGACTTAGTAATCCCAAACCATTCAAAATCATTAAAATTTTAATTTTTAAAATTCAAAACAAATCTAACTACACACAAAAATTTAAATCTAACTACTGAACGTGCTAATTTATGGTCATTAGCTTGACCTTACATGCTTAGAAAACTTAACCAGGATTAATTATGGGTGGCTTGTTACCACCCATGTCTCCTAATTTCAGCTTCGTAGCTCGTAAATAAGCTACATGTTGAGAAATAATGAAAAGGACATAATTTATCAAATTAAGGAAACCTAATAAGCTTAGTAATGTCCTTTTCAGTAATAAATTGTCATCAAAATAGGGAATAACAAAACTTCCTGAATCTTCTATCTAATCTAGCAGTTTTCCTTATATAAAGGTGATATTTTCTTGTTCTTCTTCAATTACCCTCATCTCCTCTTCAGCTTCCACTTCATGAACATATATTTTCTTATATGCTTTAAGCTTTATGTCCTTTATCATTTGTTCTTCATCCTTTGGTTCCTTAGAAGATTTGACCACATCAATTCTCCTAAATGAACTACTCTCCTTCAAATTCTTGAATACCTTGTTCATGCTAAATTTCACTTGTTCATCTCAAATCCGAAGGATGAGGTTGTCTTCATAGACATCAATAAAAGCTTTTCTGTTGGTAAAAGATGGGATAGTTTTGATCATCGTCAAAGTCAAACACGACAAACTCCACAGGGATGATAAACTTGTCCACTTTTATAGGTACATCCTCCACTAAGCCTAACGGTTTCTTGATTGATTGGTCTGCCAACTAAATAAGCATAAAAATTTGTTTCATCTCCCATCCTCAATTTTCTAAAAATTGACAAAGGCATAAGGTTAATATGTGTACCTAAGTCATATAAACATTTTGAAATCGTTAAGCTACTAACTACACGGGGTATTTTAAAACTCCCTGGATTTGTTAAATGTAAAGGCATATGGTTAGTAATTAAGAAACTGGAGGTTTCTATTAAGGCTACCAATTGATTATCATCCCAAGTCCGCTTATTTGAGAATGTCTTTGAGAAATTTTTCATACATGTGTACTCTTCAAAACTTCCATAAAGGGCAAGGTAATTTTCAATTTCTTCAGCTTTTCTCCAAACTTTGCAAATTGGGTATCCAACTTGTTCTTTTGGAGTCTTCGTGGAAATGGTATTTTTGGTGTATAAGGTGGAGGAGGAATGTATGGAGGGTCTTCATTCTTTTTTTCATCCTTTTTATGTGTAACACCACATTACCCTAGGGTACACACCGGGACGCCCGTAGGTCATTCCGATACATATCCTAAGATAAGGGAGCGCTACGTGCGATCACTACAGTACTCCA
>JAOTAY010000005.1:14940256-14962168 GCA_025629805.1 Erythroxylum baracoense
CACATACAAACTCTTTGTATAAAATTGGATCAACTACTTTTACTTAACAATCTATTTCTAACCATGCATTGAACATTGCAATAATGTTGAATCTAAATTCAATATCAAATACTCATAAGCATGAATTAGAAATACATATGATCTCTATTATATCACACATAGGCAAGAAAAATCATAAAATCATCTTCTTCTTATGAAAACTATTATCATACTATAGCAAAGTCTTTAATTGTAGTTCATAGTTATGCTTTTACTGGGCTAAATTAAGTAGAATAATTTCAACAAGGTATTATACCTTTCAGCCCTACTCCCTGCAACCCTTTGCATATTGCTATCATGGTGTTAACATACATCTTACATGTTGTCATTAAAGTTTACGAGATATTAGTCAACTCAAAATGTCAACACATTTTGTCATCTATATGATTTGACATATCTCTACACTTTGTCTCCATATCCTCGATAGGGATTATAGCAAAATTTCATAATGGGCACACATATTTCTATCTAACTTTAAGAGCTCTTCTCAAATATAACCTATGTCCCAGAAATTTGGTTCACTAACTTAGCATCAACTAAACTAAACAAGGTGAATTCCACTAAAAACAAAATATAAATGTCAAAAAAATAATTAATCAATTATATTCCACGACTACCAAATAAGATTAGGACTTTATTCATGCATTTAGTTACTCCCACTATTTTATTCGAAATAATAGCGTTCACTACTATTCAAAAAGATTACTATAATCTTTCTAGTGGACTAAGATCTCATTCAAGTATAATCGACCTTGAGTTTGCTCAACTAACCGATTAGACTTAAATTAAGTAGATAACTACTTTATCAATCACATCTCATATGACTACTAGATTCGTTAGGTGACAACTCTTGGCAAAATATATCTTATACATTGTTCCTAACCTTGCCTCTAAATTCATATGATCATGAGTTTGTTCATCCAAATCACACAAATTTAGTTAAGTAGAACCCATTATCATAAACTAAACATGTTTGGGTTAAAGCGGCCTTGAGTTTGCTCAACAAGCCTACAATAAACAGAACTCTGATTTATTCTTATAATAATGGAAGGCAACAATCACATTCTTAACGTATACTTAATATTTTAAAGAGGGATTTAATTTCGTTTGTCTCATCAAACACAAACTACATGTAAAATATCACACATATAAAACATATAATTTATCATGCATCTAATATATCTATCAACCATATAAATAAGTATACAACTTTTGCACTCATAATCGAATTATATGCATAAAATATCAAGCTTCGTTTGATTCTAGTTATTGATCTTCATAATCTAAAATAGCATTTCCAACTTCTTGGAAAAATTAAATTAAATTAAAACCGTTCATTCCTAAATAAAGTAAACTCCTATTCCAAATAGAAAATTAATTTGAGTTGAAAACAAATTTCAAATCCGATTGGAAACTATTTCCAATTTATCTGGACTCCTTTAACAATATTTAATTGAAAATAAGAATTTAATTTCAGTTAAATTATTTTTCTTACTTTTTACAATTAAGAAAAACTTCTTTTTTAAAATTATATAAGTATCATATTCTAATCCAATTAGAAAACTATTTCTAATCTCATTATAAATGATTTTTCTTAATTAGAAAACTATTTTCTAAAATTAAAAGGAAACTACTTTCAAAATTAAATAAAACACTTTTAAATTTAATTGAGAAAGTCCTTTATATTATTTATTTAGAGTTTGATTTCTTAATAAATTAGAAAATCTTTCTTTAATAAGTTAGAAAACTATTTTTTTCAAAATACTAAAGAAAGTACATTTTCCTTAGTTAATAAATGAAAACGCTTTTCAAAATTTAACCAAGAAAAATACTTTTTCTAAAACATCAAGAAACTTATTATTTATAAATAAGGAAACAATTTCTAAATAAAATAAAATAACAATTCTCTAAACAAATAAAATCATAAATTTAATTTATCTCAATCAAATTGAAATAAATAAATTTTATTAAGTAACATCTTTCTTAATTACCTATGAAAACAATTTTCTTAATTTTAAGAAGTCTAATTAATCAATTTCAATCTAATTTAAACTAATTAATTTTTATTTTAAAAATTACTTTTATAATTAATTAATTTCAATATAATTGAAAATAATTAATTACTAATTTTAGAAACCACTTTTCTAAAAAATAATTAGGAATCAATATAATTATTAATCTTAATCAAATTAAGAAAAATAATTACTTTAATTTTGGGATTGAATGGATAATTTAATTTAATTTAATAAACCAACCCCTTGAAAAAATTAATCTAAATACCAAAGCATTTCTAATAAAAACAACCCATGAAAACAATTTTCAAAAATTGGAAAACACCTTTTTTATTAAAATATTAGAAATATAAACTAAAGGTGGGAAGTGTCTACACGTGCCAGTGTCTAGAAGATGGTGGGCGTGTGACTTACATGGGCCCATCGTTTTCTCCAGAAACTAACCATCGTTTTTACAAAACCGTCGTCCCCCACGTTTTTTTCAAATAGTCCCTCACACCGCCGCCTGCCCACTGTGTTCTTCCACGTCGTCTACTCTTTGCCACGTCCTTGCCGCCGCCGGACGAGTGAAACCGTCGGCAGTTATATGAGGAGACGATTCTCTAGCTAGCGTCGTCGCCAACCTTCACCTACTCCAGTCCTCGCAGTCTCCATTTGTGGGCGGCGATCACCCAGGCGACAAACTAGTGATGACAATCGCTTCTGGCTCCGAGCTCCACATGACCGTCGACAACCAAAGATCACAACACCCGCAAGCAACAACGTAAACACAAACCAAAAGACCCAACCAGAAATCCAACCAAAAAATGCAAGGAAAATCAAAACAATAGGTTTCTTCATACTCTTAACCACACAAACGCAAGCAACAAACAACTATCGAGCCTTCTTGTTTTCCCGATTTGGGTTTTATGGATTTCTCTATACACAAAACGAAATTGCATAATCGCCACTAGAGCCAGCCATCCTTCAGACGAAAACGCAGTAACTAGCTCCATCTCATGGAGCTGAACATGGTAGGACCGTCAGTGGCATCTCATACCACCGCCGACCTACATTTGTGGGTGAACATCACCCTTACTAATGGTGGGTGATGCTCATCACTTTCCAGTAATAGCACAAAACAATGGGATAAGATACAAATGCAAACGCAATTACAATCGCAAGCCTCTTGTTTATTTCAGATCCAAGAAAGACTGAACAGACAAGCATAAAATGTAAAGATATGGTTTGCAAAATGCAAGAACCTAGAACATACGCAGAGGTGAAACATAATTCCAGAACAAACACTAGGCGATTTCAAAAATTGCAATAACCACTTTATGCAGTTATTCGTTTTCAGATTCTCTAAAAAACAACAATTTCTGGGTTTCTAGGTTTTTAAGTTTTAATAAAAACAGGGTCTTTCAAATTATTGAAAAAAAATCCAGATTTGCAGAACAATTATGTTCTTCAGGTCTTTTAGGATTCTAATATGAACTTTTCAGATTTCTGGATTATAATATGAACTCTTCATATTTTTCAATTATATGAACTATTCATATTTTTAAATTCCAAATTTATGGGATCAATCATAAGCAAATTATTTTACCAGATTATAGAAATAAATTTGCTCTGATATCATTGTTGGGAAATCGGGTCAGAATCCGATCTTGACTGCAACGAAATAATAACGAAACTTTTTTGTAATCTTTGATTTCTCGAAAATCAAGATCTCTTTAATTATATAAAATGATTAATACAAATCATAATAAACCGAAAACTTAATTCGTACCTTATTCCAAAGCTTGATCTTTATCTTGTTGTATCTTTTAAACCGTTTCTGAAACTGATCTATTTCAACCACCGTAGCCGCACAAATATCCGACCTCTAACGATATCCATAGAATGAGTTGAGAGAATTCTATAACTTTTACAGAGAGGGTTAAGCAAGAAGTGCTAGCTCCATAGAGCTTAAGTCTATTTATAATAAGCTTTGAATGTTTTAGTAATTTAATTGAAATTAAATTCTAATTCTAATTAAACTTTAATTAAAATTACAAATAATTCTAATTAAGTACCAATTATGTCCATATATGATTCAATATCTCATATTTAATCATCAAGTTTCTCAAACTTTATAATCAAGTCTAACTTGATTAAATTAACTTTGCTTTCTTCAACTCATTCTATATGTGAGACCTATTAGGTTCCTAAATATATTGACAATGATTATAAATTCTAATTCTAATTCTAATTCATAATTAGAATTAGATAAATTAAAAATCTTTTTAATTTATCTTTAATTCTTCAATTAAACAATTTATAATCATATATCAAGATTGACGTCTAATAACGCGTGATGATCACCCAAATATTTAAGAATGTCAAAGTGATTTTGACTAACCTTTCTGTGCGTAATTTTTCTGTATAATTCAATCCTTTCATCAACCAATGCTCCAATTAGACATAGAGCATGAAATTAATGTCTACTCTATTTTTAGTCTAATCATATTAGTTCTCCGCCATTAGCTATCAATTCAATTAATGACATTTATAAACTATTTACAAAATATTATTTTACCTTAGCTAAGAATTTCCTGAATCAATATTAATCGAGAACAACGAAATATTCTCCCTAATTACTTTAAGATGATGAATCCTATCTTGATCACATAACTATGTCCATATAGTTCATGCTACATCAAATGATTACCAATTAAACGACCTATGATTAAATAAATCATAAGTAGTATCAAAATATAGCAATCTCTATACAAGATAACTTTGATGACCTCAAGTCAAAGGATCACTTATACAATTATCACAATGAGAATTCCATAAACATACAAGTAATGTTCTAAATGAATTTTTCATATCAAGTATGTTCAGTGAACTTGTTCTCTAACAAGCACTCACACGTTTGTTTATGTACCTCTATACTTTAGCTTATGAAATCGACTACTTCCTTCATAAGGAAAAACACAACATATGCTAGTCTTTTTACGTCCTATTAATGTTCAATCTTAATAGAATAATGAATAGGAACATTTAGGAATAATACATAAATGCAATATGAATCTTATACTTATAATTTCATTTGCAATGTACAATTATTCCATGAACTTTATCGTATACATCTAAATATGCACAAGATAAAAAATGCCTTTAAATAATTTGTCACTAAACTATAACAAAAAATGATTAACTATAGGGCATAAATCAACATATACGACATGGTATTCCCCTGTCTTTCCAATTGAGTCATGGGTCTCTTTTGCACGCAGTAATTATTTGGTTCACAAATCTAGGCAGTTTCAACAACTATAGTAGTCTTATCAATACCAAATACAAATAGTAGTCTTAACTCTATGCAATGACTTTTGGGTTTGTTATTAAACTCTTATCAATACCAAACACAAGTAGTCTTAACTCTATACGCTTTCACCCGTTCGGCTAGTTTGAGTATCAGATGATTCGCAAGAGCTTGATGACACTTGAGAGACGACTAGTCGTGAATTGAGGATATAAGAACGCAAATACAACGAAACAACCCAACAGTTGGAGATGATACCTCACTTTCAAAAATTAAGCCATTTAAGTATCTTAATACAGAATTTAGAATTTCATTAGCCGTTTTGATGTGTAAAATATACAGCGGCAGCTTTTGTTTCACCTGCCACATTCTTCGCTACAATAGCCTACTTCGTAAGACGGGGTCTTGAACACTGCAACTGAGTTTTATTATTTACAAGGATAGTCACTCTCTGTAGTACAAAAAAATAAAATATAAAAAAATTATTAATTAATTCATACTTATTTTTTATTTAAGCCACCAATCTTTCATCTCTCTTCCTTCCCTTACAGACAGAAACAGGGAAAGCTCTCTCCTTTAACTCCTCTTTTGAATTTCATGCGCTTCCCAATCATCCAAGCAAACCCGATTTCTATAGGAACAAACATTAGCAATTGTTAGTCTTCTTAAAGCTTGCACTATTGATTCGTTCCCTGATTTTCTCACTCTTGGATTGTCGCTCAACTCAATTCCCTTTTTCTCCCGCAGCCAAACACATCATCGATTTCTCGTGCTCCGAGGTTACTGTTTGTAAATTTCCTCTATTTTTTGGGATTTTATGATCTGGGTAAAGCTTAGCATTTATTTTTTCAACGTATTCTGTGTATAGGAAGATGATGAGGTTGTGAATTCGGGTGGTGAAGCTTTGATTGTTGGGTGACGCAAATGCGGTTGTTTCCGTTGAGCTCGACCTCCAGCTCAAGCTTGGAGAAGGAGCAGAAAAATGGTGAGAGCAATGGAGCGATGTTGTATCTCAACATATACGATCTTTCCCCTGTAAATAACTATCTTTACTGGGTTGGTTTGGGGATCTTCCATTCCGGCATCGAAGGTAATTAGGTTGAAGTTCTTTATCTGCTTAGTTCTTCGTAAATTTTGGTTTGTTGTAGTGTAATTTGCATAGTATCGTTGATTTAATTAATTCAAGGGAGCTAGAGTAATGATGTATGATGTTTTTGTACACGAAGTTGAGATTAGGAAAAGTTTCTGTGCAGTTGCTTGATGCACAATTACAATATAGTGGCCTTGTAAATCTTCATATTTTTCTTTTGCTGGGGAGCTTTTTTATAATAAAAAAATAAAACTAGGTGATCCACCTTTCCTTTAAGAGCTTCAGTTTTGGGGTGTTTTTGAGGTCACTGAGCTTTTATATCAAGTAAAATGTGAATGATAAGAGTGTTACTAAGCTTGTGATGTTTGACCTTAGAAGTATATGCCTGTGATTTTGGAGTAGTTTACCTCGTTCTCATGCGGATCAGATGGAATGATTGTATGCATGAAGGACGTGGAAGATCAGGATATTATAGATTTTAGTGAAGCTCATATCCGATGAAGAACTAGATTGTCCTAATATTAAGTTCAAAAGAGTTGAAACGCAGCCTCAATCAATTGGATATCTTCAACATAGATTGCATCAGAATCTAGGTCTAGTTTCTCCTCTTGACAGGAATTTATAGATATGGGAGAAGGTGATTCTTCAATTGATTAAAAATGGCTAATAATTCATGGGTGCTATTAAGCTGAAGTACTACATAAAACGGTTTCTTAAGAGTAGATGTCAATCCTTTGCATTTCATGATATTTTAGGTGGCTGATACAATTTGTGTTATCTGCTAACTTCATGCATCTTACTTTATGGTTCTACAGTTGTGTAAACAAGTGCATGCTATTGTGTCTTCTGAATGATCATAAGTTGTTCATCAATTTCATCTTGTCCCTTATTTTTAATGGAACTTTTTAAATGAATTAACCAAATTATACTTTGTATATAATTAGTGCATGGTATGGAGTATGGATTTGGAGCCCATGAGTATCCCTCCAGTGGAGTTTTTGAGGTGGAACCAAAAAACTGTCCAGGCTTCATATTTCGACGATCAGTTTTACTGGGCAACACCGAGATGTCCAGTTCAGAAGTTAGGTTGTTTATGGAGCATATATCAGCAAAATATCATGGGGATACTTATCATTTGATTGCCAAGAATTGTAACCACTTCACTGATGAAGTTTGTTTGCGGCTAACTGGAAAGCCTATACCTGGATGGGTAAATCGGCTGGCTCGAGTAGGTGAGCTGCAAAGTCTATGATAAACTAAACAATTATATTGATCTAGTGTACTTGTTTGAGTTGCTAAGTTTCAAGCTTTGTATGCTGTGTGCTATAAATAGAAAGCTTTGATTCAGAACACCTCATACAAATTGTGGGCTACTAGTTTTATTTTAATTTTGTTTCAAATGCATAAGCCATCGAATTTCAGAATGGTTTTTTGCTAGAAATAGTTCCAAATCATTGTACGACAATGTGTCATATGGTGGTTCTAAGTACACTAGGAAGCATAGCTGCTGAACCTTCTTAGCTTTTTCTGTACGAGCTTCTTTGTCCACTTCCCTTTACTTCCATCATTATCTAATCAATTACGCTTTGCATGAAGTTTCAGGTTCATTTTGTAATTGTCTACTTCCGGAAAGCATTCAAATAAGTGCAGTTAGACATCTTCCTGACCATCCAGCATATTCTGGTGAGTGGGCCTATGTACCATATTCCTGTTGCTTGCTAAAATTGAAATTTCAAAAATTTGTACACGTTTTTTGTCTTCTTGCATGAACTATTCAAAATTATGAGCTTTGTGTTTAAGTCATATCCTTTTGTAAAGACATGCTATTTATGGCTTTCAAAATTTTTTAATATATGGGATGGGACCACAAGGGAACATTATCCTAAACTTCAATCCTTACTTGGTGAGTTTTGAACTTTTAACCTGTTGGTTGTAGTGGAGGGTATTAAAGTTGTTAAATCTTGACATCGAGTGAAAACAAAGATTAAGGACGATTTATGTACAAGAATTGATTCATAACTCAATGCCTTGAGGTTTTAGATGAAGATATAGTAGTTTCAGATGAAGATATAGTGCTTCTCTTGTATGTAAACCACTCTTTATCTCCAAAATGAAGATCAACAAAAATTCAATATGGTAATATATGATTCATTTGTGGGCCTTGCCCATCAGCTCAAGTTTTTGGGTTGAATGACTTCTTAATATGCTATCAGAGTTGTTACTATTTTGATGATGAGTCTTCCTGCAGATGTATATTCCTGTGGGCATCCGCAGATGTCCATTCCTGCAAATTTCAAGTACTAGATGTATATTCCTAGGTGTGAAGGGGAATATTAAAGTTGTTAAATTCTCATAGCAACTGGAAACAAAGATTATGAACGGTTTGTGTACAAGAGTTTGAGGCAATGGATGAGGATATAGTGCTTCTCTTGTATATAAACCACCACTCTTCCTTTTGAATAAATTTCAACTGAGGGAGCTTATCATTAATTTATATCTCCATCCTCTTTATCATGAACTTCATTTGCACTTCCTTAGTTGTAATAATATCAGTAAGGGAAGGCTTAACTTCCTAGTTGCATAATTTTTATTTAGCTTGCAAATATTGTTAGCTCCTAAGTGGTGAATACCAGGCATATGGTTCTACTTTCTATGGGTCAATAAGTTCGAGCTCATAGAACTGTTTTATCTTTGTAAGTTGTCACTCATTTCAAACAACTGCGATGCTGTAGCAGATTCAGTCATCACTTGATGTTGACCTTTTTTGCCAGTGACTATTCCTACAACACAGTTTTGGAAATTAGCTGGATATATGGCTGTTTTCTCACACTAAACTGATCTGTACTATGGCTATACTTTGCTTCATCTTGTTACTGTTCCATGGTAGCTACTAAAACCCTGATACCAATCCATGCCCAGCTTTAATGGCTAGTATGCATTATCTCATTTGCCTCCAACTGTTTCTTTTCATCTATTTCTCTGTCTGTCTTTGTTCCCTTCAAGGCCGCAACAATGGCAGGATTTTGTCTGGAGAGTCTTTGCATTTATGAAGAAGGGTTTGGCGATGGAATCCCCCAATGGGACCTTTGCTTTATTTCAATTTTTGTATATCACTCTCCTCTTCATTATCTTAGTTCTCTTTCTCTGTTTGTTTCTGCTGTTTTCTGTGATTTTGTTCAAAGCCATGGGTGCACAACATCATGGGTTCTGTATTGGATTCTACTTATCTTGTTGCAATGTCGTTATCGTTTCAGATGATGATGATGGATCAATGTCATTTGCATCATCTATATCAGCAGGAAGTGAGCAAGAGGATGCAGATCACCATTTGCTCACTACACAGAATGGTGATGTTGCTTTCTTAAAGGAAAAACCCGTGAGGTTGGCAAGGGAGCTTCTGTAAAAAAAACACGAGTCTTTCCATGTTGGGTGTTTCTGTTGTATGTAATTTAGAATGCAATTGTCAGTGCGTCTGGGAGTCTGTCTTGGTTCAATTATTTGGATGGTTTCAAATCCTTGATACCCTGTCTTGGTTCAATTATTTGGATGGTTTCAAATCCTTGATACCTTCCTTTTTTTTTTTTTTATGAAACAATTGAATTGTTGTACTGCTTTTACCTATAGTCTCGTCTTGTAATGTTTGTGTATAAATAGCTTATATTGATTGTTTGCAGAACATGGATCTGGTGCGTTATCTTATGTTCTACATTTCACCTTAACATTTTTGTTTGAAAATGGCATCAGGGATAAAATCTCGAGTTTGAGATACTCCATATGTTCACTTTTATTTTCTTGAGAAACTAAAGGAATATATTGGAAAAATAGAGTTCCCAACAAGAATACAATCTGCCAGAAAAGGCCACTCACTGTAAATTCTAAATTCTACAAGTAAGAGGAAGGAGGACTTCGCTTGAACCAAACAAGGAAAGCAGTGGCTAGCAGCTTGCTTAGTTGCAACAACCAAGTTAGAGCTTAGTCTTAGAATTGAGTCAGTTTCCTAGTATAAAGGACGTTTAGTGTCTCGAAAGTCCCATTTAATCGCAATGCTACTTATATTGAAGGTGAAGCTGATGGATCAACAGGTGTTTTCTTATCCAGCTTCGGAAATTTTGGAGTTACTCTCCTTTCAGAGCACATAAACTAAGCTACTAAAGCAAATTTTAAGTATAACACAGGCTCCTTTCGTATGATGACTTTTAAGTTTCATTCACCCATCAAAATTTTAAATTGGAAATGTCAGATTTAAATTCCCGTGATAGGGATTTGAATTTTTTCTCTAAGGTCCTGTTTGGTTGAAGGATTAGTAATGAAATGGGATGGAACGTAACAAACTTTCATCAGTTGGTTAAGGGCTTTCTAATGAAATGAAATGGAATGGGATAAAAGCGGAGAGTTTCATATTACATTCTATTATATTCTAAACAGTGAAAATAAGAAACCTTCGATTCGGAGGCTTAGGATGGAACGTAAACTAATAAATACATACTATCTAATATACTCTCATTAATTTTCTTAATACCAATTATTTCTTCTAACCCTAGCTCCCCTTTTTCCAAATTCATTTATTACGGTCCACAAAAATTGTATATAATTATATAAATAAAAATATAAAATTTTTAAATATAAATCATATATAATAGAATAAAATAAAATATAATTAAATAAAATAATTAGTAATAATGTTTATATATATTAATAACAAATTGTATATAATTAATAATAAAATAATAAAACTTTTATTAAAATTTTTATTATTTTAAAATAGAAAAAATATAAAAAAATTCTTTAATTATTTGTATATATTTCTACAGAAATAAAATATAATAAATTATTTTTAAATATAAATCACATATAATAAAATAAAAATATATTATATAATTAATAATAAATTGCAAATAATTAATAATAAAATAATAAATTTTTATTATTTTAAAATCGAAAATATATTTAAAAATTATGTTTTAATTGTTTGTATATATTTATGGAAATTATTTATAGAAGTTGAATCCGTGGTGGCGGTTATGTAAAAGTTAGACACGTTCCAACTTTCAAATGATTTGTTTATATTTCGCCTTTGAATAGTGACTGGTGGAAATAATGATTCTTTTCTACCATTCAATTGGAAGATCGGTGTTAATCACGAGAGATGTATGGTCATCCACAACAACTAAAAGTTTTGCACCTTTGGGGGAATTCTTTTTTCTTTGGTAAAGTTTATAATATTAAAGATTGAGTTTTGTTTAATAATCATCAAACTTATGTAGTTTTTTTTTTTTGAAACAGTCGTCTAAAACTTGTATAACCTACTTTCACAGGAGACCATAAGGCTGATATACTATTGGGATCTTAAATCAGGGTATTGAAGCAAGTCCTCTTTTATGGTTACTGTTACAATAGCTTTTTTAGACACTACACTTATACCACAAGTTGTGCCTTCTATTTTGTATGACAATTTTACTTAAATTCATTTAAACAAGACTTAATCTTCCCATATGATTATTGACTAATAAAACCTTATTCTCGAATGTCTCACAATTTTCGTAGTGCTTAACTCACTCTTACAAGAATACTATGAAAGCACTAAGTTATCAAAGACAACAATAAACATACAAGAGTTAAGATAAAAACTAACTTTTATTACTTCCTTAAAAGTATACAAAGGAATACTCTGTCTTAATGTATTCCTTCTTCTCATATCTCTGTTCTCTAGAAGAAAGACTTAAATAGGCTATTTATGGGCACCTCTAGCTTCACAATTCAAAATCTTAATTGAAGTAAACTAATTAGATCACCTTTATAGATTACATTACACTATTGGATGACACTCTTATCTAAATAGGTCTCTATCTAATAAGATTTAACTACATCACAACTTACAAGATAAGAAATTATGTTTAACTAGGAATCGTAGATCCATATTCATGTAGAACTCTACTATCTTCAGATGATCCTCTCATATTGCCTTTATCTTTTAAAACTGATGTATATCTACTATGATCTTATCCGCCACATCATCTAAGGTCTCCCCTTGATCTCTATCTATTGATGATGAGTCATCCAAGACCAAAGTCTTTCATATCACACTAGTCCGATCCAATGTTTACCCATTTCAAGTTCATTAGTCATGGTCCATCTGTTTGAGCACACATTAAGTCCTTAAAGTTCTCAAATGTCTCCCTCATGCATATGATCTGGCTAACCTTCAACCATGGTCCATCTTAACCTATCTTTTGTTCTCATATCTGAATATTGCATCTTATTGAAGATTTCTTCCAATTGGCACCAATACATGCCATCACATCGACAATGCTCGTTTTCCTTATTTACTAGTAAGTATTTGCCTTGTTTTATCATCCCAAGTGTCAAACATTGACCAAAGCTTGTCAATGCCTACATGATTATGTTATTAGGACTTAGAGGTCTAACAATTACCTATGGTCTATCATTCTTTTAACAAGGAGTCATATTCTTATCGATTAACCAAGATACCTAAAAGTTATTTTTTATATTACAATGTAGAAAATATAAGGAATTACATCTCTTCTATTCACATTTCTCAACTAATGGATGTGCTTTTATTTAACTAAAGTCCGCTAAAACTTGCAATAAAAGCTCCACTTGATGCTAGTATACTCCAAGGAATGCATGTTAATAGAAACTAACTAATGAAAAAATAACCTAAGCAATTGTTTCTTTTTCTTTTATGTCTGTTGCTACTTTATGATACTTATGTTGGACATTTTTTACTTTTCCTATAAAGTTGGACAACATTTAATTGCATTTTCAATAACTTATCGATTAAGTTACGTAATTTGATCTAGATAAAGATAATAAAGTAGCTCAATAAATGATCTAAATCAATAGGTCGAAGTCTAGGTGGAAAATGAATCCTGATCACTGTGGACTGGACTCATATTGAGCTTGTGATAAGGAAGCCTGATATGGATGTTATATATAAAAGTTAAGGTCTCCTGTAATTGCTCATATTATACATAAGCATAAAGATTCTCTGACCCATTAAGAGATCTTACGTTTTGAGAAAACTATAGAAAGATGTTAATCGCATTCCGGTAAACAGTTCCTGTGAAGACAGAGGTGGATTCGCATTCATTTCGGTTTCGGAAAGCTTGTTTGAAATCATGGAACCAAAATTAGGTATTTTTCGCATTTCTTCATTTACTACCCTTTTACGCTAGATCCGGGATACGTAACTAAGGTCTCGTTACGTGTTACACGTGATATCAGAGCGGTGACATGATCGGGTGGTTAAAAGCGAAGATTTTTTAGTTTTTCTCTATAAAGTTTTTAGAGAGTTAACTTTTGTTCCTCGATTTTTTCTTGTTTTTTATTGCATGAAATTGGTATAAATATGTTTAGCCTTAAGAAATGAGGTGAAAACAATTCTAGGAGTGTGAAAATTCAACCCGAAACTTGCCAGAAATCGCCCAGACTGTCGAAGGGGACGAAGAACCAACGATGCACAGTACCACCCCAAGGGTCGATAGTCTGGTGCGTGCATTGCACACTCCAGACACGTGGTGCAAGGGTGACTGAACGTGTGTTTGACTCGTGTAGCCAGTATCAGTAGGCGCATCTATGGGTTTAACCTGAGCGCGTGTTCAGCACTCGCTCCCTAACGAGACGTGCGGCTAACGTCAGCCGTATAGAATTTCTACAGTATTTATAAAAAAACAAAACACAAAAATTTCAGATTTCCCGTAAGGGTGTCTTGGGTGTTTTGGGTCAATTTTTGGGTACGGGAAATTTATAAAGTGAGTTTTTTCATTTTTCTGGATTTATTACATTAGTAATAAATTAAAGTTTAATTCCAAAAAAGGAATTAAGGTGTTTGAATTTGATTTCGAGTAAATTTTCATGCTTCGGACATCACATGAGGGAGATACTTCAAGTTTTGGTATCTCGGGTCTCATGTTTAGTGTTCGAGATTACATGATAGTCACTCAGAAAAGGAATTAAGACATTCTTAAGCCATTTTTGAGTGAATTTTCATGCAATGAACTTGCCATAAGGGAGATACATGAGGTTTTTGTGTCTCGGGTAGTCAGTTTAGTGTCCAGTGACGCCCGATAGTCGCTCTAATGAGATTTTTTTTACGAGAGTCTCAAATAAAGTTTTCAAAGAATGTCTTCAGCAAGAGTATGTGACAATGAGACTGTGCATTCGGGTTTTTGCATTTATTGATGTTACATTGTCACATACCATATGCTTATAAAGAATGTGAGGATAACATAAAGTTGTATTTCTTGTGTTTGTGAAACTTTTGAGTGCTGATGAGGACGTAGTTACCATAGTGGCCTTTCGAGTCAGTATTTTAAATTGTTTTATTTACACGTTAGGGGATGTCTCTAGTCTCATGTTTGGTTATTCTGCCATAGGTATTGGCCTTATATGAAATTTTGAGATGTGCATAAAGGCATTGAATAGAGGAAAGTACTTGCTCAAATGATCTATTTTCCTACAGGTGGTAGTGTCATGAGAGTTGATAGTTTGTACTCTGATCACTTTTGTGTGGAGGTGTAGCACCTCATTCTCATATGGCATATTCCCGAATATACATCGGTATTCGAGGACATACTTTACGAGAGTGGCATACTAGGACAATCAGTCAATCACACTCCTTACAAATTTTCACGCATCACACGCATTTCAGAAAAAACCAATAATCATTTATGGCCCATTTTATTCCTAAACATTCTCAATCGCAAGTATTACAAACAATAAGCATATCATCAGAATTCCAATAATCATTTAGGCCTATTACAATTTCAAGACACTTCTAGTCATAAATTTATTACACTTTACAATTCGCATAAACATTGTACAATATTTGTGAAATACAGTTTCAAAAAAACAAAAAGACTATAGATATATGCAGTTGTAAACTGATCTCGACCTCTATCTCTTATCTGTATGCAGTAGTTAGACTCCAGTTGGTCTAACTAGGTATCCCCTGAACCTGAAAGACAACGTTGCAATTTTGGTGAGTTTTACGAACTTAGTGAATGGACCATCCTCGATGGCTTACTCAAATCACATAACACAAATAGTTCTCAGACAATTCACATAATAACATAATACACATCACTTCTCTAATCATCACATTGAATATTGCTCATTCAGATCAATTCAATCAATTCACTGCAATCATTTACAACACATATGGAAAATATATATGTAATGCTCATGAGACTCACTTTCAATTATTATTTATTGTGACTGAGTGCCTGTAACTGTCTTATATCCGTTGTGACTACCGGGCTTATTAATAATTATCCCCTATTCGTTGGAGATACCGGGCTCCTTATACATAGTGAGCCTTTGGCTCTTAATCACATTATGAGCTTTAAGCTCTTTTTCGGTAGCTACTCCGATCACAACTGCCTTTATCTGTTCATGCATTCATATAGTGGAATGCATCAAATCACATAAGTTCAATCAATCACTTTATTTCACTTTACACATTTACTTTCACATATTATCGAACCTAAGTCTGGCATTCAGCAAATATGTTAAGAATCACCTATTTCTGGCTCATTCACATTCAACGAAGCACTTCCAATACATTCACATTAATCAAACTCCTCAGACTGTTAATGTTTGGAATTATCACATTTATATTCACATTCACATCAATAATAATTCAATACAGATGCTTAAACGGAACAATTAATTAAGAGGAGACCATCTAGGTCAACTCACAGTATGCTCCAGATTAGCATTTGCTTCCATGATCTAGAAACGTCTAGATGCTGATGTTGAATCCTATGTATCAACTTAATGCAATACACATTGTACACACATTACTAATTGCAAAATCATATAAGCATTCAATCGTACATATATGTGTGTGCGTGCGTGCGTGCGTGTAATGTATAATGTATAATGCATGCTCAATTTGACTATTCCAGGTATGTTTCCTTAATCACATCTCTTGATCATTCAAACATCATCATTTGTATGTGTCTAGCTTATTCTTAGGTTTACAACTCAAGAACATTGGTTATTCTAATATCATAAATCAATCATACGTCATTTCTTTTCTAGCATTATATGATCACATAACATTCAATTCTCATTCATCTTTACTTCATACCCATCATTCATCTTAATGGAATCATATTAGCCATTATAGGTTCACCTTCATTCCCAAAACATCTCAAAATTCTAGATTTGAGCACTTGATATATAACAATTCATTCTTACATTATATCCTCAATCATCACCTTAAAAATATCACTCATTTAATCACTTATCCCATCATCAAATTAAACTCATTTTAATCTTCATTCAAGCCTAAAAGCATTATAGGAAAGCACCCAATCATTTGTTGTTCCAAAGCACACATAAAAGAAGCATATTTTACCGAAAACCCATTCCCACGATCATGGACAACTTCCCACTATCGTGGGTTTCATTGGTAGAAACTTTCAGCCTTCATTTGGCAGTCCCACGATCGTGGACATATTCCCACAATCGTGTGATGCTTATCTCTGAAATTCCCAGCAGTTTTCTTTCCATTTTCTAGCTTTTCCAGCTCTATTTTCAGTCCAATTTTGTATGACCATTATGACCTAGAAAATGAGGTATTTAGGCAACACCTTCTTATAAACAAATGTTCCTATATTTCTTACGTTTCTAATGATATATAGTTAATGTAGTTTGGTTCAGTATTCTGCAAGTTATACCCAAAATACTAAAGATTATTCTCAAACTACAACAACATCCAGTACTTAATTTCAAGCCAAATTTCAAAACCCTTAGAGATATAATTAAAATTCAATTCCTTCATGATAATTGTATCCATATGTCTCTAGTTTAAGCTAAATTAAAAATCATCTCATTTGGATATCTACAGATCAAGATATGGCCAAAATACAAATGCCTTTTCAGTGAAAACTCCATCTAACATATTCCAACACACTTCATCATCGTTTTCATCCTAGTTCATCTCTTTTGCTTGGTCTATCATTTCTAGCTTATGTCCTTATTATTTCGTCTTCATTCCTACTTCCATTTCAGCTCAATATCAATCACAAACAAATTAAAATCTATGATTGATCAAAAACACCAAAGTTCATGCATTCATACTCATATTTAGATCTTCATTAAGAATATTAAAACAACAATACTAAAATTGGTAATTCTCTGCCTCAACCATTGTGTAAGATATAAAGGTCATCTTATTTTTTCCATTATGATAAACTGTAGCGTAAAAAGCACCTTTAACGAACATCTTAAGAAAAACATTTATCTATGATCATGGTTTTTTCGATGTGTATAAGTTTTAATTGATTAACCTCAATAATTCGCAATGCATAGGTCATTCGCACAGTACCTAAGGTGTTGATCCCACAAGGAGGGATAATATAATCCTAAAATCTAAGTCTAAAACAAATCGTAGCAATTCAAATGTAACAAAACTAAAACAAGAATATAATTCAATTCAAAAATCAATCACGAAATATTAACATTTTAGCAATTGCAACGCACACTCAAGAATCAATCTAAAGAACTACCAATTGAGAGAGAGGAAAATTTCACCTATCTTTAATGCTAACCTAATCGATTATGAATTACTGAATTATTGGTTTTAGATGGTCCTAGGGTTGATTACTCTCTCTCGAGTTATAAACATTAACTCTAATTTATAAACCCTAAATAGATTATGGGAATTGCAATCTCTCGATTAATAATGTATCCAAAACCCTAATTAGATCTGAAGTTGTTTAAAAAACTATCGGGAACCTATGCAAGATCTGTCTTTGCACAATTTATCGATTTGATTTAATTCTCCTTCTATTAAATCACCTAACTCTTGTTAGCCTAATTTAATTATTTTCACTTGATTCACCCTCTCAGTTTATCACTTAATTATGCAATTATAGAAATTAAATCACAATAAATCTAGTAAAAATATAAACAATAAAATTTCATTAAATCAAAGACCCCCGAAGGTGAGTTTAGAATATCTCAACATTCAAAAATCCTATCATCATACTATTATTCCTAATTCTATACAATAATAAAAATAGAAAATAAACAGGAAATACGATCTGAATGAAGACGAGAGGCAGCGACGTTGGGAAACTCCTAATCTGAGAAGTATGTTGAGTCAACTTCTTCTCCACTTCTCTTTTCCTTCTTCTCTTTCTCTATCTCTCAACAATTCTCTCTAGGGTTTTTTTGAAAGTGGCTGATGTAAAAACTTCCTCCTCTTCTTTATCTTATTCTTTAAATACCTTTTGTGTTCCGTTGCCCTAGGATTTCCCCAAGGTCTAAAAACTCCCTCGAAACTTGACATTTTTTAATGTCTACGCGTCTGCCTGACATAAGCCACGATTATGGCCCTACATGCCACGATCGTGGGCCACATCTAAGCCTTTTCTGTCACGATCATGGCAAGTAGGCCATAATCATAGGCCATGTCTTTGGCTTCTGTATGCCACAATCGTAGGCCAACTCCAATGCTTCTATCACGATTGTGGCCTGTTGTGTCGCGATCGTAAGCCATTGTTTCGGCTCAAATGTCTCTAAAACTTCTGCGTTCTTCGTTGTTGACTCTAAAACACTAACAAACATATCAAGGTATCTCAAAAACATAATAATTAAGCTCAAAGACTTGTACTAACCTATAAAAAAATTAAAACATAAATAATTAGCAAACTAACACAATTCTAACCTAAACACATACTAAACAATTAAATTAACAAATAAATACATATCAAACTAAGCCCTAAAATACAATGCAATTCACACTTATTAACATCCCCACACTTAAATATTTGCTTGTCCTCAAGCAAACAAAACACACAACACACAATGCAGTAATGAGACAATGGCTTCAACTTCATGAAATAAATTTAATTTAAAACACAATCATTCAAATCATTAACAAACAAAGTCTGCGACTAAGGGCTTTGACCTAAATATACATATTAATCTAGATCTAAATGTTAATTTATTTACCCTTTTCAATTGCACACACACATTAATAATTCTTTGGTCATTCAAACTTTGTAACTACTCCTAAGTATGTTTTCATGAAAAGTCAAGCTATTGAAAGTTCGGTAGGTTTTTATTACAAAACACTTTTTTTAATTTATTTAAACACGAACGTAGTCTTTTACTCAAAGGCAAACATTGGTGATGAATGTCGATCCGGTTACTTGACTAAGTCATTTTTTTTATTAAGCTGCTTGGTTAAAACGTCATTATAGCCTTTTGATAAGGAGGCACACATTTGTGATGTTTGTTAACTCGGTTAGTCAGCTACATCACGTTCTCAACTGGCTACTAGCTCTATTTATAACCCAAAGGCCAGTGGAATAGTAATTTATTTAACATTAACAAACACATTTTTTTATTTGATGCCAACCTTGTTGCTTTAACTACTCGTTTCTATGAAAAAATACTAGTAAAGCTACTTAATTCAAAAGACTTCAAATTATGAATGAATGTGGCAATTTAGAGGGTTACAACTTAACACTAAATCCTAATTAAGTTGTATTTAACTAAAAAAACTCCAATTCACTAATTTTTGCAGGTTAATGATTCACCACAACCTAATAGACTATGTTTAAAATTAAATAAATTTCAATCCATCTAAGCCATTAACACATTCACACGATTCACAAAATGCAATCTAACAACTATCATATAATATGCAAAACTCACATTCAAATCAAAACACATAACCCTCCCCACACTTGAACAACACATTATCCTCAATGTGAGAAGGGGACAAACAAACACATATGGAAAGAAAGACATAAAATTAAAGTAAAACAAAAAGTAAGAAAAGACTAAAGGTAAAAAGAAAAGGGTTAGAACAAAGCCTCATGGTGATGGAGGTGGGGAAGGCGTTAGAGGTGGCAGTTAGATGCCTAGAGCCTCAAAATAATGATGGATACGACGTATGTCCCGACTCTGACATCGTTGAGTTCTTGCTATCTCCTTCATTCTTCTAGAGTTCTCTGCAAGTGTATCTGTGATTACCGTGGTGTTCATGGAGATTATATCAAGCACTTTTTTCCAACCCAGTTTTTCTATTTCTTCTTCCTCCTCGGACTCTTCACTAGTCGAGTCCTCTTCTACTTGATGAGGCGACATTGTACTCGAACTCGCCTGACTAGCCCTGATCTTCACATGCGTCTTTTGGCTGATATCTCAGAGTTCTATGTTATAGGACTTAAGGAATTTAGCATGCCATAGATGGTCAAACCACTATTTATGAAGTTGGTTCTCCATCGCTTACCTGTATTAGGTTAACTGCTATATACCGGTAGTTAGGTTAACTGCTATATACCAGTAGTTACAGAGTTAGTTCTACATCGCTTACTCGTAACTGGTCAATCATTAGTTACGGAGCTGGTTCTACATCGCTTACCCGTACCAGGATAATCATTACACACCGGTATATTAATATGTATAAAACCTATCGGTATTACTCTAGGCTAAAAAGCATTTCCTTTTTATCAACCAATAACATCATCTCAATATAAACTCAGATCATATAAAATTAAACTTTCAAACTTCAATTTACATATTGATAAAAGCATAAAATTGTACTAGCAATATTCACTTGTAATGTATTATTTACATAAAACTGACAATCCATATTCACTTCACGATAGAATAGAAATCATTTTCATAACATACATTTAAAATGCACTCATCATTAACCAACTTTATCGCCAAGCACACTCATCTATTATGTGCCTTTCCTTTAACTACACAGGCACATTTTGCTTAGGCATTTATTTCCAAATTCATAAATAAGACATTAATACTATAAATTAGGTTTAACCGAATTCAAGATTAGTATTTAATCGCATAACAGATACACTAATCGTATTTCCGTTTACTACTAAAAGCTAAGTTATTATTCTCCGTTTCCAATTCTAAATTCAAAAGCCACTTAAAATCATATTTTTACCCATTCTAACTTATCAATTTCTTTTAAAAAATATCTCACTGAATTTAATTCACCATATCATGATGATGTATGATGAGTCACAGATATGGCCTACATCCAAAAGTTAAACCTCCATTTGTTCCTAACTTTTCACATAGCAAACATTCAAATTAGGCTTTGAGGTCTTCTAGATTTTCGTTCCCCTATGTCTCTAGTTTCCATATCATTAAAAATCAGACAATTTGTAGCTCTAATTCAAGAAACAGGCACCAAACATCACAAGCTGCTCCAACATAAGGCAGCATCAAATCACAATTTTTAATCTGAAATTCCAATATGATTCAGATAGAACTAGGTTGGGGTCTCTTCTAGGAATTTTTATTATTATGTCTTAGGTTTCATCTCCAATTAGAATCACCCAATTTACAGGTCTATAGGCCAAGTTATAATGAAAACAAGATGTCTGTTTCAAGTGATCTGAGAACCAAATACAAACATTCACTAAACATAATTCTTTCTCTTGTCATATTCATCCCTTAAATGC
>JAOTAY010000005.1:14996875-15049073 GCA_025629805.1 Erythroxylum baracoense
ACCCGATATGAGAAATCCATTTGGAACATTACTTGTATGTCTATGGAATTCTCATTGTGATGATTGTATAAGTGATCTTTTAATTTCAAGTCTCCAAAGTTATCCTGTATAGGGATTGCTATGTTTTGATGCTATTTATGACCTATTAATTCTGGGTTATTCAATCAGTAGTTATTGGATGTAGTATGAACTATATGGAGGTAGTTGTGTGATCAAGATAAGATTCATCACCCTAGAGTAATTGGGGAGAATGTTCTCGATTTTTATTGATTTGTGAAATCCTTGGTCAAGGTGAAATGACGTTTTGTAAAAAGTTTACAAATGTCATTAATTGAATCGATAGCTAATGGCGGAGAACTAATATAATGGGACTAAAAAAGAGTAGACATTAATTTCATGCTCTGTCTAATCAGAACATTATATGATGAAAAGATTGAATTACACAAAAATATTAGTCAAAACCACTTTGACATTCCTAAATATTTGGGTGGTCATGATGTGCTATTAGATGCTAATCTTGATATATGATTATAAATTCTATAATTGGAGAATTAAAGATAAATTAAAAGGAGTTCTAATTTATCTAATTATAATTATAATTTATAATCATTGTCAATATATTTTGGAATCTAATGGGTCTCATATAAAGAATGTTTTATAGAGAGCAAAGTTATTTTAATCAAATCAGATTTAATTGTAAAGTTTTAGAAACCTTATGATTAAATATGATATATTTAATAAATAATGATAATATGAGATATGGGATCTTATTTGGGCATAATTGGTTCAAGGGATACGATAAGATAAGAATCAAACTTTGGAATAAGGTACAAATATTTTATAGAATTAAAGAGATCTTGGTTTTCGAAAATTAAAATTTAAAAAAAAGTTTCATAATTATTCCGCCGCGGTCGAGATTGGATCCCAACCTGGTCCAATAGGTCAGACAATTTTTATATGTTTCATAGAGACTATGGATATGAGACTAATGAATGTAAGGACTAGCAAAAGGCTATCAATTCCTTGTATAAAAGGATAGTTTGAACAATATTACTGAGAATTATATCGTCAAGGATAGAAGTACAAAATAATAAATCTCGCTTACAATTATATGAGGAAAAGTCTAGTGCAACATCCTTGATGTCCAAAATGATTAATACCATTGTGGGTGAGTTAATGGAACCTAATGATAATGCAATGGTGATCGTTGCATACTTAGCCAACTATAAAGTGAGGAGTATCCTAGTGGATAACGACAAATCTATTAATATTTTATTTTATGACACTTTCATTGTGCTAGTCTTCACTAATGCATAGTTAAGACCTAAGATGGCACCTTTGATATGGTTTACAGAGGAAAAACTAATGTAGAAAGAAAGATAACCCTTTTAATGAAGCTAGGAATGCAGTTTTTATAAATTACCAAATCCGTAGATTTTCACTTTGTGGATAGACCATCTAATCCCTTTATATGTTTCCTAAAGGCTATTATATCATTTTATTAATTTCTAATGAAGTTTTTAACAAATAATATGGTAGCTAATATATATAAAGATTGAAGTCAGCTAAACAATACTACTATACATCCCTAAAAGTTGATGGGAGCACTAATGTTTATGATATTGATTCATAAGAGTCAAGGAAGGAAAAATAGAAAGAGCTAACGTAAGAGGTAGTTGATCTAGATATAGCAAATTCACAAATCGTAAAGATGGTAAGGATATAAAAGAATGTTGGTATGGAACCTAAGGAAGCTTTAATGAGCCATTTAAGGACATGAGTATATGATGAGGATCAATCTAAAGGTGGTGATCTATAAGTTAAATGTTAGTCCCAATTTTAAGCCTATCAAGTAAAAACAAAAGTGAATATTTTCCTTAATGAGGTAATTTGCTATAGAGTAGAAGGTAGACAAGTTTTACACTAATTTTATGTGAAAGGTGTGATACCTTGAGTAGCAAAAAAATGCAGTAATGGTAAAAAATGAAAATGTGAAATTAAGGATATATGTCAACTTCACTAACCTTAACAAGGCCTATCCAAAAGATAGATATACCTTGCCTAAGATTAACTAACTAGTGAATGTAATGATAGTCCATGAATAGTTGAGCTTTATAGATGCATATTTAAGGTACAACCAGATTCTAATATATAAAGAAAATGAAGAAAATGCCTCACATTGGACTTATAATGGAACTTAGTGCTATAAAGTAATTCCATTTAGGTTTAAGAATATGAGATCCACCTATCATAAGTTAGTAAATGTGGTGTTTAGACCTCTTCTAAATAAGATTGTGGAAGCTTATTTTTATAGCATGCCAGTGAAAATTATAGAAAAGGGGATCATTTAAGATATATGAGGAATTATTTTAAAATTATATATAAATATGAGATGAAGCTCAATCTATAAAAGTATGTATATAAGGTATTGATTGATGTTTTACTGCAAGTGCACATTATAACTGTAGCTACTACTAGCGAGTACGGGTCAATCTTATAAGTACTAGAATTACTAATAGTAACTGTCTTTCTATTATATAGTTATTATGGTGATAATCATTGATCAAAGTCAAAATTAAAACAATAAACTAACAAAAATCAACACAATTGAATAAATAGAATAAAGATTAAAATAAGAAATAATCAATAAAACAAGTGGTACTTATATTGTGAATCCTCTTAGAACTTCTCATGCAAATAAGATTTCATGCATCAATTTAATCTAAAGTTCATTGGATTGTGGAAATTTTCCAATTATGTTAATATCTTTCTCAAGATTATTAAAAACTAATCCTAGTTTAATTAATTGAAATCTCATTCTAGTTTAAATCATTAGAAATGAATTAACCGATTTATAAATTTTTCTATTAGGTTTGACCTTAATGAGGAATATTTATGTCAACTTATCTCTAAGTTTGTATGCAACTCCATCTGGTTCAATACATATAAAGGATTTCTCAACCTCAAATGCATGAAATCAAACATGAATCAACATGTTGACACATATTAATTCAATAATAATAAAGAACATATAATTGATCTTAACAAAACTAAAGATCGAATTAAATTAAATTAAAATCACTACATTATCCATCCTAATATTTGTCTTATCTAGGTACCATAATGATTTAGTTTCATAACATCAAAACTAAAGGAAAAAATAAAAATAAAAATAAAAATAATGAAATCCCTTTTAATCTTCGTAAAATTCACTTTAAATCGATAGAAATCCCCTTTAAATGTGTCTCATTGAATGTTCTTCGTTCTTTCTACCATTATAGCATCTACTTCTAGCTCCCGATCTTCCTTCTTACTTTAATCTTCAGTTTTTTTAATACTTCTAAAATTTTCTATATGGTATATGGGAAATTGAACAGTTTTGTAGTTGGCTGTGTACTTTTCCTATAGCTTTACAACTTGTTCAAAATAGCTCTAAATGGCCCAAATTCATTTCTTTTGCTTTAAATAAGTGAATTATGACTTAAACATGAAATATGAATGAATTAAGTATAAAAAATAGAAACACTCAAATAAGCAAGTAAAGTACATTAAATATAAACTTAAAAATATGAAAAATTAAGCACTTATCAGGTATTAGTGATGAATTTATAAGGTTCATGGTAACTCAATGTGGCATATAAGCTAATCTTGATAAAGTAAAATTGATCTAGGTGATGACACCTCTATGATCTACTAAGGCCCTATTTGGTTGAGGCGTTGGTAATAGAATGGGATGGAACATAACACAATTCTATCGTTTGGTTGAGAGTTTCATAATGGAATGAAATGGAATGGGATGAAAGTGACGGATTTCATATTACATTCCATTCTATCCTAAACAGTGAAAATAAGAAACTTTCGATTGTGGGGGTTTAGGATGGAACGTAAACTAGTAAATACATACTACTTAATATACCCTCAATAATTTTTATTAATACCAATGATTTCTTCTAACCCTAACCCCCTTTTTTCCAGACTCATTTATTACGATCCACAAGCTTATCACACACATAGATATCTATAGCTTATCGTTTCCAGACTTCTCTTTCTGTTCTCCATGTTCTACCTCTTCTTCTTCTTCTCGTGTTGTTTATTGGATGCCGAGTTGGTAGAAAGGGAAGCAGAAGAGGAGCTGGAGGACTTGGTCATCGATGAGACGCTCAGGATTGCAGGGTATGTATTGGCACAGATTCGCTGACACGCTATCCATCATTTGTTAGAATAAAAACAAACCAACTCTCATTTTCTCTAAAATTTGCCTATCTTTCCTTGAAATCTCCCTGCAGCGACCACTCTCTTGTAACACTTTATTAGTATCCATGTTCACTCATTTCTTCTTCTCTTCTTTATGCATCAATTAACATCTCTTGGAGCATCTCCTTAGCATTACATTTTCCCTCTTGTCTCTAATGATTCTCCTCCTTCTCCAGTAGGCCTCAGGTAAATTCATCTCAAGTGAACTCCTCCATGCCTACAAGACCAAATTCCATCGACATCTAGCATCAATTAGTCTAATTTCTTTTACAGTAAACTGTAATTTCTCTAAATTGTGGGTTTTTCAAAATTGATGGTTTTTTTCAAAATTTGACCAATTTCCCTTATTTTTGTGTTTTAAACATGTTATGCATTTAATTTCATGAAAATGCATTTAGATTGAATCAAATTACAAATTGTAAAAGATAGGGTTTTATAATTGGGAATTTTTAATTTCCTATGTATTTTTTGTTCTTTTTTGAATTGGTGCTTTATTAGTAAAATTCAAGGTTAAATTATATTTTGTAGCTTCCAATTGCATCTGATCATCTCTAGTTTTGATAGAATATGACTTTAGGCATTTTTACTATTACAATTTAGGATTTTTAAATTACTTAAAAATGTGTAATTTTTTGTGAAGTTAATGGTTGGTAACTGTCGTGTTATACCTATTAGATATGCAAGTGTTTTCTCTTTGATTTCGTTAGATGGTTCCAAGGATCTCCTTGATGCAGTATGCTTGTTTCTCATCTAAACTATCAGCATATATATACAATAAGGATTTTTTTTTGTACTTACCCTAGGCAATCTCTTCTCTTGCTCTTTGTGTAGTCACTGAAGTACACGGAAGCATTTATCAAGCAATATAATAATGAAGCTTGTATGGGCCGGGCATCAATGATAGAAAGAGTATCACTTACAAATTACCCAGCATGTATTGTTGTTTTCTTGATCCATATTCTTGCTCATGACACTGACTTTCCACCTCAAGAATGTCATAATGAACAAGTATATGTTCAGATTTGTAGGTTTGAAATTTGAACATAGTTTGGTTTGTATAATGGAGTGCCCATTTAAATTTTTATGATACAATATCTTACTTTTGCAGCCTACTATTTCAACTCATATGGGCATTATTAGATCCTAATATTGTGAATGGCAACGTGAATCTGATTAATGATTAATTGAAACAATTTTGGCTTTATAATTTTATTTTGAATTTCTATATTCTTGATATCATTTTATGCGGTAGAGCGATTAGAGAAGGTTTAACAGCAAAAATTGTATATAATTAATAATATTTTTATATTATTTCTCCTTACCCTAGTAATAATATTTTTATATTATTAATAAAAATTGTATATAATTAATAATAAAATAAAAAATTAATAAAATTTTTACTAATGAAAATAGAAAATATATAAAAATTATTCTTTAATTGTTTGTATATATTTCTATATAAATAAAAAATAAAAATAAAAATAAAAATAATAAATATAAATCAGATATAATATAATAAAATTTAGTAAATAATTAATAATAATAATTTTATATAATTAATAATTAATTGTATATAATTAATAATAAAAATAAAACTTTTATTAAAGCTTTATTATTTTAAAATAGAAAATATATAAAAAATTAACTGTCGCAGCTGTGACTTGAAATAATAAAAATTTTAATAAAAGTTTTATTATTTTATTATTAATTAGTCACAACCGTGACTTTTTAATTGGACATAATTTTCGTTTTAAAATCATAACGTTAAATCTTTTGCAACAACCATTTTAATATCAGGGGTATAATAGTCATTTATTATATTACATTCCATTCCATCCATCTTCCAAACAAGATTTCATAACTTTACATTATGAACCCTTCCATCCCTCCTAAACAAGTTTTCTTATGAACCCTTCCATCCCTCGCAAACAACTTTTCACTATATTACATTCCATTTTATTATAAACTGCTCCGATTCGTTCCATTCTATTCCATTAATTATCCAACTAAACAATCCCTAAAGAAATGAAAAGCCTTATAGGGATGATAGAGAGCATATCCAGGTTTCTTTTTTATTTTGTTAACCATTATCCGCCTTTCTTTCACATACTTAGACATGTGAAGATCTTTAATTAAGGATAGAGTAGATCTTTAATTACTAAATACCCTTAAAATTGAAGAACCTTTATTCCTCTAGTTGATCATCTCACATTGGGCTATTAATTTTGTTTTGGTGAAAGAGGAGTTGATTAAACAAAATCCTAATTATTATGTTAGTAAAATCCTCTATTAGATTGAAGAAAGGTATATAAAGTTGGAGGTGGAGTTTTTTACTCTTCTTCTTTGTGAGAAAACTCATATTATATTTCTAGGCTCATGTAATCAGGGCTGTCACAAACTTTCTCCTCTATCAAATTTTGTATAACCCTCTCAGGGTGTAGCCTGAGCCTAAACTGAAGACTAGTTAGGCTTGACTCATACAATTAAGCTTCAAGCACTCGAAACTTGCCCACAATCTAGTTCAATCTATCAAATCCTAAAATCTGACTTGATCTACGTAAAACCTATCTCAAGATGCCTCTCGATCCTCTCTGGTCTCCATTCTCTGTCCCCTCTCCTTAATTCTTTTCCATCACCTCTTTAACCTCACCCAAACAACATATCTAGAACTTCCAAACAATAGCTAAAAAATAGCCACAAATAAATCCATTGACTTTTGTCTCTAGTAGAGACAAAATAAGAAAAACCACTATAACAAGAAAAAGAAAAAGAAGATATGAGAGAACAAAAACAAAGTTAAAGAAGAATTAGTACAAATAGTAAATAGAGGGCATAAGAATTCTTAAAGTCTAGTATGGACATAAAATATTTGGAAAAGAAGGTGTAGGACTTAGTAGTTTCCCCAAGAGAGAAAGTGAAGAACAAAAGAAGCAAGCAACAGAGGAGAGGATGTAAGAAGAAGACAACTGCTAAGGTAAAAAATGTGTTTTTTATAACTTTATTATATGTATAGTTGAGCTTCACGCTAGATCAAGCCTTAAAACCTGATCCTAAGCTTAATTGAAAACCTTAAAATATTAAAAAAAACATCAAGTTTAATATAAAGCCCAATCAACTCAAGCTGATCTCGTTGACTTCAGATTAGTTTAAGCTAAGTTGGGGCTTCTTTGCCAAGCTTAAACCTAACTCTTTTAGGTGACTTGTTAAATGGTTGGTATAACTAAGCAAGTTTGATTTTTAATATTTACCTTAAATGGCTCTTAAATCTCAGGTAAATGTTGATTTGCTAGTTGAATGCATTGATAGACTTATAGAGCATGATGAAGAAGTTGATCCCCTATTAATATGTAACAATGTTTATTGATAAGTCTTGTAATGTAGAAATTAATGGAGAAGGATTTATGGTTAGGGACCTTTTTTAATTAAAATTAAATATACGTAAAAGAATAATTTCAAAGCCTAAAAGATGAGTTGGAATAGAAGACAATGTCATGTGAAATTAGGTTGGTGCATTATTTAAAGTTGAAAGTTATGTATGAATGCTCCAAGTTGTAATTGATAGTGGATTAACTTCTTGAAACCTTTGATGCAAAAGGGAAGAATATATGAAGGTATTAAATGAAATATCTTCCAATAACTTAAGTCATAAGTATAGAACTTTAACTAATCCCTCAAGAAGATAACTCAATGACAAATAAAATGTCTAAATAGGTTACAAAGGGAGTTTAAAAATGATGGATTTTTTATAAAGATAAAGTTGATTTCATATGCAGAGCTTCTACTTAATCTTATTTAATTATTGGAGGATGAATAGGTAAGAGCAATCAAATATTACATATAAAAAGGGGAACTACTGAGTAGTTCTAAAGAAGCGAAGAGGGTTAAATGTAGAGCTACAAGATACACATTAATTAGTGAAAAACTTTGTCATAGATCTTTTACCTTGCTTTATTTATAATGTATGGCATCATCTAAAGGATCTCAAATCTTAAGGGAATGATATAATAGAGAGTGTAGAGCCTATTAATGGGCCTATACTCTAACCCGTAAGCTTTTTAAGAAAAGATATTATTAGTTAACATTAAGAAGAGTGCTAAAGAATATATAAAGAATTTGATAAGTTTCAATGTCATTCATAAGTGTTTATACCCCTGCAGCCAATTAGTTGGTTGCAATTTATTATATGACCTTATTATTTTAATTAACAAAGGCACTACTTAGCTTTATGTATTTTTGTTAGTTATATTTAATATTTTAATAGCAATGGTAAATTTTCTAAAATAATTAATATGCAATTAAAATTCTGATGGGATCATAATGATAAATTTTCTAAAATAATTAATATGCAATTAAAATTCTAATGGGATCATAATTATGATATTCAATGTGTATTTATATATGATTCCTAAATTATTCCTAGTTATAGTTTCATCGAGATGGGATACTAATAGGATAGTAAAACTAGCATATATGATGTTTCTTTCTTATGAAGAAAGTAATTGATCTTATGTATTAAAGTGTGGAGATAGTTAAAAAAACAAGTAGGTACTTAATAGAGAAATAAGTTTACTAAATTAGCTCGATTATGAGGATCCTAAATAGAAATTTAGTTATGTGTCTATAGATTATCACATTTCAATAATTGTATAATTGATTCTTATACTTGAGATTAATAAGATATCTCATCTGGGAATTACTTTATTTTAATAGTACTTATAGGTGATTCTATTTATGATAGCTTACTCAGTCGTACCTAGATAAATTATGTAGAAATAGTTGAGTAAGTCAACAAAGGATTGACACTGTAAAATAATTAGAGAAAATGTTTCATAGTTCTTGATTAGTCATAATTTAAGAAAATCTCTAATTAGAGTGAATAGAAATTTGACAAAAGTATTTTCAAATATTAGTTATAAATTAATTACTAATTAATAAGCTTAGATATGATTGAATTTAAATAAAGTAGACACCCATTTTATACTCTATGTCTAGTTAGAATATTGGATAGTAAAATGAATAAATTATAGGTTATAATTATACATGAATATGTTAAGTCAAACCACTTTAACAATCATAATATTTGGTTGGTCATAATATGTTGCTAAATATTAATATTGATCTATGATTATAAATCATTTAATTGGAGAATTAAAGATAAATTAAAAGAAGCTTTAATTTATCTAATACTAATAATTAATTATAATTATAATTTACAATCATTGCCGACATATTAAGAATTTGATGGATCTCATATAAAGGGTAGTTTAAAATGAAAAATTAATTTAATTTACATTTAAATTAATTTTGAAGATCGAAAAATTTTAAGGATCACAAATGAGATATTTAATTTTATTAAGATTAAACTATATTTATAATTTATACTTTAGTTACAATCAGAAATTTAATTTTAATTGGAAAGAAACCTTAAAGTCTTTTTCTGTAAATAGGAAAGGACATAAGAGAGCTAACACTCCTGTCTTTTTCTCCCAAAAGTATTTTAGTTCATTTTCTTTTCTCTATGGATATCATTGGAGGTTGACATGTAAACAACTTGGGGTTGACGGTTTAAGAAAATATTTTTTACAAGAATACGAATTAAGTAAATTTGAACCATTTTATTTATGATTTATTTTTTCAAGTTATTTAATCAAAGACATTTGACCAAGAAATTGTAGAAGTATTTTTTTTAACTAGACCCTTGATTCGGTCACATTTTATTTCCTAATAATTTAGACCTATATTATAGGCCCTTCTTTGATTATGCACTGATATCTAGTCTAATCTCGTTTTCATAATAAGAATGTATCATAGGACATTTTCCTCTACTTGTTTGATAAATCAAGTTCATTCTAATGGGGACAATTTATTTTACTAAGTGGGTGAAATTTGAGATCATACTAATATCACAACCAAAATCATCAAGCAATTTTTGAAACCAATATAATTAGTTGATATGGATTTCCTTTAGCTATTATTACTAAAAAATATACATAATTCATCAATGAAGGTCTCCCATAATTTTATGAGAAGATGAGAATCAAATGATGTTTTACGTTTATCGTTTATTCATAAATTTTTAGGCAAATGATTTGACCGAAGTAATAAATAAAACTATCTTGTAAGATTTTTGACTAAGGGTGGAAAAAAGTTGAAGGCATATGGGTGGATAATCAATTTTATTCTATGGGCATACCACAATATACCCAAAATTTTGACAAGGGCGTCATCCCTCAGTTTGGCCTTTTGAATACAAGTATTGGTTTTAGTAGATATGAACCTAGAAAACTTGAGCGTGATAAACTTCCAATAAGGACAAAATAAGCAAATATTAATACAAATTTGGACTTTTTATAAAAGTGATTGAATAATGCATTAATTAAAATTGCAACATATTAGAAAAGGGTAAAGAGTATAACATTAAAAGGAATCAAATGTAAGCCTTAAAAGAAGGAGATTTGGTCTTAACGTGAACATAATTAAAGCAAGAGGGGAATTTGCACTTAAATAGTATGGTCCATTCATTCGAAAAATTGTCTTTAGGACTAGAATTTATAAATTGTCCAATATTAGTGGGATGGAAATACCTAGAGCATGAAATGGGCATCATTTATTCCATATTATCTAATTCGACTCTTACTAATAGGATTAATGAGATTCGATATCAATATGAAAAGACCTAAGACTGTTATATAAAACATAAGTTAAACTAAGGATACAACATCAAAATTCTCAAAGAAAGATATGAATCGTCATACTCCAAAAAAGAAAGGGTTGGCAGTAATAAGATTCTAGACATTAACAGGCTAAATAAGGTTGAACTTTGAGCAAAGGCATTTTAAAAGATGGAAGAAAAAATTTCTAATAGTTTTTAGTAATCAATAATAATGTAATCCCTCAATTAAAAGTAATCTTAAGCCTCTTATAGGAATAAAACCCTAAAACTATATTTCTAAAAGGAAATAAAAACTCAAAGAATAAATTTCATAAAGATTATTTTTGTATTTTGACATTTTCATGTTTGATGAACTAATATTTATGTCTTATCTAACAAGCAAGCACATAAGTGAACTATAGAGAAACCATTTTTATGTTGTTTACATATTATTATTTGTGAGAGTAGTATTGTGGTTCAAATACTATTGTACATTTTGAATTTTTTTTGACATAATAACTGTAAGTAAATCTTATAGATTTGTGTTGTAAAATATAAAACAAAATGTAGCAATTAATAAAAGCCAACTTAACAAGTTTTTGTTTAGAGTAAGAGTTGGCGTTGAAAGGAGAAAAGAAGAGTTTAAAAAGAAGAATAAGGATAAAGAGTGTCTAGTTAAACCATTTTGGCAATGTATCTATTTTGTGTATACTATATATTAGCGTGTGAGTATCAATTAAAATTAGTAACATGTTTAATTACATATAGAAATGTTATTACGAACTAAAAAGAATATATACCTCAATGCCAATGTTTTAAAAACAGGACCGAACCGACCGGTTCGACCCAAAAATGTCTGAATCGGTCAGTAGTCCGGTTCGATTTTAACAAAAAAACCTGTCAGTATAAAAACTGGTCGGTTTGTTAGAGAACCGGCCAGTTTTCATTGAACCGGTTACACTGGTTCTGTCTCCCCTCCTCTCCCACCTGGCTTTCTTGCACAAAACAACACTTGTTAGTTGTTACTCTTCTCTCGATCTGCAGAAAAGCAACACCCGTTATAAGAAACAAAACCTTAAACTCAACTCTTAATAGTCTCTTAACATCTATAAACATTTGTAACATTTTTATCAAAACATTTGTAATCTCCAAATTGTCTTTGCCCCTCTTTCCCTCTCTCATAGTAGATATTTCTATCTGTCTCTTGTTTTGCCTGTTAGTGCTTTGGAGTTCGTAGAAGAAAAGCAAAACATTGGCTACTTACGCTATATTTAGTTTCTGCTACTCTTGATCTCTAGTTCTTTTTCTTTTTTGGGTTCGAGGACTCACCGAGCACCGACATGTGTAACTTTTGCCTGGAGAAGCTACAGGTTCTCTCAATGGAATGTTTTGATTCTGCATTTTTGTTGTTGAACTGGGTATGTGCTATCTTCCTTGTTTGGTAGGAAAATTTGGAGAAAGTTTCTTGCTTAGCTTCACATAAAATTTTGTTTGCGATCAATGAGTTTTGAGTGTTTGAGTAGCAAAATGAACTCTTGGAGAGCAAAGAGTCAGAGATCAATCTCAACTCCGGTATTGCTCTAGTTAATGTTCAGTTTACCGATATCCTTATATTTGGAAGGATGAGATCGAAAAATTGGTCATTAAATACCAAATGTCAGAATTATCCATCTCAATGTCAATTTATTTTTGAATTTTGTACTCTTGGTCAAAAAAAAAAAGATGAAAGTTTTTGAGTTTCGTGCTTCTAGTCAAATAAGAAAAAAAGATGAAAACAGGAGGAGAAGAAAGTTTTTGAGCTTCTATATTGATTATGTAATGTAACAGGTTATCTGGTCCTGTACCTCATATAGCTTCCCAATTTTTACCCGAGCTGTTTGGTAGTGCAGATAATATTCAATTGAGATTTAAAACAATCAATTTGAAGGCCATACAGTGAACATTTCTTTTATTGGTCAACCTTTCCTCTCATATAGGCCTGCGTAATACTTATATTAAACATCTGTCCAATTTCAAATTACTATGATGGCTTGCCCTCGTACTAATATCAAGGAAGCTTTTTAGTTTTTAGTTAATTCATGAGAGGGACAAAATTAAGGTTTTAAAAATAATTTTGATTTTTATTGTTATTGTAAGTTTATATCAGACTCGTATTTATTTATTACTAGTTCATTATATAATAATAGATATTGGCATATTTTTATTTTAATAAAATATTTTATTTTTACTTACTCTTACAAGTTTTATTTCTTGTTTATTATATATCGATTTTATAGCGGTTCATTATCGGTTGAACCTCTAAATCTTAAACCTTTCCTTTTACTGGTTTGATTTTCGGTCCGGTTTTTAAAACATTGCTCAATGCAATGCCTATGTGCAAATTCATCATTCATTATAAATAAGTAACACATACTCTTTAATATTAGAATATCATGACTGAGTTTGAAAACTATTATACCTTAATACAAACTATACTGAGACATAGTATATACAACATCATTCCCATGTACTAGAATTAATTCCATCATTGATTATATATAAAAAAACTTTATAATAGGAATACCATAGCTAAGTTAAAAGATTGTCTTACTTCAATATAAAATTACAAAGACATAGTAGATGTAATACCAACCCTATGTTCAAAAACTACCATTAATCAGCAAAAACTAAGACTAGCTAGAGTTTAAAATGAGAATATCATAAATGAGTACAAAGAATATCAAGACTCAATACAAAATATAATAGACACTATACAAATAATATCATGATTATGTACAAAAAAGCTACCATATTTTATTACAAATAAGTGACGCAGACACTTGAATATTAGTATACCATGACTAAGAATAAAGAATATCATGTCTTAATACAAATTATACTAAGCTATATCTTATATAACATATATGTGTACTTAAACATATTAACATTAGGTATTGGTGGACATGTTCAACTACTCATCCATATGATCAATTGTTGATGATATACTAATTTTTTAAATAGACTACGTGAAAGAGATGGTTGACCATACGTCCATGTACCAAATTGTGTTTACAAAAGGTTGTGTTGCTGTGAAGGGCATAGTTGATGACACACCTTTGTACAAAACTATATGCATGTAAGGTATTATGGACCTCGTTTAATTACACACTTATATAGTCAATTGTGGTCATGTTTGGATTACTAAATGAACTAGAAAGCCCTCTATTTGACTAATTTACATTCACACTCATCTTATCATTTTAGAACGAGTTTGTATACCATATTCACTATTTCTTTCTGGAGGAAGATTACATTGAAGACCAATATATACTTGAATGTTAAACCAGTGACAGTTGAATAATATAAAGTAATTTATCACATGTAAGTGTTCGTTTTTTCTCTAAACAAAATATAAAAGGGCTAAAAAATAAGAATAAAAAAAATTATTAAAGAAATCTCCAAGAATTAAAGACCTTTAATTTTTTTAGAAGACAAAAGTCCAATCCATAGGTGTGATTTTTTGTTAACTATCAACAATGGAAGTGTTTTTTTAGTCTTATCATCCTATATGCATCTGAATATAAACTTTGATATCACAAATATTAATATTGTGCAATTTGATTGAGACTAAAGTTATTATTCTTTAATGAATTAGGAAAAGATAAAATGTTATGTTTTATTTCATTGAAAAATGTTGAATTATGATTTTAAATTTTATTCTATACAAAAATGAAGAAATTTGAATATAATAAAAATGAAAAATGATGAATTTATTTTGTACTAGGTATTGTAATTAACAGTGTCTACTATGGAAAGAGTGCACATGTTATTGTTTTGGTCATGTTCAATATGTTCATATGCACTTTGAGTGAGACATTACACATAATATTGAAAAAAGAAATAGGTCATGTTATTGTGTTTTTGTGCAAATCACCATTTAAAACTATTTCCTTAGTGCATCGTCAGATGTCCATATTTATCTTTAATTTGAAAATTCATTATTATGAAATTCAACGATGTTTTAACTTATTTGATGACTTACTTAGAAAACACTTCTTAATAAATTATTAGTTTATTTGATTGATTATTGGTTATTAATTTATAAATTGTATGTCAATGTGTTATTTATTTATATGAATAAATATGTGTACATTTATTTATAAGGAATTAACTTGTCATGGTACTATGAATGTTATGTTTTAATGATATGCTTATCTATTGGGACACATTTGAACTAATTGAAAAATATCGAATACAATTTTTCCTTAAATCAGTTTCAAGAAAATAGTTATATGGATTAAGTCCTCAACTGTTATTCAACTACCAATATAAAAAATTATGCGAAATTAATGAAGGAAAAATATATCAATATCAATTAATGTTGGGGATAGACCTGATGTTGCTTGTCATTTTAGTGGCTAACATAATTCCAGGCATTATTTTACTAGTTATTAAATAGTGACATAAGCAAATGTAAAGCACTTTGCATGATGCTTATTCCCCTATTTAGAGTTTGGTAATGAGTGCATGGAGTACTCTATTAGACCACAGGCACAAATATAGCTTGGTGATACAAACTTTATTTTAAAAAAAAAAACATAAGAAAAGGGTAGTGTATAAAGGTCTTAGTTTCAACAGACTATTAAAGGAAACGATGACACTAATTAGTCACGTGGACTTTTGTGTGAAGTAGTAATGGAATCAATTCCCCTTAGGATTCATCTATTTTTTTGTTAGAATATAAGCAATATTGTTGACAAGTTAAAGCATCCCCAAATTAAAGTCCATCCTTTGAATTATATGATCAATTACAATCCTTTTATCTATAACATTGAATGAAATATACTCCACTTAACTTTAGTTTATTAACCAATGATGCATTAGTCATTTTATTTGATTACACATCCCTTTAGATAGAATAAACAAATTACTCATATACTCAATTACAATATTATTTCAGACGCTAGCATCCATTACTTATCTATTAACTTTTTGTTACATTTGATGCAGATATGCTTTGTTCAAGTTCCCGATTCACAATAAGAGTCACTTCCAAATTATATTCGAAGTAGCTTCATCAATGAAAGCTAAGGTCATGTTAAATTAAATATATTAATACTCATCTTCCAAGTGAAACCTTGTTCTCAGTAACATAATTAACAATAATATGTTATACAACAACAAAATCCACACTAAAAATTTTAGATGGTAGTTCATCATTTCAGCTGTGAGCTTTTATTCAAAGTTTGGTTATAAGAGGTAGGCATTGATCATGCAAAAAATGAAAATTACTTGACTTCACCCGTTTTGAATCTAGGTTGACTGACCATTGCTCCAGACAACTTCTTCTCAATAACATCCTCACCAATATTAAAGTCGAAGGTCGTTATCCCCTTTGCTCGTATTAAATATAGCAACACTAATAATAGTCATTTAGAAGTAAGAGGACATAAAAGCATAATTATTAAATTATTTAGCACTAATACATTATCTAAACCATTAATTCACGCATCAGTGCCATCACAAACATAGAATACAAACTGACCAAGCTAGCCATTCATGCATTGATGTTAATCTTCAAACCTTTGACAACGTCCAATGCATACCTGGAAACAACAAGCAAGATATCAATGGATGGAAATGATTTATCAACATTGTCATCCAAAAATTACTTTATATCTACCCAACAAATGAAGGAAGAAGATGGTACATTATAACGGATTTTGTAAGCTTCTCAGGGAAGCCAGCATGGTACTTTTCTTATTTTATTATCCTAAAAATTGTAAATTACTATAATCGATATATTTTGGTACATGGGTACGTAGCAATATTTGCCCTTTAAACTAGTTCCTTCAACAATTCTAATAACAACATAATTAAATAAATCACATGTAATTAAGAGTTTCAAAATAACATTAATTCCATACCATTAGATACATGATTTTGTAATAATTTGTGTCCTTTGTTGTTCCTTATAGAAGGTTATAAGAACACATGTGACCACACAGGAATGTAGTTAACTATATGTAACAAAACTTCAAAAACTAAAATTTTGTAGACAAACACCTGCCAATCTTTATCCTTCACATTTTTTCTTTAAATTTTATATTAAGAACACAGTTCACCGTACTATCGTAGTGTTGAACAAATTCTTTAATAGACATAGAATGATGCATGATTGTGTACTTATCTGTATAATATATTTAATTTAAAATACAATAATGGCAAATGGGACTAACGGACTATATAGTCAGTCCATTCCATATGGGCCTTTATGTGCATTAGGTCACTCATTGTTTGAAGTTATGCTGGACTACACTTTATTGATTGTCGCCAAATGTCGTTACTTGTTGAAACCATTACATTCTAAAGACTGGTTGGTGCAAGCAGAAAATGTAACAAGATTTGTATGAATTAGAACGCACCGCGCTTTCAAATTTGGGAGGCTACCAATAAAATAACCAAGAGTTTATAAAATTAACTAAAAAGTAAATTAATCAACCACAAAATTTAATTTAACGAAATAAAGAATAAAACTAAAGTGATTTGAAAACAATAAGAATTAAAACTTAGTTATGCCAAACTTTTTTATTAGATAAGAAATAAGATTTAAATTTATTTAAGAATATATTATTCTTGTTAGAAAAGATTTCAATTTTATTTTGAATATTTTAATTGAGATCTTTATTATTAAGATTTTTTTCTTTATATGTGCACTCAGCTTTTTAATAATAATTTTCTATTAAAAATGTAACACTTTCTTTGAAGAATAATAAATTAAAAACGTAAAAAGAATTCTTGATTCTCTACTATCCGTTAATTGTTTACTTCACTGAATTCTATAAAATCCTAAAATTCCAATTGTTCCAGCAAACCAAAACAACTAGAATTTAAAAATTTTGTTAACCTTGATCAATAATATATATATCTTCAATTCTCAGTCGTCCTACATCAGTCCGAAGATTCTTTACGGTGGTACAAATAATTCACTCACAAACATAAAAAGTTACCCCCCGTTGAGGCCAACGCGATAAAGCCTAACTGGCACATACCCACGCCCCCATATCCTTGTTTGGTGCCTTCATGGAATTTTTTAATATAAGAAAGAAATTAGAAAAGGAGCTTCATGGAGAATACTATCATTACGTCAAGCTCTTTCTTTCTTGATTGAACATGCAAACTCAATTTACAACAGGTGGAAAAGCCCAAGTTTTGAGTCCTCCCCACTGAAGCGCATTCATGCTTTTCTATACGAGAAAGGAGCGGTGGTCAGAGAAGTAACAATGTTGCTAAAAGGCTCTCCTCAACAAACATGAATGTCCATATTGATGCCTCCCAGGTAATCAGCTGTGACGGAGCAGCTGCTCTTCCCGTTCGGTTGCCTACTGAAAATCTTTGCATGTGTCCGACAACGCAGCCAGAGACAGGATATTCTAGTCATTGCTGCATGACCAGCAACCCGAGCACGGTAAAGAACACGGAAATCAGCCCATATCTCACTTCCCACAGCTCCTGATTGAAGACTCGTATCATATCCATCAAGATCTGCTTCTGTTACAACAACTAGAGAGCCGTCATCAAAGGCCAGAAGATCCTGTGAAGGTGGTGGCTTCAGAGTTCTCATAGCAATATCGGTTTTCTTGACACAGATGCCACCACTTTTTATCTTAAGCTGATAGTATTCCTGAACAGCCTGTCATTCCAATCCAAAAAAGTGGCAACTCACAGTCAATAAGCAGCACAATCAAAAATTTATGCCAAAATCATCTAGCAATAATTTCATAAATGTTCAGGATTTTTACTCCATTTACTTCTCCGCATAGGCCCTAGGAAACTAGAAGTAAAATCTACAATTCCATCAAAAGGTAGTATGCTGCACATTTTGCACCAAGTCACAGCAAATGTGACACGGATTAAAGTCTTGCCAAAAAGACTACCTGACACTGGGCAGGTGCTAGATGCACCCTAGGACGGATTGACCTCACATAATCATATGCAGCATCAGGTGTCATCTGATTATGATGAACCTACATTGGGGAAGGAGAACATTCAAAGATTAAGACTTACATTAGAAATCGAAACAAAAACGCTATAATAGCTAAAGTTTCATTCAGGCAGACCAAATAACAGAGAACTATGGTTGTGCTACGTCCCCGGCCAGCTTTACAGTGAACATATGTAGTTCGTTCAAGCAGTACATTCTCTTCAAAATAAGCAGATAAGAGACATCAGAATCATGAAGATGAAGCATATTTTAATTAAAGAAATATTGGATACTTTTCCAAGTTCAAAAAAACATCCAAAAGCTTACCGTGAATAAAAGCTACTGCCTGGCTTATATCACCTAAGGATGGAGCAAAGCAGTAATCTCGGGTAGGAAGCACCAAATGATCAATACCATAAGCCTGCAATGGCTAACACTCAAACTGAGTATAAAATAACATTATTCAGAAACTAGAGAGGACTGCAAAATCACCCTATATGATGCAAAAAAGTACCTGGTGCAAAATCTAAATATGGTTGACTACAAAGAAATTGTCATAAAAATAATAGTTACACGAACATTGTGAAGTCATGGAGTAAACGCAGGAATAAAAATTACGAAGTAGAAAATGGAAATCCTGCCTGAAATTTGACACATTTTGCACCAATGACCCAAAAAAAAAAAAACATGATAGATGTTCAATCCAAATGTAAAAGTTGCATAAACTATTAAAAGAACTCACATAATAGAGAGATGATGGAACCAAAGTCTCATAAGACTCATTAAGTGTGACCACTGCACGAACACCAAGCTCCTTCAAGAGCGGGACGTCACTAGGGAAAGGCACAGCACCTAACAATATTAGCTGCAAAGAGATGAATTAGAACAACACACAAGGATGCACCCATTACCTACGTACACATCTGCCATACAAATCCGACACATTTACGAAAATATTGGGAACTCAAACAACTGAATTGAAAATGCAAAATGAAAACAAATAATACCTCATGGACACGATCCCACCATCGGAAATCGGTCTGAATCTTGTTCCTAACAACATTATAAATCAAAGTCGGGTAAAACAAAGCCCGAGCCCCAACTCCAATCAAAACCCTTTTCGCATCCCACGAGACCACATTTTCTTCGGTATTACACCCAACAATTACATACGATTTTTCCTCTTCCCCTGTCTCCAGCTCACCCTCTTTCAATTCCTCAATAATCATAATCACCCACAACCCAACTGACCAAATAGCAATTGCCAACCAAAATCCTCTACACAGAAACCAAATTTAACAAACTATACAGAAACAATTATTACGCAATACACAGACCTTCGATCAATTCACAAAGAAAACGAGAGATAGAGAAAACCAAATCTCCATAACCCTAAAATGAACCTCAATTTCTCCGCTTAATCGGTAGACAAAGCCTTGACCTTTTACAGAGACACGAACCTTGACCTTTTACAGAGACACGAAATCGATAAGGAAGCTATCATATTGTGATTTCGAAAAGAAATCACCATCATATGACCCAAAAGAAAAAACGGGGTTAAACCGAACGGTAAGGAAGATAAAGATTTAACGCAAACATAAAGAAACGGATGGGAAATTTCGATGATTATGGGGGAACCCTAAAGCTAGGTAAATTTGAGATACAGAAATCATAATAATAAAGAGTAGCAGTGAAGAGTTTCCTTTTCTTCTTTTGATTGCTGGACAAATGGGCAGAGATAAAAAAGGCAGATGTGGAAGAAAGACAGAGTAGCGGTGCAGGTTTTGAAAGTAAGGGGGTGAATGCACGACACATGTAAAGCTGTAAGATTTCGTTAGATTTAGGAAAGTAGTTGGGATGGTAGGCTGTCGGCCGTGTCCTTGACATTACAGACATTTTAAATTTTTAATAATGGCCATTGGATTATCTTCTTGTTTTTGACTTTTCGATGCCGGTATATCTTCCTCTGAATCTAATGTCTTTTCACACGGAAGCCCACTTCACGTCCGTTTTCTCTTGTTGCCTCTAGTTTAAGTACAACCTTTCCTTTCATAAAACTTTTCTGTTTTATTTTTGAGAAAACTTGATGAAGGCATTGATGCAGTTAACCGATTTTAACGGTCAAAACGAGGATAAAATGACATGTTTCACTAATTATGATTCTATTATGAACTGTCTCGTCTCGACTGGTAAGTTCGGTTATTTACATAATATATGGAAGAGATGGGATAGAATAAAGTTGAATCAGAATAATTAGAAATAAGCCATTTATTCCGTCAAAATTGTGGGTGAAATTTTTTTTAAAATCCACCTTTTTTTCTAGATGATTTCTAAGACTTTGTTACGTATATGGTAATAAATAAAAGAGAAAATTATATAAAAAGTCCTCGTAATGAATTTAATTACAAAAGAGATTTGATAACGCAAAAAAAAAAAATCAGAATGCCATTACTCTCCATGGTAAATATTCCTCCTCCAAAATTTGTTTATTTAAAGGTAATCATATGTTGTGTCCTTTTGTTCTTAAAACTGCAATACTTTCTAATAACAACATTTCCCTAAATTTGTTGCAAATTTTTTTTCAAACTAAAAAAAAATGCAAGTAAACATCATACCATTTGTTTATTCTGATTTTATATGATTTATTTTCAATTTATCTTCAACAAACACATTAATAAAAAACTTAGCAATGCAAAAAATATAATAATGTTGTATAAATTGCATTAATTATAATAGTTAATTATACTAAAATTTCTTATGAACAGACATTTTTGTTTTTATTTTTTAAAAAAACATTATTTTATCAACTTATGGTATTATTTAACTATCATAAAATCTCGTCTATGATTTTATGATAGTTAAATAAAATCTCGTCTATGTTTTTATTTTTAAAAACATATTTCATTTATTTTTTACTAAAATAAAATAATTTTAAAATTATTGAATTCTAATATCACGTCAATTTAAAGTTATAAATGAATAAAATATAATTAAAAAGTTGTGTAATAGTTAAATAATATCATAGGAGATTGTGATAATTTTAAAAATACAAAAATTGAAATAAAAAAACTAAACCATTAACAATAATACAACACATTGACTTACTAGGTTCAACTGGTATCTAAGTGCATATATGAGTTAAAATTTTAACATTTATCTTCATAAGCATAGGTCACAAAAATTATTAATATAATTTTTACTAATTTAAAATAGAGGTACCATTTAAATTTAAACAACTAAACAAAAGAGAAACAATAAAGATAAACACTTTTGAACTTAAGGAAAAATGACACAATATTGATAGTTTTTGAAGTTAATGCAAGATATATTTTTAAATTTATTATCAAAGTGGTGGAAGATAAAATTCTTCATTATAACATTTACTTCCTAATAATTTAATATTTTATTTTAACCTTTATAATATAAAAAGAAAGATGCATCAAACACTTCATTTGATCTGTTTAATTATTTGCACGTTTATAATATATTGGTGGATTGAGACATACTCTTGAATGGGTAGACAAAAAGATGCAACTTGATGTAATTTAATGTTAGAAAATCATGACATGTATCTGGTTCAGCCGGATTCTGACGAGGCTGCATGTTGCCGTTTGGATCCATGGAGACAACTGTTGGACACGAGAATTCTGGCTTAAGGATTCCTGCAAAACAAAGAAGGCACGTCGGGGGTTGTTTCCCGATAGGCCTCTCCGACGCTCAAGTTAGTTTTTGGGTGAAGAAGGGACTGCAGGAAAGCAAAGGAAACTAGGGTTATTATTGTGCGTACCTCTCTTATGGCCAAGACACACCTTATATAGGAACCAACAACTAGGTTTAAGTCTTTACGTATGCATGGGAGTCTCTTGCCTGCGAATGGGCCAAGGAGAACGCGGAATGGTCCTGGGCTCGGAATGGCCAATGAGTATGAGACTGATCTTTGAAGATTGGACCAATTGGCCTGTGGGTCATTACGACTGGGTTCGGGCCCAGCACGACCGACCCGACCAGTATCAAAGTAAAAACTATATATGTAAAAATATCTTTTTGTGTTTTAATTAATCAACAAATACAAAATTTAATAATAAAAGTATAATTGTAAGTGATGTCGTCTCTTAATGAATTCTTTGATGTGATCCTTTAATCTTAATATTGTGTGAAGATTGTTGATTTGATGGTTGCGACTTTATGACTCATTCTTGTATAAATCTGACCTTGTTTGCTAGAGGTCTATTGAGGACTTAGACTTGATGTCGGCAAAAGTAACTGCGTTTCTTTTGCAATGGTAACTTTTTAAAACCTATAAAACTTGTGAGTACATATATTGCTTCTATGAACTCATGACATGCTATTATGCGTTTAATTTATGATAAAAGGCGAACTCGTGTGTACATTTCATTATCATAGCTCTCGTGACTATCGTTATCTTGTTTCTAGTAACGGTTGATCTTCTTCACAGTGACTTTCTTAGAGGCATTAAGAGAAATGAGTTATTATAAGAGAGTCTAATAATGGAGGCAAAGGCAGTGGCGGCAGGGCGGTTAAAGATTTGCCAAATTTCGTTAAGTTTGGAAAACAAGACTTTACTAGAGGAGAAATCTTTTATGAGTTAAAAAAAAAAACAACTTTCACAATTGAAATTTGTTAAATTGTTCCTGAGTAATTATTATAAACATTTTTCATTATTTTTACTGCTATCCTTTTAATTAATGCTTAATAGATTTGATTGAAATCTCATATAGGTAGTTGGAGTTTTAAAAAGTTACAGGTGGTTTCTATTAGAATTAAATTGGTTATATGACGCAATCTTTGAGGGTGTTCCTCTTTGGTTCCATTTATTTTTATGGATTTTTTTTGGTTGTGAAAAAAATGAAAAAACGATATAAATTAAATGTGTTTGCTATAATTAATTTTGGTTTTTAGTTTTTAAATACAAAAAATCACAATTTAATTACAAAAAACAAATTTGGTGTTTTTATATGTTTTTACAAAGGTTTCCTTGTCAAGATAAACAAGAAATTCATTTTCCAAAACTTCTAGATAAACCAGAAATATTGTTTCCAAAATTTCCATTGACCTTGTAAAACCTACCCTCTCCCTATTATCAGAATGTTAGGGAATCGGGATGGGATTTGATCCTGAACTTACCGAAATAATTATCAAACTTTTTCACATTTTAATTTTTTGAAAATTAAAATTACTTTAATTCTATAAAATGATTAACGCATAAATCATAATAAAGCATGAATCTTAATTCGTACTTATTCCGAAGCTTGATTTATTTCCTATCGTATCTCACGAATTGGTTCTGAAACTGGTTCATCTCAAACACTATAGTCGTATAAATGTCTAACCTCTAATAGCATCTACATAATAGGTTAAGAGAACTCTGAAACTCTTACAGCGAGGGTTAAGCAAGAAGTATTAACTCCATTAGAGTTTGAGCCTATTTATAATAAGTTTTGGATATTTTAACAATTTAATTGAAATTAAATTCTAATTTCAATTAAACCCGAATTAGAATTACAAATAACTTTAATTAAATACTAATTATGTCCAAATAATATCTAATATCACATATTGATCCTTATTTATTAAATATCTCATACTTCTGAAGCTTTATGAAAAAGATCAACTTGATTTAAATATTTTTGCTCTCTTCATCCATTTCTTTATGTAAGACTCATTAGGTTCCTAAATATGTTGGCAATAATTATAAATTATAATTCTAATTTATAATTGGAATTAAATAAATTAAAACTCCTTTTAATTTATTTATAATTAGAATTAAATAAATTAAAACCCCTTTTAATTTATCTTTAATTCTCTGATTAAATAATTTATAATAATATATCAAGACTTGCGTCTAACAGTATATCATGACCACCCAAATATTTACGAATATCAAAGTAGGTTTGAATAAACTTTATGTGCATGATTTTTCTATATAATTTAATCATTTCGTCATATAATATCCTGATTAGACATAGAGGATGAAATTAATTTCTACTCTATTTTGAGTCCAATCATATTAGTTCTTTGCCATTAGTTGTTGATTTAATTAATGATATTTGTAAACTATTTATAAAAAATAATTCCACCTTGGCCAAGAATTTTTCGAATCAATACTAATCAAGAATAACAGAACATTCTTTTTAATTACTTTAAGGTGATGGATCCTATCTTGATTACTCAACTAACTCTATATAGTTCATGTTACATCCAATGACTACTGACTGAACTACCCATAATTAGAATATGTTATAAGTAGTATCAAAACATAGCAATTTCTATACAAGATAACATTGGAGACTTGAAGTCAAAGGATCACTTACACGATTATCACAATAAAAATTTTCAAAGCCATACAAGTAATGATCTAAATGGATTTCTCATATTGGTTCAGTTCAGTGAACTTGTTCCCTAATAAGAACTCACACATTTGTTTAATCCATACTTTGGTTTATGATATTACCTAATTCCTTTATAAGGAAAAACATAATATATGTTAGTCTTTTTACATTCTATTAACTTCTAGTCTTAATAGAATAATGACTAGGAATAATTTAAAGTTAATACATAAATTTATTATGAATCTCATAATTATAATCTCATTATAATTTCATTTGTAATTTATAATTATCTTATGGACATTATCATATATATCTAAACATGTACGAGATAAAGAATGCCTTTAAATTATTTGGTTATTAAATTACGACCAATCGATTGGTTGTAGGGCATAATCTAATACAGTCTACTTTCAGTAAATCGTTCCCTCTTTGTATAAATCTATTTCTGTCTTCTCTTTCTCGTAACCATTTTATTTTGTCATAACTTTCTCTTCTCTCTTTTTTCTTTCTTGGGTTTTTTCTTTTATGTTCTTTTATGAGTTTTTGTCCTATATAATGTAAGATGGGTTTTTTTTAGTCTTTTTCAAATATTGAAAAAAAACTACTAAATTTTCTTTTCAAAAAAGCTCATAAAAGCTGATATTAGTCTTTTCACTAAGTGAGTTTCTAGAAATTGATCTTAGTCTTTTTCTGGTTCTATTGAAGAATTGTTTACATTGAATTGTGTTGAAAATTTTTGCCAAGTGTGTTGAATTGTTTGGTTTGTCGTGAGTGACTTGTTTATAAATCTTCTTCTTTGTTAATTAGGTTATTTTTTATGAGTGGCCTATAATGTTTGTTGTAAGTGACCTACAATGGGAATGACAAGGAAATAATGGAAAAGTTTCAAAGTTCTTTGTACACTAAGAATATGAGTTAGAAATGTTTATTATATTTCATTTGATCGGCATCTTACTGCTAGAATACAACATTTTCTCACTCTATTGGGATCCTGTAACTATGAAATCTCCTTAAACATTTATCTGCTATTTTTCACAATTGGTAGTTTACTCGAGTTTGGCTATTGAAACAACAAATTAAGATCAGGTTGAACAGATGGTCATTTGTCCTTTAAATTTAATGAAATTAGCAGTAGGAGTATAAGATACATAAAAAGAAAATTCAAGTTAGCATATCATCATAAACAAATATGCTAGGCATCTTTTTTTTGAAATTTAAAATTGAAATTATATTACTTTATAAAAAGGTATTACATAACTTCGTACAAAGAATCATACTAGCTACAACAAAACTAGGTAACTATTACACCATTTAACTACTTATGAGTTACAACAGAAAACATTACAATGACCATTGCCTTTTTAATTCTTGAGGAACTAACCTTTGTTTGTCATTAGCGATAATGGCTACTTGGGCCCAATTCATAATAAGTTTTGTAAGCTATTAACTACTTGCTTCCACACTTTTATATATTCTTCGATTTTGTTCTTTCTATATGGAGTAAATAATAGTTTAAAAATAGTCTTAATAATCACACCATTTTGCTGACAATGTTTTGTACACCTTCTGATTAAATTCAAAGTTTTCATCCACTCAAAAGTGTATCGAGGTAGTTGTAACATCACCATAAGCCTGCTCCATATTGCTTTGCTATATTGACATTAAAAAAAAGATGATTTCTAGGTATTATTTTACTAAGGTGATATGTTATTAGATTCTTTGCACCTTTTTTATCTCCAATTTCTAAATTAAATTCTTATAATAAGAGCATCCATTATAGTAACCTAGGCTTTGATTCTTTCTTTTTAAAGAGATATTTAAGTGCAACATGATCTGAGAAAATAATTACTTTAGTTCCTAATAAGTATGTATGAAATTTTTCTAATGCAGATATATTACCAAACATTTCTTTTTCCATTATATTGTAATTACATTAAGCATGATCCAAAGATTTAGATGCATAATATATTACATAACGCTCTTTATCTTTTCTTTGACCTAATACTACTCCAACTACCTTATCACTCGTATCATACACTATTTCAAATGTTAAATTCCAATCAGGTGAGCGAATTATAGGAGCACTTTTCAACCTTTCTTTTAATTCATTAAAAGCATTTTTACAGTATCACCAAACACAAAAGAAGAGTCTTTAGCTAGTAATGCATACAATTGAGATGCAATTTTTAAAAAGTTTTTGATAAAATGATGATAAAAACTAGTATGGCCTAAAAATGATTTAACTTCCCTCACAAACATAGGATATGGAAGAGAACTTATGGTTTCTATCTTTTCTTTGTCAACTTCTGAACCTTTGAACTAACTACATGCCCTAATACCACACCTTGTTTCTACCATAAAATGACACTTTTTATAATTCAAAACAAGATTAGTATCAATACATCTTTGCAAAACAAAACATAGGTTGAGGAGACATAAATCAAAAGAATCACCAAACACAGTAAATTCATCCATAAAAAATTCCATTTTATGCTCAAATAAATCAGAAAAATGATTATTATGCACCTTTGAAAAGTACCTAGAGCATTATAAGGTCAAAATGGCATTCTCCTAAATGCAAATGTACCAAAAGGGTATGTACATGTGGTTTTATCTTGATCTGAAATGACATAGCAACCTGTGTATACCCTGAGTACCCATCTAAATAGAAAAAGTAAGATTGTTTCGCTAGTTTTTCCAACATTTGATTAATAAATGGTAAAGGTAATGATTTTTTTCTAATTATTTGGTTGAGATTTTGGTAATCAATACACACTCTCCACCCATCTGATATCCTAGTAGGAAGAAATTCAACTTGACTATTTTCTACTATAGTTATGCCTATTTTCTTGGGTACTACATGTATAGGGCTTACCTATTTAGAATTTGAAATAGGGTATCCTATATATGTATTTAACCACTTTTATATTTCCTTCTTTACTATTTCCAGTATGGAGGGTTCAACCTATGTTGGGATTCTCTGATTGGTTTAGCATTTTCTTCTGAAAGGATCCTATGCATACATAAATTTGGGTTAATCCCTTTTATATCAGCTATGGTCCATCTTATGGCATCCTTATAGTCTTTTAATACTTGTAAAAGTTTCTCTTTGTGAGATAAAGTTAAAGCACTTGAGATTATGACAAGCAAAGTATCATTCTCACCCAAAAAAACATACTTGAGATTTATGGGAAGAGTTTTAACTCTAATCCTTTGCTTAAACAGTAGATGGTACTAAATTAGAAGTAGTAAGAGGTAGACGATTAAAAAGTACTAATTGATCCTTCTGTAAGGAGTTATCTATCCGTATTGCTTCCTCAATGCTCTTAATTCCCTTTAATTGTTATGTGTCATCACCTATGCTCATGTAAGACTTAAATAACATCTATACAATCTCATTAATAATATCCATAGTGTCAACAAAGCATAAATAATTATTGTTATCAAGGTAACACATAGCATAAAAAATGTCAAACCTAATAACATCTTTGTCTAATGCCATGGTAAGGTCACCTTTATGGAAATCTATCTTTGTTCTTACTATTTTAAGAAAGTGTATTCCCAACAGTAAGGTACTTCCTTTGATGGATGAAAAATTTCTCTTATATATAGCACATAAAAATCAACCGAAAAACTAACTTGTAAACTGCACTAAAACATCTTCAAGTATACCATCAAGATATAAATTTGACCTATCAACTAGTTGAATTAGTAGCCTTGTCTTTTTTATAGTTTTAAAGGCCCTTAAATATAGCATACACCTTTCAAAACTAATATCTCCTATTTACGAGAGATAGTGAACATACCAGGGAATTTTATTTTGAATTATGGCTAACATATTCTCTTCCATACTTACCTTTCCATTTTCCTTGAAACACCTCTTATTACTACATAAGTCTTTCAAGAACTTGCATACCATGGAACTTGTTTGATTGCTTCTAAAAGAGGAATATTAACTTCAACTTTCCTCAAGGTTTCAAGAATTTCTTAATCAGTTACCTATTTTCTTAATTTTGCTAATATGTAAGGAAAATGACGACACTTTTAAACTTTCGATTAATAATTTGTTAGTAGTATCTACTTTTGATTTCCCTTTATTTTCTTCTTTCTTAGTTTCCTTTTCAAACTTAGGTGTAACTTCTAACTCTTTTTCTACTTCACAACTTTTTCTTTTTCTTTCTTTAGATTCTCTCAATTCTTTTCCAATCCTAAGCAATATTACGCTAGCATTTTCTTTAGTACTTGTGATGGTTTGAGCAAGAAATTTCTTAGATAATTGGGTTTCTACATTACTTAAACTAGTGCAAAATTTTCCTATTTGGGTCTCTAAGTATTGTAAATGTGCATTTGTCTTTTTTTGATATTCTACCCCATATGTGTGTACTTACCCAATTTGGTTAGCTAATTGTTTCACTATATCTTCCAAGGATTGATTAGTGGCTTGGTTTTGAGGTGGTTAGGTATAAACGAAGACCTTGGATTGTTTCGGTTACTAACAAAAGTATGTGGGTTTGTCCTAGGTCTATATTTAAAGTTCAGATGATCTTTCCAACCCTCATTATATGCATTTGAAAAAGGGTCATATTTCCTCTGTGTTTGTCTAGGATAACTACCCACAACATTCACTTCTTGAACTTGCAAATAACAACTTACATCAATAGTGTGAGTAAAATTAATGATCCACAAGCTCAAGTCTGGGTAATACTATCAGCTATAAGTTTCGACACTAACGTAGTCAAATGAGCTGCTTATTGAGAATTTTCCTTTAGTTGATCCTAAATGGGATACATATATATTTCATTAACTCTCCTAACGTGATTAATGTCAGTTTTAGTTCCAAATTGTTGTGAATTTTCAGCCATGTTAGAGATTAATGGTCTAGCTTATGCAGGAGTTTTATCTACTAATTCCCTACTATTAGCTACGTCTGTCATGCTCCTATTAAGTGGTAAAAATCCTTTATAAAAATATTGTATTAATAATTGGTCACTAATCTAATGATTGGGGCAACTAGCACATAATCTTTCCCAATATTCATATAATAACTCATTCATATTTTGTCTAACTCTACATATTTCTTTCCTAATAAATCATATATTACTAGTAGGAAAATATTTTTCAACAAAAGATCTATGCAATTTTGTCTGTGTATTTATAAATCTATGAGGTAAATAATATAACCAATCTGTAGCAAAATCATGCAATGAAAATGGAAAAGCACGTAATTTCACTTGTCCTTCACGAATTCCTTCAGGTCTCATAGTAGAACAAACAACCAAAAAATTTTTTTAAATGCCTATAAGGATCCTTACCTGCATGTCCATAAAATTTAGGCAATAAATTTAAGAAACCTGAATTTAGCTTTAAAATTCTTTCCAAGACTAGGATGACAATGTATAAAGTTTAATCTTCTAAGTTTGGTTCTAAAGTTGCTTCAAGGTAGCTGCGACCATTTTTATCCTTTTGTCTTCCTTTTCTAATTTGATTTGTGCTTTAGTTTCTTTTCTGTCTCTTAATTTCATAAAAATCACCTTCTCTCTTCTTTACCTATTTTTTAAAAATAAAAGAATTTTTAGTTATGATTCAAAAATATATAAATCAACTAAGCAAATAAAACTTTCCCTGACAATGACACCAAAGTTTGATACGTGTCATTAGGAGTATGCAAATTAAATCCTTATTTTAAATTTCAATTTATTAAACAAATGAGCATATGGAAAATAAACGCCGATCTCACGAAGAAAGTTAATTTAGTAATTTAGTAATTTAGTTTATTTATTATAATACTTTTAATTTATCACCTTTGCCAATTACATCCTAATAATTTCACTCATATGAAAGGAATTTCATAACAAAATATAAACATCATCAACCCTCATGTAATGTCCTATTTAACCATATATGTAAGATACAACATCAAAGCTTAACAAAATAAATGTATGGGACATTTTAAAAAGAATCATTCAACTAATCTTCAAAAAGCTAATAAATTATTTTATAATTCAATAAAAATTATTCTAGAACTCAAAATAGCCAGCATTAATCATAAAGCATGAAATATGAATTTTCCTTACGTGAACATAAAAAATTACGATCTAATTTAATCAACACTTAAATTATTAATTCACTATTTAAATGCTAGCAAATTCTTTTATGTCATACACATAATATTAAAACTTACAATAAAGAAAAACATGAAAACCAAAAATTACAACTTCTAAATTACTTACAAACTTAATCTAATTGGTTTAGATAGTTTACAACTTAAGTAATTTATAGGACAAGTTAAATCATTAGTAAAACAAGCAGTATGTATTTAAACATTTAATTTGCTTTCCTAAACTTAAATTTGGTCGTGCACTTCGTTGAGCCTGTGCATCTTCACAATTCTTGTAATTTTTGGTTATATGCATTAGACCATGCATCTCCCCAAAACCCTAAATTTCATTATAAAGAGACATTTTGGGAGGTGAAAGAGGAGGCAGTCGGTAGTAGTCAAGAGCAGATGTGAGGAGGCGATTTCCAACGTGGGATTCATTCTCCAAGTGTGATTTTGATCCAGAGAAGTAGAAATCACGAAGAAATCATTGAAATATCCACTAGAATACAAGATCAAACCTTTAAATCATGAGAATATTTGATAGAAGACAATCAAGGAAATTTAAAATTATGAACCCATTGTTTTCAATTTATTTTTCTTTCAGTTTATGTTTGATTTCATGTTTGATAATTTGTAACTAAACGTCCAGTTAGTATTTAGGTTAGATAAACCCTATTGTGATACTTTAATATAATTTTATTCTTTAATTAATGCAGTAAATTTGATTGATTATTGTGATCCAATTTTTTATTTATGTTCTAATAACAAAAATATTAGATCATAGTCTGATTTATTATGTAGAGATTGAGAAATCCTAGCTGAATAGATCTATGATAATTGGAAGGAGTTGATTGCAATCTTAGAGATAGGATGACATAAATCTTTCAGATTCGGGTCAAACATAATAAAGGGATTTACAAATCAGTAAAGCAATCCTATAAACTTTAACCTCAGTAATTCTGTTAAAAACCTTAGGATTAGTTATTAATAGGCTCAAGTTTAGCTATTGGCATACCATAGGAGTCTCTATGGTCTAATATATCATTAACATAATTGTATGATAAAAGATCAATTTGTTAAGGGTTTAGAGGATTCAAACCTAGATACTAATTTCTGATATCAATAGTTTTCTATGTAATTTCCATTGTCTTTGTGTTCATTATCATTTCCTAATCTATTTTAATTATGTAAGTTTTATTTTATTTTAATTAAAAATCCAAAATAAATCCTTATGTTAAATAATAGGGGAAGGGTAATTACCAATATTCATATTCTTCGTGGGACTGACCCGTACTTGTTGGTACTAACTACAACTATGTCGTGCACTTGTAGTTATTACAATATTAATCAAAATAAGTCAATTAAGTTTTTGTCGTCATTGCCGAGGAATTTGATGTTAGGAAAGTCTGAATGCTATTACTCTAGTCATTTTATTTTATTTGTTCTATCTTTGTTTTTATTTTATTTTCTTTTAATTTTAATTTTGATTTTGTATTTATTTTATTTTATTTTATCTTACTGTATTTGTGGCTTATTAATTTAATTATCTTTTGAATTTCTCTATTTGATCTTGAGTTTGTGGTTTATTGAAGGAATTACGATTCATTGTCATAGCCATATCTCGCAATGGAAGGAAGGAGTAAACAGTAATTTTATGGGAGCCAGAATATGTCTTCGTAAACAATGACATCACTATATGGGAGAGTGAGGTGTTCTCACATGTTTTCGAACGTTCAACTGATATTTTGGCCATATCATGACATTCGTAGGAGTTATCACTACAATCACAAACGTTGAGCACCAACTTATAGACTGGAGCAACCTAGCATTTATATTCAACCTTATAGTGCAGTATACAAGAACAACTATAATTCAAAACGGAGCAACTCTTACGCCTATGTATGGAATAATTACGCTCTAGCTAAATACTTACAACATTAAACACCTCTAATTAACAAGCTAACTCTAGAAGATATGACGATTGATTTCATTCAAGAATCAATTATGAAGCATCAAGAAATAGAGATTTATATACAAAATTTGGTGAATCAGATGAACTAAGTGGTGGGCATATTATCTGACAAGATACAAGTGGGTATGCCTAGTCTTATTGAAACGGATGTTGAAGAACATGGAATGGCAATCACAGTCAAGAATCACAACGAGCTTAGAGATAAATTAATGGAAATCATTGCTGAAATGAAAGCTAACTGACATAAATTAGAGAGTGAAGAGAAGACAAGGGTTGGTTTCATGAATGGAGGGAAATTCCCAAAAGAGCTCCCAATAGAAGAAGAAGCGAAAGAAGAAGAGGAAGCAAGTCTTAAAGATAAATCAATAAACATCCTGATTGAAATGAAAGTTGACTGACACAAATTTAAGAGTAAAGGAAAGACAAAGGTTGGTTTCATGAATGAAGGGACATTTCAAAAATAACTTCTGGAAGAAAAAGAAAGTGTTATAGATCATTTAGTGGAATACCTTATCGAACTTAGAGCTAGCATATGCGAATTTGAAGAAAGAGTTTCTTCATCTAAATATCTTGAGCATAACGTAGAATACTATTTGAGTCTATTAATGTAACATAGTGAAGAGAAGATGACAATTATCTTCATGGATGAAGATGCATTCCAAAAAATTGAGGAGGTAACTGGTGCTATTATGAAGGACATAGATGAAGAAGAAATCTCCATCTAAGAAGAGAAAGTAGATGAGTATCAAGAGATAACTGAAGAAGAAGAGCCAGAAAACTTTGTCCAAAAAGAAGAAGAAGAAGAAGAAGAGAGGATAGAGAAGGTTGAGGAAGAACTAGCGAAGGAAACAAATGTGGAAACTACTGGTGAAATGCTTGTAGTGACCTCAAGTGTGGAGGGTTCCCACTTCCTCAAAGAAAAATTATTTGAGTTAGCCGATGATTCAGAGAGTTTCATTATCCCTTATTTTATTAACAATTTGTGATTAAAAAGGGCATTACTGAAGTTAATTAGTTTTACTAACTAAATACATTATGTCTTTTTGATCATCCTACAACATGTGGCTTATTTATAGGCTATGAAACTGCTTTGAGGAGAAAAGGTGGAAGAAAGCCCAATCATAGATCTAGGATGATGATAAACTTGTAGGTTATGTCAAGCTACTATTGATAAAGAAGCGTTGCATCGGAGGCAACCCATAAGTTAATTTTAATTTTATTTCAATTTTGATATTATCTTGTGTTTGCTTTCATGTTAGCATATGATTTTATTTTCTATTAAGTTATTTATGTTGTTTCTTTTTATCATTTTCTTTTATATTTTGCAAGGATGTTAGTCTCATATTGGATGAATCCAAATTAATAAATTGTCATATTTAGGAAAATACCAAATCAACCCTCTCTCTTATTATAAATGTTTATATTATGTACATTGAGGACAATGTATGACTTTAAGTGTGGGGAAGCGGTTAATGATTGCTTTAAGCTTATTATAATCTTTATTATAACATTTTATTAACTGATGTCTTGAATTGGTTGAATTTGTCCATGAATGCTATATTTCCTTGTTGAATATTGACTTGAATTAGTGTGTAAAATGATGATGGTTAGAATAAAATTAGTTTTCTAAGTCATATTTTTCGTAATCATTGAAATATGCAAGTTGAATGAAATTTGCATATTATTTACATATATATACCCATTCCTTTTCTTGAGATTTTAAGCCTAAGAGCAAATTTTCAAAATTTTTAAAGCTCTTATTATTCTTTCATAAGTGTGATATCATGTATAGTAGGATAATTCTAGAACTTGCTTTTATTATGTATATCGGGATCATATTTGTTAAATTAAAAGCATTGATATGATAAAGGCACTTAGATTCACAAATTTGCTTTATCCTATTCCTTAAAAAATTAGCATACCCATAAAATTTACTTTTAGGATAACCAAGCTGAGCCTTAGCCTTTTTCATTTACTAAATCCATAAATTAACCCATATCGTATTTTTCTTTGAATACTTATTTATTGTTTTAAACCTTAAAGTTTATTTACGTTATTTACTTATTGAGACTTGAAATTTGTGAAACGTCCAATATTTCTTGAATTGTGGTACTACATGTCTATTGTGAAAAAAGCATAAAAGAAAGAAAAAAGAAAAAAGGAAGAAAAATAAATAATAAGTATATAGAACCATCAGTTTTGCAATGAAAGGACTTATGTATACTTGTAAACAAGTCTTGAAATATATTATGAAGTAAATTTCCTTCAATTTAACCATTTGTATTAGCCTAATCATACCTTACCTAAGCCCCGTTATAGCTTTATAAGACCTTTGGATTGGTGTTTCTAGTTTGTACATAAGTGGCGCAGATATAATTTTATTGCAAGCATATGGTAAGAATTCTACTATGTATTGATTTGGAGTTTTGACACTTTTCACCCTAAACACTTGAGTGCATTGAGTAAAATCTTGGTAAGGGTGTAAAGATATATGCTTGTAATTTCAATGTGATTGTTGGTGTGATTACTATTAATATTGCTTAGGAAGTTAATTTTAGGCCAACTTGACTCTAATTGCATGATAATTTGATTCAATAGGATATGATGATGTATAGTATGAATGGACAAATTGAGATTGATGATGGATTCATGTTGTAAATTTTATAATTTTGATTATGGTTTGTTTGAGGACAAGCAAAAGCTTAAGTGTGGAGATATTTGACAAATGCATAATTGATCATAATTTTACCTCATATTTGATGTGTTTTTGCTTGATATTTGATACTTGTAGTTTATGTTTGGTACTTAATCCTCTCCAAGTGTGTTTATAGAACATAATTGCCTTCGCGGACTAAAAAGAGAAGAATTTAGACGGGATCAAAATAGAAATTGAAGATTTAAAGTGCAGACAGGATGGACGATTGTGCACTGGCTGTGCACTTCTCCAAGCCTGTGTACCTTAACGATTCTTGTACTTTTTGGTGATGTGGTGCATCAGACCATACATCTCCCCAAAACCCTAAATTGTATTATAAAAAGATGTTTTGGGAGGTGAAAGACGAGGTAGTCGGAATGAGTCAAAAGTAGACACAGGGAGGCGATTTCCAAACCTAGGATTTGTTCTCCATGTGCGATTTTGATCCAAAGAAGCGGAAAATATGAAGAAATCATTGAAAGATCCATAAGAATACAAGATCAAACCTCTACATCACTATAATATTCCATAGAAGACAATCAAAGAGATTTAGAATTATGAACCATTATTTTCAATTTGTTTTTCTTTCGGTTTATGCTTGATTTCGTGTTCAATGATGTGTAACTAAATGTCCAATTAGTAGTTAGGCTAGATGAACCCTATTGTGATACTTTAATATGATTTGATTCTTTAATTAATGCAATTGGTTTGATTGATTATTGTGATCCGATTACGTGTTTTATTTATGTTTTAATAAACCCAAAAACATTATATCATAATATGATTTCATACATCGAGATTAAGAAATCCTAAGTGAATAGATCTACTGTAATTGGAAGGAGTTTATTGCAGCCCTAGAGACAGGATGACATAAATCTTCCAAATTAGGGTTAAACTTGATAGAGGGATTTATAAATAAGTAAAGCAATTCTATGAACTTTAACCTCAGTAATTTGGTTAAAAACCTTAAGATTAGTTGTTAATAGACTTCAGGTAAGCTATTAGCATACTATAGGAGTCTCCACGGTACATCAAGAAAACAATTACATGATAAAAGATCAATCTATTAAGGGTTTAGGGAGATTCGAACCTAGATACTAATTTTTGATATCGATAATTTTCTAAATAATTTCCATTTTCTCTGTGTTCATTATCGTTTCTTATTTTATTTTAATTATTTAAGTTTTATTTCTTTTAATTAAAAATCCAAAATAAATCATTATGCTAGATAATATGGGACAGGTAATTATTAGTATTCATTGTATTTATGGAATCGACCCGTACATGCTGGTACTAGCTATAACTATGTTATGCACTTACGTTTATTACAATATTGACTAACTAAAAATAAGTCAATTAGGTGTAAAATATGCTATAATTTCTACTTATCACCTGTAGAAATTCTCATCTTATGTTAATTTCTTTCTTAAGACTATCAACACCTAATCCCAAGTTAGTTAACTAAAATCTCTTTCTAGTTAAAATACCTAAGATTGTATTAACTGATTTGTAAATTTTAATATTAGGTTTGACTTTAATTTAGAGTATTTATGTCAATCTATCTCTAGGTTTTAATGTAATTCCTTTTAATAAAGCTAGATCTATTCACACAAAGGATTTATCAATTTTAATTGTATGAAATCATATAAGAAATAATATCCCATAAATATTAAGTCAAAACACATAATTGAATTTAATGAATCACTACTCCAATTGCATTAACTAAAAGGCTAAAACACAAAATCCATCCCAAAGTTCATCCCACCTAGGCACTAAACAAATTTATTTCATAAAATAGATAAGGAAATATTTAGATGAAGAAATAAAAATAAGAGAATCCATTATTTATCCCCTTTTCTCTAATATAATCCACTAAAAACTTTGATGGAAATATGCTCTCTATCGAATCTTAGAGTTAATCTCTGCTTCTCTACTACTTTAAGGTTCTAAACTATGTTTAAAATTTGAACTCTCTAATTTCCCTTCTTAACACTATGTTTAAAATTTGAACTCTCTAATTTCCCTTCTTAACTATCTTTTTATACTTAGAAATTAAGGTTTCAGTGCTTTAAACAGTTCAAATTAAGGTTCCAGCAGTTGACACAGTCACCCATATAGTCATGTATAGTGACTATGTCATTCAAAATTACTTCAAAACTTAACAATCACATAGAAATATGGCTCCAACAACTTACATAGAAAATGGACACAATCATGTCTAAGAATTACACGGGCTTGTCTACCTCAACTCAGGTAAAAATAGAGTCTTTTAACTCTATAAATGATTAAAAAGAATTATTTTATCTCTTACATGACTATATAAATGTCCCATATAGGTGTGTCCTTCACTAATTTGAGCTTGTCCTTTTAAAATAGCTTCAATTTTTTATTTTTTTCCCTGATATCCGTCTACTTCCATGCTTTTTGATCCATAAAGGCAATTAAGACCTGAAAACATACTAAAAACAAATTAAATAACAAAAATAATAAAAATCTCTCAAATAAACCAAAAAATGCACTAAACATGGGACTAAAAATATAGGCTACTAAGCATTTATAAAATACTAAAGTTCTCAGAGAGATCAAGAATCTCCATTAAGGAATGATTAGAGCAGAAGTTGTTAATAAAGAAAGCTTTAGCTTCTATTCCAGTTAAACTTCTGAAGCCATCTATGGTTCACTAGAGATCTATTTAACTTTTTTTCTTATACATCATGTTCGTTCCTGATTATTGGACTAAATGAAGAATTCCTTCAGATTCAAGGTTTGTTACCTTGATATTGAGAAGGTAAGATCTCAGTTCATTATAAAGCTTTATTGAGCTTCTGTCTCTTTCAGAGTTAGATGAGATTATTATATTGTTGAAGTCCCCAATGAGGATCCATGGTTCCTTTTTTGAGCTTTTATAGCTTACAAGTACACTTTATAAAGAAGATATTTGATGAACAAAATTGGAACCATAAATGAAAGTGAACCAAACCTTACCCATCGTTAAACCAACAAATGGATACTTTAAGTCATATAATGGAATTGTTCAATGTTGAGATTGGGATCATAATCTACAATCACTCTTCCAGGATTGTTTTTTTTATGATTGGTGATGTATTTCCATTTTGATTTGAATAGCCACAAATTCAAACATTTTTCCCCTTCAGTTTAATTTCCAAAAGTCTAAATATTATACGCTTTATTATATTGATGTACTTAGACACTATTTTCTAATTTTTTAGAGATTATTAAGACCCCTTACATTTTATACAAATGTTGATATTAAGGTTTAGAGGAATTAGATAGTCCACATTTGACTTTACATCCTAACTTTCATTTTTTCATAATTTTGAAGTCTTTTTTATAGCCACTAAGAGAATTAGAGATATTAACTAATTTTTTTACCTTTACTTCTATGGTTGGAACATTGACAACAACAATAGGGGATTTGAATTGTCTTTAGGAACATCTATAAGGGGCAGAGTATAGATAAGGTTTGAGTCAACATCTAAAGGAGAAACACTTTTCAATTAGAAGCAACCTTAGGAGTGTCTTGGCTGGGAACATCTTACAATTTAGTTGCCATAATTTCTTTGGTAACTATGAACAACCATCAATTCATTATGAAACATAATTTGTAACTTCCCATTATTGGGCTTCTACTATTCCCGTATTGCAATAATGTTGGTCTCCTTTGATAGGAAACCTTAATGGTATCCTCAATAAGAGTGGCATTGACTCCTAGCCTCAATTAAAGGATCTTCATAGGTAGTATATGATTTATATTAACACTAGTGCATATCTTGGCATAACCAATGCAATTTTTAGTTGAATTTACCTCCTTCATGTATAGAGGATTGCCTACGAAGCTTACTGAAAGGTTTAATCCCTTAGTGGGTTAGTATTCAAAAGGGATCTTGTGAAAATTAACCCAAATTAGAACCTATTTATGTTTGATTTCTTCAAGATTAACTATAGACTTGCATATTTAAAGAAACACAAGTAAACCATTAAGTGCCAAAGACCCCCCTCAATAATTCTTTTAGCTTGATCCTTAGAGCTAAACTTGAAAATAAATAGATGATCTTCGTTTAAAAGGGCCTCCTAGAGTCCTCTATTCTTTAAGAACTTTATATCCCATAATTTCACCACATAAAAAATCCTCTGTCTTATTAAAAAACCAACTAATACTAATTCTCAAGAGCTAACTCTAAGCTAAGGACTTCTAAAAGAATGTTAAGTATGGTTGAGCCCTCTAAGATAGTGGGGGAATGGCTTAGATAGAAGAGCACGATGAGTCACCAAACACATGTTTCCAATTCAGGGGTTTGGGGATTAAGATTAAAGTGGGAAGAGGGCTTAAGAAAAAAAAAGAGCTAAAGAGGGAATTTGAGACAATGGAAGGGGGAATGCTTGAGGCAATAGGGGAGGGGGAGGGAAGGGTAGAGGTGGAAATTCAAAAGGAGAGAAAGAGGAGGATGCTTGAGCAAAGCCTATAGCACTTAAATCTATAGGAAAAAGAAAGAAGGAAATACTGACACAAAACCTAAATAAGCCATTCTAAAAATGGTGAAGAAATAGGCAGGTAAAAGAATAAAGGGCTAAAACCTCCAAATTCCCTTCCTAACTAACTATAGTGTTAGGTAAGGGAATCAAGACTAGGTCCTCTAAAGTGATTAAAGATTAATGAGGGAGAGAAAAGAACCAACAAAGTAAGAGAAAATAACCAATAGAAGAAGAGGAAGAAAAAGAAAAAGAAGAAGAAGAAGAAGAGGAAGAAGAAGTGCAGACAATAACCCTAGGAGAAGGAGTTAGAGAAGGGAAGTAAAAAGTGACTAAAAGAGGATATAAAACACACAAAGTAGAAAATAGGAGAATTCTAAGGGCAACAAAAATAGTCCAAAAATTGTAAACACAACTTTCTTCTTTTTAAATTTGGGTTGGATAAAAGTACAAATTTATATTTTAAATTTTAAATAAACTTATAATTTTTATGTTTATAAATTAACCTTTAACTTTTAATATTAACATGTTAACATAATGATTCTTATAAAAATTATTAATTTTTTTGAAATTAACGTATGATCACATAAATAAATTTTTTATCATACATTAATTTCATAAAAATCTTATAAAAGTTATTAATTTTTTTAAAATTAATGTATTAATTTTTTTAAAATTAATGTATGATCACATAAATAATTTTTTTATCATACAATAATTTAATAAAAATTATTAATTTTTATGAAATTAATAATCTTATAAAAATTATTAATTTTTATGAAATTAATGTATGATAAAAATATTTTTTTATTTATGTGATCGAAAAATTGAGTTCATTATTAAACTTCAAATGAATAAGAATTATTTTATATATAAATCTTAATGTTAAATATTAACTTATAAACTATACAATAGTAGTTGTTTATTTAAAATTTTCGTAAACATGTAAATATTAATTCATATATTTTACCTTTTAATTTTTTGTTTATTTATAATATCCTCAAAAGTTAGCTTACTCATCAACCTATTATTTGCCCGTCAACTTTTCCATATTCCCATTACTATGTCACAATTATTCCCTACATCGATGGCTCAAGGTCTGCAAATATATTGTCCATTACAAAAGCTTAAACATTACCACTAGTCGTTATATAGTTTTTATGCTGGAAAAATGATTTAATGTGCAAAAGTATTTTAAATAATACTAATTATTTAATAAGTATATTGATCTTATCCTTGCTGCCATTCCCTCTCACCAACCTCCCTTTCTATTTTTAAAACTTTCTTTTTAGCCTTTCACAACTGCCAAATTTGTTTTCTTTCCATTCTTAAGCTTGGCCCCTTACAATGCTAACATCATTTGTCCAAGATAAAGGTGAATTCCCATCTTTGCCACCCCACCCCCTGATTCCCCACCACCCCCATCTCCCTTAGATTCAAGAAAGTTGGAAGTAAGTGATTGGAGATCACTATGGTTTGAGTCTTATATTCAAACCAAAAAAAGAGATTGATGGCAAACTCAATGTCTATTCAAAATTGGAAGTTTTGGAGGAAGGGGTTCGCAACTAGAAATCCATCCTTATGGAGTTCTTCTTTGATCAGAGACAACCTTTCTTAGTCATTCATAAATAGGCTCATAGATTTTGGAGAAATAAGGGTATGATAGATGTCCTTCTCTTAGGGGAAAATCTCATTTTATTTACTTTCTTTTCAAACTTTGAACCTCATAAAATCTCTAAGGAAGGACCCTGACACATTAGAAATCAACCCAATTTTCTGCAAGGTTGGAAGCCTAGTTTAAACCTAAAAACTATCAAAATCTAAAGTATTCCACTCTAGATTAACTTCTATAATGTACCTCTTAAGTATTGGACTACTTAAGGTCTAAGCACCTTGGTAGGTTTTATTAGAAAACCTCTTTTGTATTGATGAGAATACTGCTAAGAAAAAGAGGATAGACTATGCATATATTTGTGTTAGTACTGACATGCAAAAAGAGTTTCCAAATGAAATCCCCATAATGAGGATAGGAAAGAGTAATAAACTTTGAGAAGACAACATTGTTGTCTCTTATCACTAAAAACCACACCCTAAATCCTAGGGAAAGATATGGAAAGAAATTGGGTGAACTTTCTAATTAGGTAGCTATCAAGAATTAATGGGTACTAAGACAAATAAACAAGATATGAAGTTTGTGGAAGATCATAGCACTGAATCTTTAAATGATGGTGAGCTTCATGATCAAATTGTAGAGTCCTTGAAGAATGCAATATCACTTAGCCTATTTCTCTAAAGAATCATGATCATAATGACAACCTTGACAATCACCCTGGAACTCCTACAGTTAATCCGCTCCCTGTTGTTGCTAAGTAAGATGAAACTCCAATAGATGATACTACTCCTATATTAATCTATCAAACTAGTGAAGGAATGTAAAGCAATGCTGAGGAAACTACTAAACAATTCCAAACTATAGAGAGGAGAAGATCTCAATGGAGTAAGGGGAAAAGCTTTAAAAGTTGCATTATGAATATGTGAATTTTAGTTTAGAATGTTAGGGGGTATAAATTGCCTTATAATGCTAGTTGCTTTAAAGGATTTTGTTACGAGGGAAAAGGTTCTTATGGTAGGATTAGTCAAAACAAAAATAAAGTTAGACAATATCGAAAAATTGGGTATTCTAGAGACTCAATGGAAAATTCTTACCAGTCATTCTCATCATGTCGATAAAAAAATTACAATCTGCTATACGGCAGATGATATTTAAGTGTTAGTGTTAAAATCAAATGGTAAAGCCATGCACCTCAACATCTTCTTTCTATAGGAGAAGATTGACATTGTTATTTGCTTTATATATGCTAATAAATTTAGTTTTTAAAGAACAAAATTAAAAATCTCAATAAGAACATTAACAAACCTTAGTTGACATGTGGGGACTTCAACTCAACAATTTACCGATCAGAGGCTTGAGGCAATTTTGATCAAGTGTTTGATGTATGTAATTTTTAATAAATACCCTCAATAACTCACAAGCGCACGGTTCGTTAGCATAATACGAAAGGTGTTGATCCCACGAGGAGGGATATTCTATTCCTAAAATTTAAGGCCAGAAAATAATACAAAAATTCAAGTTGTACGAATTTTACCAATGCTTAATGCTAACCTAACTGATTATGAATTACTAGATTATTGGTTTTAGATGATACTAGGAACGATTTCTCTCTCTCGAGTTATAACCATTAACTCTAAATCAAATTATAGTGATTGCAATCTCTCAATTTATAACCTTTCCAGAACCCTAATTAGCTTTAAAGTTCTCTAATAAACTATCGAAAACTTATACAAGATCTCTCTTCGCACAATTTATCGATTTGATTTAATTCTAATTCTATTAAATCATCTAACTCTCGTTAGCGCAATTTAATCATTTTTCATCCAATTCACCCTCTCATTTTATTATCGAATTATGCAATTGCAAAATTAAATCACAATAGATCTAAATAACACATAAATAATCAGATTTTATTAATTCAAAGATAAAAGTCTGAAGGTGAGTTTAGAACATCTTCAACATTCAAAAATCCTATCATCAAACTGTTATTCCAATTTTATACAATAATAAAACTGGAAATAAACAGGAAATACGATCTGAACAGAAGATGGGAGGTAGTGACGATGGGAAACTCCTTATCTGGTACGTCGAGTTAGCTTCTTCTCCTCTTCTCTCTTCCTTCTTCTTGTTCTCTATCTTTTGATGAATTCTCTCTTGGATATCTCAAAAGTGGCCAATTCAAAAGCTCCCTTATGCCTCTTTGTCTTGTTCTTTAAATATCCATTGTGTTTTGAGCAACCTTAAGATTTTTTGGGGGTCTGAAAGGTCTAAAAAAATCCCTCGAATCTTGACATTTTTTAGTGTCACAATTGTGGCCTATTGTGCCATGATCGTGGGCTATTGTTTTAGCTCGAATATCTCTGAAACTTCTCCGTTCTTCGATGTTGACCTTGAAACATTAATAAACATATCAAAGTACCTCAAAAAAATAATATTTAAGCTCAAAGACTTGTATGAACCGATAAAACATAAATAATAAACAAACTAACACAATTCTAATTTAAACACATACTAAACGGTTGAATTAGCAATTAAATACATATCAAACTAAGCCCTAAAAACGATCTAATTTACACTTATCAAATTGCATCTTAAGGAACTTTTCTAAAGACTTCAAAGAATATGTGGAACATCTAGGGGTTACTGATCTAAAACATACTGGACACACTTTCACCTTGTCTAACAAATAATGCTCTAATTTGTTTGTTAGGAAAAAGTTAGATAGAGCACTTGTTAATACCAATCGATTAGCTCAATTTCTGAACAACATTGCCAAGTTTAAGGACCTTTTTTTCTCTGATCATACACTGATTATGGTGGAGGAATTATTTCAGAAATTTGCAAGGCACTTCCCGTTCAGATTCAATAACTACTTGGCTAATGAAACTGGTTTTAGGGATGCTTGTAGGAGAGGTTCCAAGCTGATTTTTTTTTTGCAAAATTGGCAATGGAAGACGAATTTCTCTGTGGTTCGATAATTGTTCTGGACAAGTTCAACTTTTTCACTCACAAGTTACATCGAGGAACTCTCTGATCCTACCTTTTCACACTAAACTTAGCTCATTAATTAATGGATAAGGATGACAATAGGTTGGGCTAAGTCAGCCTAAGATGATAGGATCGAGCCCCATCTTGATTTGGTCGAAAGTGGCTCGAAAAAAGTTCGAGCCTAATAGAGCCCAAAGTGGCCCAGTCTAGCTCTATGAGAAATTATTATTTTTTAAAAAAATTGGAAAATGATGTCATTTTATAGCCTGAAATCTCATTAGGCTAGGAAAATTTGGCTTGACGTCAGTTAACCTAGGCCTAACTTGTTGATTTCGGGCTAAGCAGGGCAAAGCTGGGCCTGGACCCTTTTTCCATCCCTATTAATGGGAACACCTAGCAATTCCTTGAATGCCTAAGACATCTGCAACTTCACTACTCCCTTAATCCATTTACGCTTGATGCATTTTATTGGAAGGACTAACCAATTTACAAACTACGCAACTAGCTCACTAAGGATCTATTTAGAAGGAAGAACCATGTGGTTGATTAGCACAAATTAATTTGGAGCAAGGTATAGCCACCTAAAATCTCTTCTTTTCTCCAGCCACCTAAAACAATCTACTAGTTTCACGCTAAAAAATCACAAGTATATGGGTCGTGACTTGTAGTTAGAAAGTAGATATTGATCCCACAGGGATTGATGTTTAGGCACCACTTAATTCAGATCAAACTTTGTTTAAGAAACAAAATTGTTTAATAAAAATAAACTAAAAATTAAATTAAAATTAAATGACTAACAATGAATAATTGACAAAACCAAAATGAAAAAAATTGGAATTCAAGGTTGTCATGACTAGAGATCACTTTCTTCCTATCTTGTCTCCCTGATATTTTATTAATCGAATTGTGTCTCACCTAATACGTATAATTGTATTAACTACACTCTCTCAAGGTATAATTAATTGTCCCTAATCAAATTAAATGAAGTTGATTAAGCAATCTCTCAATCTACCTAATCACTTCACCAATTTAACTAGTTATTAAGTTACCCTATAGGTGATCAATTAAATTATCCAAGATCTCTCTTTAAACTAATCAATTAACGTGGTGAATATAAGTCTATAGAACGCCAACTCTCGTTGTACGATCCTACACAGATTACCTTACTCAATCTCTCAACTTATTGCAAGGTATAAATATAATCAACATTCATCAAAGAAATCTTTTGTTCAAATAAATAAAATAGGAGTTTAATAAGATAGTTCAAAAGTAATCCCTAAAAACTAAATCAGCCACTCATGGTATCTATAACATCACTAACATTCAAATATTACATCTTATAAGGACTAGAAGAGATAAAAACAACAGAAAATTGAATAAAGAAAACTCCTTCTCTTCTTTGCCAAAATCTGGAAATTCTGGTGATGTGCTATTTTCCTAATTGTGATTGATGATACTTGAATCTCCACCTTCCTCAAGACTCAAAATCTTTATTCTTCACTCAAGGTGGCTCTTCTCTACAAAGGTATCACGTCCTCTTTCTTCCATTGGAGTTTAATATCTTATATAGTCCAGAAAACCTAAAATTTTATCAAACCCCGCATATGTTCTGGAACTAAACTTCCCATGATCATGGGAATTAGCATGATTCCCACAATCGTAGGATCTTGTAGCAGAATACTTCCTCTTCTCTTCTCCTCCTTGGTCTCTAGCTTAATCTCCAACTTGCTCAATCTTCATTCCTACATAAAAAGGATCAATTCTTACCCTAAATTAACATCAAATATAAAAGAACAACAATGAAGATCAAACTAAACGAAAGCATACAAAATGAATCCTAAAATACAACAATAACAAACTATTATGCAAGAAACACATGCCAAATACTTAGAAAAACATAGACTAATGCAAAACTATCAACTTACCCAAATTTAAATCTTTGCTTGTCCTCAAGCAAAATAAATACAACCAATCAATTCCATCACTTCATTTTCGCAAAGATAAAAGCATACAATCCCTTAAATTTTAGCCAACTCAAATATCAAGTTACTATATATATCATAACTACTTTTCATTAGTGTACATAAACAAACTCAACATATGGCACCATCACTCAAAGATAAGTATAGATGCAAATTGAATCTTCCTCACAGTTTCAGTCATTTCTCTCAAGTATTTGATGGTTAGTGTTTCACTCAAGCTTCTTATAAGAAACTACACTACCATAGGGTTGCCAATACACTAATTCTCCTCTACAATGATTGCATGCATAAATAGATCAAAAGGACTTGCTTAGGGTTGTAATGTGGTAATGGTTAAGGTAGGTAAAGAGGGTAAAGGGTTTAACACAAGCATTCGTAAAGTAAAAAGCAGGTAAAAGGGATAACAACACATAATTCTGAGATCTATAAGTGTAAGTATGCTAATATTTTGCACTTCTTGATGTTACTCAAGTGTTTTTCCTTTTTCTTTTCTTTGTTTTTTCTTTTTCAACTTTTTTCATTTTTTTCTTTTCTTTTCCTTAATGCATGGAAAAAACTATTAATAAAATATCAACTAAATACAATGTGATTCAAAACCATAAGTATCCTCAACTCATCTCGGTAAAAGTTTTCACAATGATCCCAACTAATGCATTACTTAATACTCTACTAAGCTTGTGAATGGGTTAGTTAATGGGGTTTCAGGTTTTAAACTTTTTGTGTATTTTCAAGAAACAAAATGGTTAAGGCTCAACGGGGGTAGCAAGGGATAATAAAAGGGTAGGTCATTTAAGCCAAAGGTTAACATAAAAAAGGGCCTTAATAATCTCTATTAAGTATGCATCTAGTAGATTTAAACCGATTCAAAGCAAGTTCTAAAGGTAATAACCTAAGCAAGCATCACACAATAAAGAAATGGAATGACTATAGATGGAGTCATATTGGCTCAATCCTCACATTGGCTCAAATGAAAATTCATTATGTATCTCTACACTACCTCATTGCTCAAGTGTCGAATTGTGAGTAAGCTTATGTAACCAACTACTTTTCATCACTCAATATGATTCACTTTTTACTCAAGTAGCCTAATCTAAGTTCAAGCATGCATTCAATCTAATTCCAACTAGATCTCATGGCAATATCGATCAAAATGATTCAAGTACGGTTCCATTGCTTAACATAAAACAATATGATATGCCTAAACATACATCCTATTTAAGAAAATGCAAACAGTGATTAACACGATGCAATTGACAACATAAGTGTTACCTCGTCATTCTTAAAGAACACTGTGTCCTCAATGTGACAAGGCCACTACAAAATAAAGAAAATGACATCAAGCTAAAAAAAATGACAGCAAGCCAAACAAAACCTACAAAACCAAACAAAAGATATGAAACCAAACGAAAGAAATCAAACCAAACAAAAGACAGCAAACCAAGCAAAAGAAATAAAATGAAACAAAAGACATGAAACCAATCAAAAGAAATCGACAAAATTTAAAAGTTTAGGGTGAGAAAAGCTTATGGAGATTATGGTGGCAACGGTGTTGGCAAAAGGAACTTTAAAATTATTCCTCTGAAAGAACCTGAGGAATTTATTCTTCAAGTATCACTGCTCCTTGTGGACTTGCCTCTTTTGGGTGCCGAGCTCGTTAATTTATAATGTCATTAGCTATTGATTGGAGGCCATCTGGTCAAGAATTTGTTGAAATCTGTTAAACTCTGCTAGTACAGTTGGTTCCTCTTCCACTGCTTCTTCTTCGGGCTTCCGAACTGCTTGGGATGTAGAGGATCAGGAAGCAGCCGTATCTTTGCCCTTCCTATTCTTCACTATAATACGCGTATGAGGATTTCAGAGTTCCATTGAATGGAGCTCTAAACTTTCAGAACGCCTCAAATAAGATATGTTAAACATATCGTATTAAGTTGTACATACACTATCCATATTATAGTTATAAAACAGAGCCAAAGCAGTAACAACATGAGACATGCCAAATAAGAGCTCTTTTTATTCACAATACTCACTATTGACTGAAAAATCTGATAAGGTGTATTGTTTTTTATTTTTCGATCTATGCGCCAAAGAAAGAAAAGTTCTTTAGTCGAGCATATATTACTTTCAACTTTATTGAAAACCATTAAACACATAAATTTATGCAAAAGTAAATTCTTGATGCTTCGGATTAAAGTGTTTGGTGCATTTCGAGAGTTAAAATTTGCTTCACCCGTTATAGTTTTCTAGTAATTATCCACATTAAAGTCATCGTGATCATCTAAAAGTTTTGTATTTGTTAAATCAAAGAGTACACGAATGACATGATAATCAAGTTTATGAACATCGCCAGCTAACCTAAACTAGAATAGATCCATTTTAGGATTATAGCATATTGTAGTGAAAAACTCTATAGTCATCATAGGGTAAATAGGCACATCAAAACGAATGAATCTATTCCAACCTACGTTCGCAGCTAATCACTCCACATTTCACCTTACTCCTATAGTTTCTAATAATTCAAAATCAAGGTATTGAGTAGTAATCAATTCCCTATCTTTAAGGTCTCATAAACACATACCTTCATCCTTCGAATAAATAAGGAATGGGGCACAAAAAGTTACCACTAAATCGGGTTTACCTTCACCAGAGACTTGAAGGTGCAATTCGTTGGTCGGTTTCCAAGCTGCCATCTTCTTTAGAGCCATTGGAAGGTGAAAACCTGCAACAATAAAAGAAAGAGGGATGAATTTGATTTTTAGACAGAGAGAGAAAAATCTTACCTAAATCCTTGTATTTTTTAATGATTAATGCATGATAAGAGTAAAGAATTGAAAGATTTATAAAAAGAGATAAAGAAAATTCCAAGACTCTAGTGTAAAATGAAGGATTTTAGAGAGTTACAGAGGGAGTTTCATAGGGTTAGAGAGAGAGGGGTGTGAAAATTTGAAGAGTGAACAAAAGAAAAAGAGGGGAGGGAAATTTAAAATTACCCTCGGATGGGATTCCCACGATCGTGGGTTGTCTCTCCAAAAACTTTCTAGAGAGATTTCCCACGGTCATAGGAATCACACCAATTCCCACGATCGTGGGTTCACTCTCTAGAAACTTTCTGGAGAGTTTTCCCCCGGTCGTGGGAAACTTACCAATTGCCACGATCGTGGGCTGGTGTAATTTCCTCACTCCTAAACCTTTTTCCAAGCTTAGCATGCATTCTTAATGTTCCCACATCCTATAAACACATCAAAATAATCTCACCAACAAAACATTTGAAGAGAAAACAAGTTGAATTTCAAACAAAATCTAAATAAACATTAAGTAAACTCAATTTAAACCTAATCATAACTGAAAAAATCAAACAAACAAGTTAACATGAACAATCAAAATAAAACAAACATGTTAAGTTAAGATCATTAACTTGACCATTCCTCATACATTAACGAAAGAATTTAAGAAATAAAAGAGATAACTTACCTTTCTAAAGGATATGTCCCTCCATAATATGGCTTGCAACAATGCCCATTGACCTTGAATGTTTCTCCCTTGTCATTTTCCAGCTCTAAAGCTCTATAGGGAAACACTAGAAGAATCTTGAAGGGTCCATTCCATCTTGACTTGAGCTTTCTGGGAAATAGCTGAAGTCTTGAATTAAATAAAAGTACCAAGTCTCCACTCTAAAATTCCTTCTTCTTGATGTGGTCATCATACCACTTCTTAACCCTTTCTTTGTATAGCTTGGCATTTTCCTAAGCATCATATCTTAATTTTTCCAACTCATCAAGGTGTAACAATCTCTTTTCTCCTACTAGCTTCCAATCCATGTTCAATTTCCTGATTGCCCAATAGACTCTATGCTCTAACTCCAATGGTAAATGGCAAGCCTTGCTATACATAAGTCAATATGGTGTTGTGCTTATAGGAGTTTTTAAAGCTGTCCTATAAGCCCACAATGCATCATCCAGCTTCAAAACCCAATCTTTCCTTGAAGTGCTTATTGTCTTCTCCAAAATCTTTTTTAGCTCTCTATTCAACACCTCCACTTGGCCACTAGTTTGGGGGTGGTACAGGGTAGCCAATCTATGATGAACATTATATCTTCTCAAAAGGGTCTTAAACAGTTTTTTGCAAAAATGACTACCCCCATTACTTATAATCGCTCTAGGTACCCCAAATCTAGTAAAAAGCTTCTTAATAAACTTTTAAACCACCTTGCCATCATTAGTTAGAGTGGCGATTGCCTCAACCCTTCTAGAAACATAATCAACCTCAATTAATATATAGGTGTTACCTGCAGAGGATGGGAATGGTCCCATAAAGTCCAGGCCCCATAAATCAAATATCTCCACTTCTATTATGTTTGAAAGTGGCATCTCATCCATCTTTGATATGTTGCCCATTTTTTGACATCTATTGCACTTAAGCACAAAATCTCAAGCATCTTTAAATAGGGGGCTAATAGAATCCACACTCTAAGATTCGTGCAGCAGTTTTGTTAGCTCCAGAATGCCCTGCATAAATGAGCTACAACATTGCGTTAAAATTTTAGACATTTCATCTTCAGGGGCACACCTGCGATTCAAATTGTCAACATAGATCTTATAAAGTATAGGTTCATCCCAAATATAACAAGAGCATTGAAATAGAAAACACTTCCTTTATTGATATGAAAAATTAGATTGAAGAATACCACCTAAAAGGTGGTTTGCAATATCTGTAAACTAAGGAAGGAAAGGATTATCTACCATTATTAAGGCCTCTTAAGGAAAGTTTTCCTCAATTTCCTCTTCCTCTTCATGTTGTCCTCTTTTAAGCCTCGATAAGTGGTTCGCTACGACATTTTCTACTCCCTTCTTGTCTTTAATCTCAATGTTGAACTCTTAGAGCAAGAGTACCCATCGGATGAGCCTAGCCTTGACATCCTTCTTCGTGAAGAGGTAACAAATGCCACATGGTCTGCAAAAACAATAACTTGTAAACCTAAAAGATAGGAAAGAATTTTTTCACAAGAAAATACCACCGCAAGCAATTCGTTTTTAGTAGTTGAACTCCTAGGTACACCATGGAGTCTCACTATCTCTTTAAAGAACAAATAAACTATGTTAGTTGCATCATCGTTTTTATGACAAGGTATAGAGTGTGCCATCT
>JAOTAY010000005.1:15049173-15094558 GCA_025629805.1 Erythroxylum baracoense
CTTGAAGTGTGATCAAGCCCATTGCCAACATCAAATGAGCCTACAAGGTCGCACACAAAGAGTGATGTGATTTGGGCCTAATTTATTAGGCACATAATAAATATATGTGGATATATTTATTGGGTTAGATTGAATTAAGTTGTCAGGCTTTTATTATATGAGATATAATATAGGCCGAAACTTATTGGGCTTCCATAATCCTGATGGGTTTAGGATTATGATATTCTTATTCCTATTAAAATATGATTGTCCTATTCCTACTAGGAATAGGGATAAGGGCTTCCCTATAAATAGAGGGCTTATGTCATATTAGAAGACATACGAAAAAGCCTTAGCTACCTAGCCACTCGTCCCTTTTTTCGGAGAGAAAAATTGTGCGGCATTCTAAAGTGTTTTAAAACGTGCTAGCACACATTAGCCACTGCCCAGTTCATTCATCCTTGTGTGGATATCGGTAGAGGACTTTCGCAAGCTGCAGCGTCAAGATATGTGAAAAGAATTCCAATCCGCGCGCTTCAAGAGGTAATTCCGTACACTTCTTGTTGTGAAATTTCGGTTAACCAAGTCATAAGACCTGAAATCCTATTGTTGGGCCCTAAATTATTTTATTGATTTTATTAAGCATGATTAGAATAAATTTTGTGGTCTTGTTAGATAAATCATTTTATTTGGAGTTTAATTATTATGTTAAGTTTGGCAGGATTTATTTCATGGATTGATGGAATTAAAGTATTAATGTTGTAAGGTAATATAAGGGCTTTTTTGGAAGATCACTTAAGTTTAAATAGACATTAGGTATAAATGGAGGGGCAAATTGGAAATTTCACACTCATTAAAGGTAAAAATGGGAAGAAGTAATTATAGTCTTGTATTGTTAGGGAAGCAAAAATTGTGAATGAAAGAAGAGAAAAAGAGAAGTGGAGAAAAGAAGAAAAACAAGCTGAGGTTTTGGAGATTCTTGAAGAGTTTGAAGACATTGAGGCTAATCAAGTAAGTATAAGCATTAACCCTTCTTGATTGTTAGATGAAGCATATTTAGTGATGGTTATAAGTGAAAATAAAGTAAATATGTGTAGGTAGTTGTTGATGAATGGTTTATGTAAATGTTTCAGTGTTTGGTTAATGATCAAAAGTAGATAATGAATTTGTTGTGAATGATTTTGGGTTGGAAATGAAGTAAAAGAGATGGTTTAGGGTTAAGATGGGTTTATGTAAAAGGTGGGAAGTTAAGAACTGGAAAAAAAGTCGCAGGAAACATCTTCGACGCATGTTTTTGGACAAGTTAGCTGGGGCGAACTTCTGGGTTTCACCGCGTCTAACTCAATTTTTCCTGCACGAATATGCTTTGATATTTTGAGCATAACTTTTGGTGTAATTATCCAAATGGACTAATTTTTAATTTTTTGTAAACTAGAGACATAGGCTACAAATGGGATGAAGAAATTAAGTCTAAATTCAGTCTCTAAGCATTTCAATTTTGGGATGGAAATTAAATATAGAATTTTGTTTAAGCATGATAAATAGTTTAAATTGTTGAGGTATGCCTTTCCAATTTGTAAACCAAATTGAATGGAATTTTGGTTATTGTTAAAGGAAATCAAGAAGGTGATCAAGAGAGGCAAGAGGAGCAAGAGGAAGGACATCCTTAAGCCACTTTTATAAACAAGGATTTCAAGGTGGGTTACACTTTTATAATTAAGTAATAAGCCCCTAATGTTTCTTCCAAACTAAAAAAGTTTAAAATGTTTCAATTGTGTTTTAAATGTGTCGTTAAGGCCTGTTGAATGTTTTGATAATGTGCCATATATTTGTATATGAATTGTGTTATTGGTTTATGAAATGAATGATGAAAATGATTTTTGAAACGATATTATGGTTATAAAATCAAGTTTCGGAAAAATGTCATTGAGGCAATATGTTTACGAATTGTGAAATGCATGATTATATGGGTTTGTGGTGGTCCCCTAAGTTAAGTCAAGGACACTTTGACAAAAGGCTTCTCCTGCCTGCCCGCTAGTGGCATGGAGCTCTTTCATGGACTCTCATAAGTCACGGCTACGCAAAACCATTAAGTAGGATTGCGATAGTACGTTCTGTTCACGGTTACACAGGACCCTTATGGGAAATGTGTAGTACATTCTATTTTGGATCCATCCAAACCATTTTAGATGTGCCTATGTGTTTATGATTTGTGAACAAGTTGATGAATGCATAGAGCATGTTATTTGTGAATTAGTTTGCATGAAGAAAATTTGAGAAATATATGCTTATGATTCAATGTAAATTATTTGAGTGGTTTTGCTTGTTACTGGTTATAAATTTGTTACCCACGAGCTTTAAGCTCACCCCCATTCTCCTCCCCCTATTCAGGTGATAAGCAAGAAATCGAGTAAGTTAAGAGTTATGGCATCACTCCGAATTGGCATACTTTTGTATTTTTTTAGTTAGATTTTAGGGAATTCAAGGCTTTAGATGCATTTCAAGTTCTACTAGTTCAATGTATTTTGTATTGTTGGTTTTTGAACTCAACTGATGTATTATGGCTTGAAATGCCATTAAAGCTTTGTAAAACTTATGTCTTTTGTTATAAATCAAATATGTGTTTGGATTTGTCTAAGATTTTTCTTGTTTTCGCAAAGTATCCGTTTATGGAAATAAGATTAAGTTTTTGAGAACTTGTTTGAAGGTTTTAAGTTAACATGTAGTAAGATAGAACATTTTGAGTTGTGGGTTCTACCATAGGGGTTTTCATTATGGCGAAGCCAAGAGTTCGCCGCGGCGTAATTAACCTAAAGTTCTTTATTTTTGTTGGTGTGGTGAGTTCACCGCGGCGAAGATAAAATTTCAGGCTTGCCACGGTAAAGTTTAATCACTCGCCAATGCGTAAAATTCCCAAAGGTTCTAGGGGATTTTCCAATATGCTCACCACAGTGAACCCCGCTTTTGCTTTCAAAGGATTTTTCTTTTAAATTTCCAAATTCTAAGCCTTCCTCCATGCTCAAGTTTTATGATCCCATGGCCGATGTTAGGCTCCAAAAACGAGGTTTAATAGATGGAGGTGGTGATGGAGTTACAGGTGGCAATTGAATGCTTTAGCCTCGAAATATCTGTGGATCTGATAGATATCTCGACTCTGGCTGCATTTTGTCTGGGCCATCTCCTTCGTCACTTAGGTGTTCTCCACAAGTATCTTATTGGTTTTGGAGATTGCATCTAAAACTTCCTTCTTGCCATGTTCTTCCTCTTCCTCAGACTCTTCACTGGTAGAGTCCTTTTTTACTTGCTACGGCGAGGTTGAACTGGAGCTTGCCTGACTGGCCCTAATTTTGACATGTGTCTTTTAGCTAATATCCCTAAGTTCCATGTTGTGGGACTTAAGGATTTTAGCCCACCATAAGTAGTGATAGTTTAGGAATTCAGGGAGATGAACAGTTAATCCACTCTGGTCCAAGCCAAAATATTCTGCAATGGCAGAGACTATATACCCCATTCCTAGATTGTTGCTCCTCTTGCATGGAGTTGCAACAATAACATTTAGCACATGTGTGGATGTGCACACTGGAATACAGTGGTCCATGCACGACAACATAAAAAGTTCCTTTATGGAACACTTGTTGGTTTTGGTTTTGCAAAAACCAGCTGAAAAATGAATTTATGCAGCAACAAGTGTTATTAGGATTGTATTATATTGTTATGAGCATTTTTGGTAGGAAAGTGCTCTATTCCAGTTAGTTCATTTCAATATTGAGAAGGATGAAAATCCTCATGCTAATCAGTGATGGAGGATTCGTGGAATCCACATATATCACACATGAGTTCTACATTCAATTTATAAGCTCTTCCTCTCAACCTAAACAACAATTCCTTGGGGTTCCTAGGGTTATAAGTTATTGAAGTGAAAAATTCCAATGTGAGCTCCTGATAAACAGGAAATTGAAACAGTATAAATTGGGGCCATTATATTCGTACAGCTAAATTTTCTACTCTCTCACATAACTCTAGCCTATTAAGTGTTTCAAAATCAAAGTATTTAGGAACTATAATTTGTCTAGCATTTAAAGCTCAGAAATGAATACCTTCCTCCTCTATGTAGATTGGGAAGGGCAAGTTAAAGTTCGTTGCTCGGTTTCTTCTTCCACATCCTACAACTTGATTTTGTCCTGATTTCTCCCGTAAGGTTGATTGCTTGATGCGCTGCATAATTATTGACAATTGGGTAGAATTTGGAAGAAAATTTGAAGTTTAAAATTTTTAGAGAGATATGAGAGTGTTTGTAAGTTTGAAGTCTAGAGAGATAAAGTGAAAATGAAAGTGAATGTAAAAGTGAAGTTAGAACTAAATAAATAGGTAGTTAAAAGGGTAAAATGGTAAAAATTTCTTTAAAAAATGCGTCCTCCCTCTTTATTGCCAGTCGTAGGCCACAATCGTGGCCTACCAATTTCCCACATTGCTTGATTTTTTCTTCATCCGTTTTTCCCACATCTTTTCAATTTCACTTCTTAATACTTTTGTGGCCCCTTTTCACCTCTCTTTTCTTACTTGATGATTCATCTACTTTATTCTTAAATCCTATTCCTTCTTGATTTTATTCAAAACAAAAAATAATCCTAACTACGGAATTCAAACCTTCTAATAAAAATAATCAAAGAAACTAATTTTCCATAGATTGCCTCCCATACGGTGCTTCTTTTAATGTCGGTCACTCGACCATCCTTTAAGCTCACGATGGTCTGTGCAATGGTAGCGTAGTCATTAATCTGAAAGTTTGATCTTTAGCTACCATGCTACAACTCCCATATTCCTTGTAATTATCTTTTCCTCACCTTCTTCATGAGCATTTCTTCTTTAATGCTTTCCTAAGGTCCTCGACGTCCTCCCATTCTCCTCGAGGTTGAGGTTCCTTACTATTCTTTAGAGGTAAAGGAGATTCGTAATCTTTCCACGACACTTGGAAAGTTATTCGCTCTTTTCCTATCCTTATAGTTAATTCGCCCCCATCAACATTAATGATTGAACATGCAATGGCTAGAAATGGTCATCTAAAAACTATCAGGATCTCCACATCTTCTCTAATGTCCAATATATAGAAGTCTATGGAAAGGTAAATTTATCAACTTTTACTTGAACATCCTTTATAATCACTATCAATTTGTGTACTATTCTATTGGCCGTCTTTACCAAAAACTTAGTGGGTGCTAACTCTCTTAACCCTAGGTTCTGACTAAAGGTGTAGGGCATCATATTTATGCTTGCTCCCAAGTCTGTGAATGCCCTATCTATGATGATTCTATTGATACTGTAGGGGATGAAAAAGTACCCTGGGTCCTCTTTCTTCTGTGCGATGTTAGGGTCCTTTTTCAATATTTGCTCCTTAACCTTCGTCTTGATGGATTCCTTCATTGTGAGCTTTGTCTGTACTTATTCCGTCACTTCCTCTATCTTATTTGATTCAATCTCCTGTAGGTTCTTCATTGTCCTCTTTGTATATAACTCCTGCTAAGCCAAAATAGGGAATGGAAATATATGCCGAGTTGCCTTAATTGACTCAATCACTGGCTCACTTGAAAGGAATTCTTGACCTTCTGCTTTATCTCCTTCTTCCTACACCTGTTCCAATTCATCATTCGTTCCTTCATATTAGTCTCAGTATTGCTTGGAAGAGTTTTAGTATTTCTAGTGGAGATTACCTCTACTAATTGGCCTACTTGGACTTCCATATTATGTATGGACAAGGCATGGTTCTTCATTACTTACTCAAATTTGTTCTCAAGCCTCTTATGTGCCTCCTCCATGCCTCCGATCTTATCCAAAATCTTATCTAACTTCGATTCCATTAAGCTTGCTTTATCTTACTGAAAGCCCGATTGTCCCTAAGGCCTGAATTGTTTGCCAGTGTTGTTCAACCAAGAGAAGTCAAGATGGTTCTTTCACCTAGGGTTGTGAGTGTTGGAGTAGGGATTATTACCCCCTCCTTGTCCATATTGCATTCTTATGTAGTTTACTTACTTTTGATTGTCTTCCTTCATTAAGTAGCAGTCCATGTTATCATGGTCTAACTACCCACAGAGCTCACACTTTAAATGTATGACCTTCCCTAGAGTTGAGGACGATGCCTTCATACTGTTTAGCTGTCTCGTTAAGTTATCAATCTTTGCTTGCATCTCAGTCATTTGATTGACAGCGGTAATACCCTTCTGCTTTTTGAAATTAACAAATTGCCTACCCCGCTCGTTCTTCCATAAATAGTTGTTGTTCGTCATCTCCTCAATCATCTTCTCTGCTTTATCGATTGTCTTCTGCATTAAAGATCCTCCTGAAGCTGTATCGATTGTGCCTCTTATTGATAGGTTGACTCCATTGTAAAAAGTTTGCAAAAGGAACTCCTTCAGTAGGGTATGGTGTGGAGACTTTCGTTGTAAATCCTTATATCTTTCCCACGCTTTGTAGATTGATTCCCTATCACCTTATTGGAAATAGGTGATTTCCTTAATAATCTTCATGGTCTTAGTTAGCAAAAAATACTTGTCCAAGAAGGCATGAATCAACTGATCTCACGTTGTAATATTGGCTGGGCTCAATGAATGGTACCAAGCCTTCGTTCTGTCTTTAAGGGTAAAGCGAAACAACCTAATTTGGACCATATCTTCTAACATCTAATGATACCAGAAAGTATCACAGGTCTCGAGGAAATTAACTACGTGTGCATTCGGGCCCTTATTATCCAATTCATAAAATTGCACATTTTGCTGAAGCATGTTAAGAAGTTTGGGTTTAATCTCGAACGAGGACACTTAAAAAGGTAGCTTAGCTACTTCTTGGTTCGTCGCGTTGAACCCCGACCTCATAAATTCCATCAGGGTTCTCTATTGCCGTCCTTGGTTCACTCCCTAATCCGTATTCTATTGAAACTCCTCGGCCATTGTTGATTTTCTAATCTCTTCTTCATCTTCTCACTGAGCTTTCTTAAGATTTATTCTATTCGAGTGATATCCAAATCTAACATTTCCGCTGCACGACTCAAACGTCTCATGACTCTTGTGTTCATGTAAGAGTAAGAATTCTGAAATAAAATGAAAGAAATAAAAACAAAAATTAAAAACTATTCTAACACCTTAAACTATGGAATTAAACTATCGCCTCCCTGAAAAACGGTGCCAAAAACTTGATCGAAGATTTACATATGCTAAGTTTTAATATTTATAACCTAGATAATACCACAATTGCACGTGTAGTTCCTAAGGCATCGATCCTATGAGGAGGAGTAATTTAATCTTAAAATCTAAAGTCAGAAAGTATTAAACAAATATTTAACAGACAATAAAATTAAACATGAGAACTAAATAAATCAAACAAACCAAATCAAATAACAAAACAATAATTGACACTTAACACTTAACGAAAAAAATCATGACAACGATTAACAATTTTAAATTGAAATTGAATAACATTTAACAAAAAATGATTGATTTGTTGAGTGATGAAAGCATACCCTAGAATTCAACCTAGTGAGTTAACTGAAAGAGAGAAAGGGAAAATTATCTATCTTTAATGCCAACCTAACCGATTACGATTTATCGAATTAATGGTTCTAAATGATCCTAGAGTCAATTACTCTCTCTCAAGTTATAATTGAACCCCAAAGCATAACCCTAATTAGATTATAGGAAGTTGTAATCTCTCAATAACAACTTATCAAAAACCTAACTAGTTCTTAAGTTCTCTAATAAACAATTGGAAACCTATACGTGATCTTTTAACACAAGATTTACCAATATGATCTAATTCTGAGCCTATTAAATTATTTAACTCTTGTTAGCCCAATTTAATCATTTTCTTGATTTACCCTCTTAATTTATTATCAAGATATGAAGTGTAGAATTAAACCACAATTAATTAAATAAACACTTAAAATAATCAAATTTCATTAAATCAAAAATAATATTCCAAAGGCGAGTATAGAACATCAATCACAATTCAATTCTATCATCAAACTATATATCCCAAATCTATAATAAAATAAAACTGAAATATATAGGAAACAAAACTCGAATGGATGATGGGAGGCCTTGACTCTGGAAAGCTTCTTATTTAGGGAAGCACGTCGTGTCTACATTGTCTTCCTCTTCTCTCTTCCTTCGTATCTTTCTCGATCTCTTAAGGTTCTCTCTGTTAGGGTTTCAATGTGGTGGCTAATCAAAAGCCTCTCTATCAAGTTGGATCCTGGTGGCTCACATCTTTCTATCACCATCATGGCCTATTATGCCATTACTGATGTTATTTATTTAGTTCCATTACTGATGTTATGAGTATATTTGTTTAGTTCCTCATTTCGTATAGAATTATTGTAAAGAGTAGCAAACTTTGAGATATTTTGTGATACTGTATATATGGATTATTTAGCAAAAAGCTATAATGTAAATTATGTTTTATAAATGAAATGAGGAGTTTGATCTTTGTAATTACTGATGTTATGTATGATGCCATATAAAGTGAATGTGATTGCTCTAACATGCCACTTTCATAGGGTATATACCCAAATGTCCTCTGGATGTTCGGGTATGTGCCTTGTGATGGTGGTGCGTTATAGGTTTTGGACATGATATATATAATGACATATATAATTATTTGGGCTTGATATATATAGTGAGAGACTCGGATAGTAATCAAGATTATTATTTATTTTAGGTTATCCACTATAGGTGATCAAATTGGAGAATCAACTGACCTAGAGTCTGTAGGAGCCAATAGAGAGTCCCCAGTATCTCGGTCTGATCAAATGCCTCATAGAATCCCTGAGAGGAGAGAAAGGAGGTATGATAAACCCGGAAAGCAGGGGTTGCAGACTTTTACAGAAGTATAGATCATGCTGAGGTAGAAGGATGGTTAGAGAGAACAGAAAGGATCTTTGATCAGATGGACTATGAGTTAGATGAAAGGTTTGACTATGTATTTTTGCTACAACAAGGTCTAACTTATTAATGGTGGAAGACTATCCTCAGTAGTACCACCAGGCCTTGTAGTTTAACATGGGAAGACTTCCTGAAAGTCTTCAAGGAGAACTACATGTCAAAGATCTACCTGGATAGAAAGATGAAGTAGTTTTTAGATCTGAAGCAAGGAAGTTTCTCTGTAACCAAATATGAGATAAGATTTAATGAGTTAATGGAATATGCTACTACATTGATTCCGACTGCAGAAGACAAGTGTAGATGGTTTGAGGATGGGCTGAATATGGAAATCAGGACGAGGTTAGCTATCACTAATTTAGGTAGTTTCATAGAACTACAAGCTGCCTCAATCTGAATAGCATAATTGTTGAAAGATGGACAAGGAGAATACAGACAAGAGTTCAGAATGAAGAGACAGGTGAGTCCCAAGTCGATTTTGGCAGAAGGTTTAGTAAGCGCCAGAATAGATTATTTCAACCATCGACTAGTTTGAGAAAGTCAAGGTTTAGATCGAGAGGCAGTTTTGTACGAACTAGTAATGGAAGAGGTCTCTTGTTTGGGCAGAGGCAACAGATGCCTAACTGTGAGCACTGTGGAAAGAAACATAGTAGAGAATGTTGAAAGATAACAGGAGCTTGCCCTCATTACGACTCTTTTGAACATCAGATTTGAGATTGTCTCACAGTTTTTGGGGTACAGTCTAGAGTGAGAGGAGGAGTGATAACTGAAATGATTGTGTAGTAGAGCAGAGCTAGTGGATCAAGATAGAAAGGCAGAGGTAGAGGCAGAGTGAGTTCATCTGGTTCCACTCTCAGGACTGAGGTGCAGAGTAATCAGTCATAGTCTCAGGCCAGAATTTTTGCCATCACTAGATAGGAGGCTCAGAACTCCCTAGATGTTGAAGTAGGTGTGTTAAATGTCTTTAATTTTGAAGCATTTGTATTGCTAGATCCAGAATCTACGCATTCATTTATCACTCCGCATCTGGCATCTAAACTATATGGTAAGAGAGAAAGTTGAATTGTGATTTAAAGGTGAGTACACCGGTAGGTGGTACTATACTAATTGGCGAAGTTTATAAAAGGTGTATGATCCAGGTTGATCAGGTAAAATTGAAAGCATATTTTATAGTATTACAGTTGAAAGAGATAGGCCTTATCTTAGGAATGGATTGGATTACTGCTTATATGGCTGTAATGAACTGCTATATTAAAGAGGTGATTCTTGAATCTCCTAATCAGCCGAGAATAATCTTTCAAGGTGTTAGTCAAGCAGTGCCAACCAGATTGATTTCATCGATGAGTTCTTTAAGATTGATTCGAGGTGGATGTGATACTTATCTAGCCTATGTAGTTGATATCCGTACTGAGCAGAAAATACAGGATATTCCTATTATTAGGCAGTTGAATCAGGTGACAGTGAAGAATAAGTATCTATTACTGAGGATAGGTTGTTTACTTGATCAGTTACAGGGAGCTCAGGTGTTCACTAAACTAGATTTAAGATCAGGATATTATCAGTTGAAGATAGCATAGGCTGTTGTGCCAAAGAGAGCATTCAGAGTCAGATATGGGCATTTTGAGTTTTTGGTGATGTCGTTTGGGTTAACAAATTCTCTAGTAGCTTTTATAGCTTTGATGAATAAAGTATTTTGACCTTATTTAGATCATTTTATGATTGTATTCATAGATGATATTTTTGTGTGTTCAAAGAGTAAAGAGGAACATTTCGAGCAATTGAGGTTGGTTTTACAGATAATGAGAGAAAAGCAATTGTATGCCAAGTTTAATAAGTATGAATTTTGTCTTAATCAAGTGGTATTCTTGGGTCATATAGTAACTGGATAGGGCATACAGGTAGACCTAAAGAAATTAGAAATAGTGATGAAGTGGGAAGCTCCTAAAAATGTATATGAGATTCAGAGTTTTCTTGGATTAGCAGGATACTACTGAAGGTTTGTCAAGGGGTTTTTACTAATCTCAGCCCCTTTAATAAAACTTTTGAGGAGGAATGTACCATTCAGATGGACTGATGAATGACAAAGGAGTTTTGAGGAACTAAAGCATCGGTTAACTACAACACTGGTGTTAGCTATTCCATTTGGATCTTCAGATTATGTAGTGTATAGTGATGCTTCACACTAGGGATTATGATGTGTTCTGATGTAGTATGGTAAAGTGATTGCATATACATCGGGACAGTTAAGGTCTCACAAGTTTAACTATGGTTCATGATCTAAAACTTGCTGTAGTGGTATTTGCTTTGAAAATTTGGAGATATTATTTATATGGTGAGACATTTCAGATATTCACTGATCATAAAAGCTTGATGTATTTGTTGAGTCAGAAAGAATTGAATGTGAGACAATAGCGATGGATTGAATTTCTCAAAGACTATGATTGCATAATTGAGTATCATCTTGGTAAAGCTAATGTTGTAGCCAATTCCTTAAGCAGGAAATCTGATAGCAGTGTGGCATAAATGCAGATATTGAGGTTTGCAAATCTAGTGTAATTAAAAGAATTGAATGTTGGCTGAATTTGGGGTAGAATGAAGCATTGTTAGCTACATGGAAGTTTAAACCAATATTACAAGAGAGGATCAGAAATGTTTAAAGAAAGGATCCTGAAATTGTGAAATTAATTGAGAAGTTGAAAGTAAATTCGAATTCTAAGCTTGAATTGAGAAATGATACATTATGGTTCAAGTAGAGATTGTGTGTACCTGATGTGGATGAACTGAGAAAAGAAATTTTGGAGGAAGCACACATAGTAGCCTATGTTATGTATCTTGGTACTACCAAGATGTATAATAAGCTGAAACAACATTTCTAGTGGCCAGGGATGAAAAAGCAATTGGCTAAATGTTTGACTTGCCAACAAATATAGGCAGAGCATCATGCTCTAGTTGGGAAGTTACAGTCATTACCTATTCCGGAGTAAAAGCGAGAGAGAATTACTATGGATTTTATTATCGGTTTGCCAAGAACTCTGAGGCAACATGATGCCACGTGGGTCATTATTGACTGATTTACAAAATCGACCCATTTCTTACTTGTGAGGGAGAACAATACATTAGATTAGTTAGCTCGGAGGTATGTGAATGAAGTAGTGAGGTTACATGGAGTTCCAGTGTCTATTGTATCAGATCAGGATCCCAGATTTACTTCGAGATTCTGAGATAGTTTGCAAACAACTTTGGGTACAAATTTAAGCTTCAGTATAGCATTTCATCCTCAGATAGATGGACAGAGTGAAAGAACTATTAAGACTATTGAGGATATGCTAAGAGCTTGTGTTTTGGAGTTCCAAGGAGCATGAGATTAGTATGTAGCTCTAATTGAATTTGGATATAATAATCATTATCACAGTAGTATTGGTATGGCACTATATGAGGCGTTATATGGCAGAAAGTGTCATTTGCCTTTGTATTAAGGTGAAGAGGGGCTGAGGATTGTTGAAGGCCTAAAACTGATTCAAGACACTATTAATAAGGTTAAACTAATCCGAAATAGACTTAAAGCAGTACAAGAAAGGCAAAAGAGTTATGTGGATCGACACCAGAGGGATGTGGAGTACCGAGTTAGAGATAAAGTAATTTTTAAGAGTATTACCTTGCTTAAGAGTGCTAAGGTTTAGTAAAAAGGGTAAGCTAAGCCCTAAATACATTGGTCAATATGAGATTATAGAGAGAGTTGGACCATTGGCTTATAAGTTAGCACTTCCTGCTGAAATGTCGCTTAGAAGATATCGGTCAGATCCAATACATGTGTTGCTAGCATAGGAAATTAAAGTTGCAAGTAATTTTAGCTATATTGAGGAATCGATTAAGACAATAGGTTATCAGATGAAGCAATTGAGAAACTGAATGATCCTATTGGTGAAAGTTCTTTAGGGGGAAGCCATATGGGAAACGAAGGAGAACATGAGGAAACAATACCCCCATCTGTTTCAATTTGGTAAGAATTTCGATGACAAAATTTCTTATGGGGGAAAATTGTAATATCCCCTTTTCCCAAACTAAGGGTTAGGACCTTAGACCACTGTATATGAGAAATAGTGTTGAGAAAATTATAAAGTGCATTGCATTCATATGCATATCATTAGTATACACACGTGACAATTGATTATACACATTATAAATAGTGTATATACACTCAATTAACATATTCTGGGGTATGAACGATTTAAAATGATTATGATGTGAATTGTGAATTTTTATGTCTTGAATTTTGATATTATGGTTTCAATTATTAATTTAGAATTTATTTGTTACAATTGAGAGATTTATAAAATTATGTGTATTTTGGACTAGGAAAAAATGTCAAGTGGCAAGACAAATTGATACATGATACTAGAAATAAGTGACAAATGGTAGCAAAAATAAATGACAAGTGGCTTTAGGATTTATTAAGAAGTGGCTTAGATCATTGGGTGACAAATGGACTAGAGATTGAGTGAAAAATGGGCTGATTATTAAGAGTTATATGGTAGTTTAAGTAAATATACTAGTAGCACGATTTTTAAGTGGTAAGTGTCATGACACTCATCAAGCATAAACCCACGATATTTACATATTGGAAAGATCATCTTCATTTGTCTTTCACTTCTATTTTCGTTACATGCTCTCTTTTTCATCTTCTTCATTTTCTTCACTCACGACCATCTCACCCTCACCCTCACCATATTGAGTTTGCTAAAATCCTATACTAGCCACTCCAAGAACTTTGTTTCCTTCATTTAGTTGTTGAAGAACCCAACCTATTTTTCCTTGAAAGTTGATGATTGTGTAAATGGAGAAGCTAAGGGTTTCTTAGTGATTTGAAGAGGCTTTAGAGTTAAACAAGTAAGTAAGATCTTGGTCTTCATGGGTTATTTTAATATAAGCATATATGATGATCATTAGGGATGATTGATAGTGAAAACGGTGTTGATGATGAGTGCTAGAAAATTTGATGAATGAATGGATATAAATATGTTTTGATTTTAGATGTATAAAAATGTGGTTTATTAGTTGTTAAAGAGATGAATTAGATTGAGTTTTGAGCCTAAAGAAAAGGCTAGTGTAGTGTTCTTAAAATAAGAAGAACTAGGATTTATGTATGATAATGAATGATGATGTTGTGTTTTATTTTTATATAGATGATAAACCATAGCTTATGGATTATTTTATAGATGATATTGAGATGAAAGTGAGGTAAAAATGATAAAGATATGAAGTTAAAATGATGAACTATGCACAAGAAGAGTTAGATGTAATATGAAAGAGTTAAAATATGGAAAAAAACACAGAAGAATTGGCTGGGATTTCTCGAATTACATAACCCACGATCATGGGAATACCTCCACGATCGTGGGAAATGCAAGGAATGGGCTAGAAATTATTGGATGGCTTAACCCACGGTTATGGGAAAAGTAAGGAAAGGCCTTAGACGTGAGTTGTTATCTTTTTTTTGAAGTTAGAACTAACTAATGATAAGATTCTTTTCTATGGTTTGTTTAGACTTGAACGAGGCTTGAAATGAACCTGGTTTGATGCTTAAATAAGTTCATAAAGTGTATGATATGTTAGGTTGTTAATTGAGGTTATAACCTAAAAATGGATTGTTGATATCAAAGTACCATAATCTCAAAAATTATGAGTGTTATAGGAATGAAGGTGCTCATATGATGGTAAATGTGATCCAAAAGAATGAGTAAGGTGAATTAGGTATGAATGAATAAGAAATTGGATATTGTGTAATTATGTAGTGCTAAAAAAAGGATTGATAAATGTATGATTGAAGAGTTAGAATAATTAAGTTTCTTTGAGGTGTAAACATAAGAGAAAGCAAGACATATATAAATTATAATGTTTGAATGATCATGACTTTTGATTAAGGATACATAGTCGAGAAAGTCAATCTGAGCATGAATTGTACATAACACATATACATACATGTATGATTGAATACTTATGTGATTGAGCAAATTAGTAATGTGAATAAATGTGTGTATTGCATGGTTTAGACGCACAAGTCGAACATCAACATCCAGACATTGCGATTTCGTCTAGGCAATAGCTATCTGGAGCTTACTATGAGTAACCTAGATGTTTCTCACTAGGATTGATTATATTTGCTTAAATTTCAATTATTGAACTAATAATTATGTGAATGTGATAATTCCGGACATTGATGGTCCGAGGAGTTTGATAATTGAGATTGCATTGGCAGTGTTCATAATTGAATATGAATCGGAAAAAATAAGTGTGCTCAACAAAAATGTTGAATGAAGGACATAGATTTGATGAAAATGTGAAAGTGACTTTGTATAATGAATGAAAGTGATGGATTGCATATAATGTGAATTGATGCATCTCATTACATTGAAATGCATGATTAGATAAAGGAGTTGTGATCATAGTGACTTGTGAAAAAGAGCTTAAAGCTCAGAAATGCACAATAAGAGCCACAAAGTATTAAAATGAGTACAGTATTCACAATAGATATAGGAAAGTTATTAATGAGCCTGATATCCACAACGGATATGGGACAATAAAAAGACACTTGGTCACAACAAAGAAACAATAAAAATGGTGTCACATGTTCATTTGCATTTATATACATACATGTATTATATGAAAGTTCGTAATGAATTACTAAATTGTGATGTTATGAATGATTGAGAAAAAGATTAGATTATTATGAAATGAGCATGTGAAATGTGTGATGCTCATGATGTATATTTGATATGAGGTCTATTGTGAAATTGGTTTTGATATGTGATATATGTGTTTGAAATGAGTGAGCACATTAATGATTATTCACTTATTGAGTTCGCAAATGTTGATTTTCAGGTGTGAGGGAGATCTAGACTCTATGGCAGACTAGTAGAAGTCTAGTAATGTACATTTTGGACTCAAGAATGGCTCAAAGGTTGGTTAGCTGATATTGAGGAGTTTAGATTGAGTATTTTTGTTTAGTTCCTCGTTTCATGTAGAAATGTTGTAAATAGTGGCAAACTATGAGATATTTTGTGATGCTATATATATGGATTATGTAGCGAAATGCTACAATGTAAATTATGTTTTATAAATGAAATGAGGAGTTTGATCTTTATAATTACTGTTGTTATGTATGATGCCATATCAAGTGAATGTGATTACTCTAACAAGCCACTTTCATAGGGTATGTGCCCGAATGTCCTCTGGATGTTCGGTTATGTGCCCTGTGATGGTGGTGTGTTACAATGAATGTAGGAGATAGAATTGAAAGAGCATTTATGAATTCATTGCTAAGGAAATATGCAAACATTTTAGGGATCGTCAAAATAAGCAAAAATGTTATTTCTATGAAAAATACCTAAAGGTATTTCAATCAATATACGAAAGCAAGGCATTAGTTCTTTCTCTTATTCTTGAATCAAGTGGAGGGAGATAATGAATCTATTTATTTGCTTCTTTGCTAATAAATTATAATGCTCATGGGAATGGCAGGATATATGCAATTACAATAACTAGTAAATATGATTTGAATAAGATCTGAATAATAAAAAATGATACTTTCTTTTTTACTTGAAATATTTGAACATATTTCTTGTGTTTAGCTTGATCATTATTTATTGAAGGACTTGAAATATTACTTATTTCAAAAGAAGAAGAATGAATATATATTTGATCTTGATCTTATGGAGTGAAAAAGGGGATATATTGGATTTGCACGAGCCCCCTGATAATATCTAACTAGCTAAGGAATTGAAAATTTGCTGAGAGTTGGCTTCATGTGTGAGTTCTAATATCTACAATGTCTTGCCAATGTATTGATGATCAATAAGTTAAATAAGAAAAGTTAAACATATGTAGACTTTATATACATTAATATAACTTGCCCTAAAGATAGCTACCCTTTGCCTAAAACCATTCAACTAGTAGACATTATGGAAAACTATGAGCAACTGAGCTTCATAGATTTTATTCTTTTTATAGCTAGATTGCTATGTATGGGCATGATGTAGAGAATAATTCATTTGTCACCCATAATGGAACTTATTAGTATTGAATGATGCCTTCAAGTTTAAGAATGAAGGGGCAATTTACCAAAGGTTAGTCAATATCGTGTTCGCACCCTTATTCACCAAGGACGCAATTGTCAAAGCCAAAAGTAAAGGAGATCATGTTGCAGGACTAAAGATTACTTCGAGACTATATAAAAATTTAAGATGAACGCCCATGTTGCTTGCTAGATAAAAAATTACAATTTTAGTATTAGACACGGTCTCAAACATAAGTATGTTATAACTTGTGTTTGTTATAATAATTGCTTTATTTAAGAGTGTTTTAATTCAATTTTTTTAAAGAAAGAAAACTTGGACAACTTATAAGAAGAGAGAAACCCTAGGCATGATATCTAAGTCCTTTTAGAAGAGAAAAGAGATTTGAGATTATCCCAACTAAATAAAGAACACAAAAGATTGAGAATTACATTAAATTTTTTTTCTTATCTTATAAATTTGTAATTTTCTTTATTTTTTGTTTATTGATTCAATGATGATGACTAACTAATGTGTTGATGTCTAAAAAGGAGGAACTCTAGTATCTCTTGGTTATTAATAGACTTCAGTTAATTAAGGAAGAGTTTTATATTTGAGAAATATCTTTATTAAGCTTAACATTGATTTAGTAACATCAACAAAATCATTTCTAAATTCATGTGCATTAGTTTGAGAAAACATAATGGTAAATTGATTAAGGCATTGATATTAACATCGTAAGCTAAACCCATGCTAATGAATAACCAACCTGTAATGAATAGGCAGGGCTTATATAATATCTAGTCATATAGTCAAATCTATTAGAGGGTGAGCTTTGGAGCAACTAGTAAAGTTACTCTTTTGTGACCATAAGTTCTGAGGTTCAAGTCACAGAAACAATCTCTTTGTAAAAATATAAAAGGAAGGCTGCGTACGTTATAACCCTCCCCAGACCCCCAAAGTTGGGAATCTTATGCACTGGGTATGTTGACTTATAGTTAAATCTATTATTGTATTTGATAGGTGTAAATTGCATCGTGTTTTAGGGCATAGTTTGATATGTGTTTAGCCATTAATTCAATCATTTAGTATGTATTAGGTTAGAATTGTTTTAGTTGCTAATTATTTGTGTTTTAAGTGTTTTATAGGTTAGTACAAGCTTTTAAGCTTAAATGTTATATTTTTGAGGTAATTTGATGTGTTTGTTAGTGTTTTAGGGTCAATATCGAAGAATGAAAGAGTTTCGGAGACATTTGGGCCAAAACAACAGCCCACAATCACCGGAGTTGGCTATATGCCAAGATCGTGACGGAAGCACCAGACTTGGCCTATGATCGTGGCCTATATGCCACGATGGTGATAGAAGCCCAGGAAACGGCCCACGATCATGGCCTACATCGAGCAGACGCACAGACACTTATGAATGTCAAGTTTCGAGGGATTACTTAGCCCTTTCGGACCCTAGAAAAACCCTAGGGCCGCTCAGAACATGAGTATATTTAAAGAACAAGAAAATAAGCAGAGGGGAGTTTTTGCATCAGCCAAATTGAGAAAATCTAGAGAGAAATCATTGAGAGATGGAGGAAGAGAAGAAGGAAGAGTGAAGAGGAGAAGAAGTTGACTCGACGTCCTTCCTGGATCAGGAGGTTTCCCGTTGTCGCTGTCTCCTGTCATCCATTTAAATTGTATTTCATGTATATCCCACAATACATGTTGTACACAATTTTCACATTTCTCATTCAACATAATTAAATAACACATTGCAATCATTCAAAATATATATAAATCATGAGTATATTCAATGTTAATGAGACGTAAATTTGTTTATTTCGTTGTTATGACCGAGTGCCTTTTTCACTGTTCCGTATCCATTGTAGATACCGGGCTTATTAATACTATTCCTTATCCGTTGGGGATAGAGGGCTCATTTTACATATTGAGCCTGAGGCTCTTACCACGTTCTGAGCTTTAAGCTCTTTTTCACTGGCAACTCTGGTCATAACTGTTTTTATCTTTCATGCATTCATGTAATGGTATGCACCACATTTATTCAATCAATCATGCTCATTCAGTCACATTCACATTCTGTTTCTCATTCACTTTTGTCATCAAACCCTGGGTCCGACATTCAACATATAAGTTGAGAATCACTTATTTTGTCACATTCACATGCAATGAGAACTTTCAAATATGGTAATCATGCATCAAATCCTTCGGACATTCAAGGTCCGAAATCAGTACGTATATATCATATAATAATTCAATGCAAAATTTAACAAACACACAATCAAAGTGAGACCATCTTAGGATACTTATAGTTTGCTCTCGTTAGGTTATTGTCTTGAAGTCTCGGTAATTTCTAGAAGTGGTCTATCAATGTACTCTTCTATAATATGCAAACATATAAATTTACCATTACTACTTTGCACATTCATATAAATACTTGATCATAAGCACATGTATATATTTCATGAATAATACATGTTCAATGACAAATTCCTGGTTATATTTCCTTAATACACATTTTATAATCAATTAACATCATCTTCCAATTTTCCTTTAATCCTAATATACTTTGTCCACGTTAATCACCTCATTCAACATCAACTAGGTTCATTCAGCATCTCATTTAAGCCTAAATACCTTATATGGGAACACCATAGCATCAATTTGTTCATACTTTACTCAAAAGATAACTCTTTTTCTTTATAGGTCTGGCCATGATCGTGGTGTCCCTGCAATGTTCATGACAGAAACCTTTAGAGCTGGCCACGATTATGGTGCTCCTAGCACGATCATGACAGAAACTCTTTCTGGCCAGGCCATGATCATGGGGAAAGGCTGCCCTTTTCTCCCTTCTTTTATGCATGAATTCGACAAATCTCTCACATCTATTTCACAACAAGTTTTTCCCGAATTTACCTCTTCTAATATGACCTCATTTCGTACTAATTCAACTGCCATATTGATTACATTAACTCTATAAAATTCAACTCATTTGATTTATCATTTTCAACTTAATTTCATCATTCATGAAATCCTATCTCTTTCCAAAGTATAACTCATTCATAATGCATCAAACAATTCATTCATTATGTTATGTCCTCATTTAACACTCTAAAAATTTCATATTTAGATGCATTGACATCAAACATCCTCTTCCTTAAAGTATAACATCAAGATCAATCAAACTTATCATACAGTTAACCAACCTTTCCAACATCAAAATTATATTCCTTTTAATTCCCAATTAAGTCCAAAAGCATCGTAGATATATACCTCATCCTTGATGGGTTCAACCATTGCATAATCAAAACATTTCCATGAAAAATCACTACCAATGATTGTGGTGCCCCCTACACGATCGTGACATAAACTAATCTCCCATTTTTCCTACAATTTTCTAATTTTTCTCAGGACAATCTTTTAAGTTAGTTTTGTATAACCATTATTACCTAGAAAATGAGGTATTTAGAAAACATAGTCTTCTAAAACAATGTTCATATATGTATTAAGTTTCTAATGACATCAAATTCAGGCAGTTTGGTTTAGTATTATGCAAGTTATACCTAAATTACTACAGATTGTTCTCATACCACGATAGCACACAATTCTCAATTTCAAGCCAAATTTTAAAATCCTTAAGGACATAATTAAAATTAACTTACTTCATAAAAATTATATCCATATGTCTGTAGTTTAATATAAATAAAAAATAATCCCATTTGGATATTTACAAATCAAGATATGGATAAAATACAGATGCATGTTTAGTGAAAGCACTCCATCTAACATATTTCAGAACATATTAAACTTCATTTTCAACTCTACCTTATCTCCAAACTATCATCCTACTTCTTCTCATTTCAAGACTAGCCTTTTCTTTGGATTTAAACTTATGAATTATCATTCATCGTAATACAAAGTAAGACATAACTCTGTTTATCTCTTCATCCACACACACGTCATCATACTTCAACTTCCTTATCATACTCATTCATCTCTTAATTCATCATTATAATTGATTCATTTACTAAACACTTCATGAATAACATTAACTCACTACAATTTATAGCATGATCTCTTTATTACTACACTACACTAACATTAAAACTCATAATCAATCATCAAATTTCTCATCATACATGTTCCATTTATCAATACCCATAAAAATTAAAGCATAACTTACTCGATTTAGCTTCGAAATCTTCAAACCCTTTAAGATCTCACTTAACCCTAGCTCTCCATACAACCCACGTACATCATCCTTTAAGGTGGTAAGGTTGGGTCTTTAGTGAGAAATGAAAGAGAGAGCATGATGAGAGCAGAAAGTGAAAGATGAGGGGGCTATGTTTAATGTGAATGGAGATTGGTGAGAAAAATTTGTGAAGGAGGAGAAGAAAGCCACAAAAAAGAAGAAGAAAGAAAAATAAAAGCAATTAGATGGTCTTGTAGAAGTTAAAAGAATCATGGGTTTAAGACATGGATTGACAAGTGACACTTGTCACTTGCCATATGTCCAATCTGTATAGGTTTAAACTAGGTTCTCTCATTTAACTAGTCCAATCAAATCCAATTTCTACTCCAATTGTATCCAAATTTCAACGACATATGTCATTAAATCCAAATGTCATTTATAAAAATTTTCACTACCATTTGAATCTTAATTCTACTTCCATTTATCAACTGTCCTGCCACTTGGCATTTTTTCTAGTTCAAAATTTACCCAAAAATTTAGGTATTTTCTAAATTTCACCAAAATTTCTAAATCAGTACTTATACACACCAATTCAATTTTCAATACATATGAACCACAATTCATATCAAAAATCACATTTATAAATCAATTATCACCGAAAATGTCAATGAATGCATGTGCAATCATTTTAATGTGCAAACATTAATATTCACATGTGTGTGTATGTCATAATACGCATGAACATGAAATGCACTTTCTAACTTCTCATTAATCTCTCATGTACCGTATTCTGGGTCCTAACCCTTAATATGGGATAACGGGATGTTACAAATAATCTAATAATTCATAATCAGTTAGGTTAGCATTAAGGATAGGTAAAATTCCCTTTCTCTCAATTGGTAATTTCTTTCCGTTGATTCTTGGGTGTGTTGCGATTGCCTAATAATTTGTATATTCATGTTTGATTCTAAATTTGATTGATTGAATTAAGTTCTCCTATTAGTTTCATGTAATTTGAATTTCTGTTATTGTTTTTGACCTTAGATTGTATGATTAGATTATCCCCCTTATGGGATCGACACCTTTGGTATTACACTAACGAACCATGCGCTTGTAGATTATCGAGGAATAATAATTAAAACTTACACACAACCAATGATTGATCAAGTTTTTGGCACGGTTGCTAGTGAAATGATTAGCTTAGTTCTTTAGTCTAAGGCTTTTTACCATCTTTTCAAAAAAAGATGAGGCATGAAGTAGATAACACATTAACTTGGATATCACTGGACAATAATGGGGAATCTCAAGAGTTGAATTCTGAGAAGAGATAAAAAGAATGTTCATGAAGGATGTATATTATAGGTAACAAAGGACTCTTATAGATTTCAATAAGACTATCAATGCAATTTTTAGCTAAAGTTTTTACCATTTTACCCTTTCTTTACCTATATATTCATGTCATACTTCATTTTTTCACTCACTTTCGTTTTGACTTTATCTCTCTAAGTTTAAAACCTCCAAACACTTTTACTTCTCTCTAACCAACTTACAAATCTCCACTTTATTCTAACTTCCACCTACTTGCAATCTAGTATTCTGTGAATTAAGCAGTCAGTGAAGTGCAACCAATCATCGGGACAAAATCAAGTCTCAGGCCGAGGGCAAGGAGGAAGGTATCTGTTTCCAATCCCTTAATGTTAAACAAATAGTAGTCCTAAAATATTTTGATCTTGATACACTAGATTGGCTAGAATTGCAAGATAGGGTATTGACCAGTGCGTCGTAACGCTAATCAAAATAAAATAACTAGACTACTACTATAGCAATGGTGAGTCTAGGTCGATCCTATAGGGAGCGTTGAATTAGCATACGAAATGAAATTAATTGATGTTTAGGTAAGGAGGGGATTTTGGATTTAATAAGAAAATAAAATAAAGTAAACCTAATGAAAACAAATTAAAGAAAACATGCAAAAAATTATAAAATTGGGGAATTCAGTAGGGATCTGGTTCTTTGGTTCAATCTCAGTCTATACCCTAATTAAGCATAATTAATTTATTTGTTGTTCTTTTATCTCTCCTAACAATTATCAGTCGTAGATTAACGACAAGCTCTATTAATCCCGATTTTTCCTTAGATCCTAGTTGATTGCGAAGTGCTTGTTAATTAACCCTAGCTATTGGGAAGCCTATAATAAGCTCTCTAAGTTTATTCTGACAACTTCCTTATGAATTAGAAAAATAATCCAATCTAGGTAATAATCACACAAGCTTGGGTTATTTAACCTATGTCATGTTATCTCTAATGATTTGGAGCCATTAGTTGCTACACATGAATTAGGAATACAATGATTATGTATTGCATTCGATTCTAACAATAGGTTTTCATGAAAATCGATTCAATAGAGCATTAAAATCATCATCATTAAAATAACCAATCAATCCATACAAGATAACATAGTCAATTTCTAATGATAGAAAGAAATAACAAAATAATAAAAAATTGCTTAACCCGGATCGTCAGTATTGAGGTCATCTCCAAACCGGTGTCAGGACATCTAGCCCTCCGTGGGTCTATCCTAAGAAAAAGCTTTAGTCCCCATAACTAACCCTAGCCGAAACCCCTTCGGCTCTCTTCTCATTGCCGCAAGCTCTCTCATCTTCTCACTATTCACTGACGTGACAAATTAATATATTTATCCACAGTTACTATTGACATCCCATTTTGCCGCAAACTCTCTTTTATTTTCTCCCCACGCCACTCTTTGTTTCTACTGCAAGCCCTCTCCACTATTCCATGATATGACGAATTAAGATTGGTGGCCATGCATACTATTCACGCAAAACCCTTCAGCCAAATTGAAAGCTTATGGAAACGTTTGCATCTTTGCAGGATGTCCGATGTTGTCTACATTTTCGTAAGACACAGATGTTGTCTGCGTTTCGTGGATGTTTGCTCCTGCCTTATGCGATGCATTTTATTCTCCTTGCTCCTCCTTGCTATGATGCCGTTTTGTCCACTAGCTGTATGTAGTTTCATGCTTCATCTAGCTGCCACTTTTAATTCTTCTTCTTTTTATTTTGATTTTTTTCTTATCTTTTCATTTTCTTCTTCATGCTCCATGAAGACAAGTGAAAAAATAATCTTCAAAAAATGACCTAAATGTAGTGCTTTCAACTCACTTTAATTTCTTTGCTTTTAAATTATACCTAAAATCATATAAGAATTAAAGTGAGTATCTTAAGTATTTTCGTATCATTAATCGCTAAGTGTAAATGATTAAATTTATCAATAATTAAACACATATTTATTTCCCCCACATTTAGCTGTTGGCCATCCTTGGGCAAAACTTCCAAATTAAGCTCAAAGATCCGAAACATTTACTCAATTCCTATATGTTTCAAGAATACATAATCATAAACAAAGAATAATGACTTTCAAAAGATCATAGCAAGAAATCAACATTCCAAGCTTTTACTCATGATCAATCAACATTCAACACCTTTAAAAATTGAGAAATCTAATAGTAGACTCGGAAAATGTGTTTAACTAAAATACATCAACAGGAACACTATACACCATTCATAATCATAACAATCCATAACTTTTCATATCATTTCATTTCTTCACCACTATAATTCACATGCAAAATCATGGATCAAAGGACTTTTCAAGGTTGTAATGTAGGTAAAGGTAAGGTGAGATGTGTTTGGGTCAAATAGCATGAAAGCCATCAAAGATAGTGAAATAAAAGTAACACTTAATCAAAAACTGGGTATTGTCAACTATGACGAATATAAAATTTATATTTCATAACCCCGTTCAACTCTCACACACCAACCACATGAAGCATATACCAATCCAAAGGAATCACTCATACAATTTATGCCAACAGTACATTGAAACCATAAGAGTGAACCTTCCAAACCAACGTCTAGCTCATATCTAATTTACTCAGATAACCCATTCATCACAACTTTAGGAGAATGCATTAGTCATAAGATACTTTTCAACACATATACACATGCTTCTAGATACATTTATTTAAACATTTTTCTCATTCTATTTCTTTTTCTTTCTTTCTTTTAATTTTCTTTTCTTTTCTTTTCTTTTTTTTCCCTTTTTTTAGATTAAAAGAAACTACATTAATATGAGAATTTCAATGACAAAACATCCCAACATCATAACAAACCCACACATATGGACACCCCCTCACTTAGAATTTTGTACGTCCACAAACTCAACAATCACAAATGTTCCACTAACTTTATAGCTTGGGTATTGGTTAAGTATAAAGCATGTAATATGGTTAGTACATAAAGAAAAAGTATAAAGCTCAAAAGGGCTTATCAAAAAGGAAAAATCATATAATAGGGAGGTTATTTGGCTAATGTAGTTCGGAAAAGCAAAGAATGCCTAATCATATCTATGTTAATGCATGTGATAAAAATGTGGTCTCAAATAGAAATTCAACGCAAAATCAGGGTGTACCTATCATAGAGGTCACATATTATCAAAAAACAATGAGACTGATATGGATGTTTCAATCTAATAAGACTCAAAATCTCACCAGCTTTGTCTACCATTAGTCACTACTCTTCCATAGATAATGCATATCAACCAATCACAAGAACAAAAGTACATGCCAAAGTTGCTATAAAATTCTCTAGTCAATTCATTCTCTACTTATGTCTATATAATCCCAAAAGCAATAGAAAACGAGAAAATGTTTGTTTTTGTTTATTTTATTCTTTCTCTCATTTTGATTAAAAACTTAAAAACGAGCAAAATAAACGAACAAAGAACACACATGCGTATAAAAAGAAATTTGAAAATGTAAAGAAAAAAATTACTTCCTTTAGGTTGCCTCCTAAGAAACGCCTTTATTTAGGGTCGCTGGCTCGACTCCTTTGGCATATGTACATCATCCATTGTCGAATGGATGCTTGAGCCCAATAGGAAGCATACTCAAACTCTGTGAGAAGCCTAGAGTACATTCCCTCGAAGTAAGCTCCTTATTTATATGATGCCTCGAGGCTTTTGAGGAGTGGAACTTCATCGTTTCGCCATCATACTCTAATGTCCACTTGTCTTTTCAAGCATCGCCCTTCTCACACCAAGATGGTCTTCGTAAGAGTATTGCCAATGGGTATGGAGACTTGACATTCTGCTTGCACCTTCGGTCTTCAGCTCGCTTTCCCACAGCTCTCCCAAAAACTGCACTTCTTGTGGCTCTTCCTCTTTCTTTAGATTCTTCATTTCTACTGAGTCCTCGCTCTTTTGAAATAATTCAAATGACTCTTGACATTTTTCTTTTTCGTTTAATTCTTCCAACTTGCTAGGTAAAGGTGAAGAGTCAATCAACAATAAAATGGAACTCAGTACTTACCTCTGAGCTAAAAGATGTATCATTTTCTGCTTCGAGCTCCTCTTTAGCTTCTTCTACACAAGCAATTCGTTGAGTCTACACAAGCAATTCGTTGAGGGTTGACCTCAAAATTCTCAAGGTCCTCATCACTTTGTAAAGTTTCCGCACAAATGTCTATTAGGTATACCTAGGGATGATATGACTGCTCCTCTTCGCTTTGTGGTTCCAGATGATTGATATCTCCCTATCAGTGCAATGCATCTTGCTAGAATTGCAGAGCATCCTCTCAAATTTGCTGTACAACTTACTAAAATAACTGTTGCATATTCTGTTGAAACTGCAACATATCCTGTTGAATTTGAAGATTGTTAGCAACCATAATATTAAGCATTTCTTCTAGAGATGTACCTGAGTCGCATTGGCTCTCCGAATCTTAGGCACTAGACCATGCAGTTCTTGGAAATTGCCCTCCATCCTACTGGAATTGTAGAGTATTCTGCTGCAATTGCAAAGTATTAGCGTTCACAATATTACTCAACTCTTCTAGAGATGGACCGGAGTCATGATAGGAAGCTTCTGATATGTATGAGAATTGTTGTGCATCCTGCAAACTATCATAGAAGTAATTCTGATAATTATCCAATCCATAACAAAAGTTAGGTTGATCAGGCCAAACATTGTTATAAGATTAAAAATATGAGTTATAAAAGAAATTACTTCCATCGATATCGATTTTAAAAAAAACACAAACATGAAACAGAATAAAGAAAGGATCACGAAATAACTAAAAAGAATTCAATTACGGACAAATATAAATAAAACACCAATTAAATCACAAACAAAAACTAAAACACCGCACTCACCGACAACGGCACCAACATTGACAGGCGCGTTGTAACGCTAGTCAAAATAACATAACTAGACTACTACTATAGTAGTGGTGAGTCTAGGTCGATCCCACAAGGAGTGTTCGGTTAGCTTATGAAATGAAATTAATCGGTGTTTAGGAAAAATTAGGGGGTTTGGATTTTGGAATAAGAAAATAAAATGAAACTAACTAATAAAAACAAATTAAAGAAAATATACCAAAAATAGTAAATTTAGGGAATGCGGTAGGGATCCGGTTCTTTGGTTTAACCTCAGTCTACACCTTAATTAAACATAATTCAACGATTTGTTGTTCTCAAACCTCTCCTAGCAACTATTAACAGTGGGTTAATAATTAACCCGATTTTTCCCTTAGGTTTTGTTTAATAAAGAGACAATCATTATTTAAACCAAACCATCGAATAACCTAGGATACAATCTCTGGATTTAATTAGGCAGTAGCATTATGAATTAGGAAAACCAATTAGTCAAGGTAACAACCACATACGATGCGGCATGTAACCTAGGTTATGCTATCTCTAATGATTACAAATCATTAGTCGCTACACATGAATTTTAACATAACAATTACATATTATATCAAAATTCTAGCAATGGGTATGCAATCAAATGATTGAATGAACGCATTAAAATTATCCTTTCATAATACCCTATGGGTTCATACACAAATAACTGAACAATAACAAATATTCGATTATCCATACACAAAACCCAAATCAATTAACATAGAATAATACAATCAATTTTTAATGAGAGAAAGAAACAACAAAAATTGAAAAATACACTTAACCTGAGTCATCGGTGTCAATGTTAACTCCGATTCAGTGTCGGGATCTTAGCTTTCCATGGGTCTATTCCAAGAAAAATGCATCAGCCCCTTACTTATTTTCCTAACTAAAGACCCCCCTAAAATTTCTTCACTGCCGCAAGCTCTCTTCTAATATCTACTGTTCATGATGTAACAAACAAACATTAAACCACCTACAATATTCACTCCTCTATCTTCTCTGTTTCACGCAGTCTCTCATGCCACTCTCTTCATTTTGCCACCTCTCTCCACGCCAACCACCAAGCCGTCAACACTCTCATCTCAGCTCTTTACTGTAGCGTGATGGGACGAATAAAACTCTTTTGATAGCTACTGTTCATCTAACTTCAAGACCTCCCTGTTACGCATGCATGGTATATGTTTTAAGTAAAATGTTTGCGTTCAACGCAGATAGCGTCTGTGCGTTCAACGCAGGCGTTGTGCATTAAACACAGACGCTATCTGTATTGAACGAAGACATTCCAATCTGCCAATTGACGTTTCTACCTTAGCATCCTTGTCTCCTATCGTGTCATTTTACTCCAGCTGCTTTTATGCTTCTTATGCTTCCCACCTGCTACACATTGTCGTTTTGGTGCTCTTGTTCTTTCTTCATTTTTCCAGCAAGCACATATAATTCTTCTTCTTTGTATTTTGATTTTTGATTTTTTATCTTTTAATTTTCTTCTTCTTCCTCCATGAAGACAAGTAAAAATTGATCTTCAGAAAATGACCCAAATGTAGTGCTTTTGACTCACTTTAATTTCTTTGCTTCCAAATTGTACCTAAAATCATATAAGAATTAAAGTGAGTATCTTAAGCATTTTCATATCATTAATTGCTAAGTGTAAATGATTAAATGTATCAACAATTAAACACATATCATTCTTCTACAAATTAGGGTGATATCCTTAAATTAATCTCTTGGAATTACTTCCATATTGCTCAGAAAGCTTTCCACACTTCTCGTGCTTAATTCATTTGTAAGCTTGCCTAATTGAACCTTTATATTGTGAATAGAAGAGGCATGATCTTCCGCTACTTACTAAAATTTCCCTTCTATACTTGTGAGCTTGTCTATGAGCTTGTCTAATTTTGAATCCCATGAACTGGACTACTTTTGTTGAAAATTCAGTAGGCCTTGAGCTCCTATCTGAGTCCTTGCATTGCTAGACCAAAAGAAGTTTATGTGGTTCTACCAACCATTTTCGTATGTGTTCCAATAAGGATCCTTACCACCCCAACCAACTTGCGCTCCTTTGAAGTTGACTTGCTACACATTATTGTTTTCCACTAGGAAGCAATTAGCTATGATATAACTTTCTTGTCAGCATAGGTCGCATTTGTACTGAATTGCCTTAAATGGAGAGAAAGAGGCAGCTGTCAGTTTATTCAATTGCTTGGTAAGATTATCGATCTCAACTTGCAATGTTATCATTAAATCTACAGCAAATATTCCTTCTAGATTCGAAAAAGTTAACTGCTGTCTACTTCATTTCGATGTCCAAAAACAATTATTCCTTCTAGATTCGAAAAGGTTGACTGCTGTCTACTTCATTTCAATGTCCAAAAACAATTATTTATCGCCATTTTTTCAAACAAATAATGTGTCGCTTGCACTTGTGGTCATGAAATTCTTTGATGATAGGCGTTAAACCTTGGCCTCATGAAGTCCATAAAGGTTCTTTACTCTCCGTGATGTATTTCCTCCATCATCGTTCTTTATATCACTTATTGGCTTTTTAACTTTTTGGATTCCTCATTCTTGCCTTGTGATGTCCAAATTGATGTGTCTTCTACTTTGCGTCCAAACGTCCTTATTTATTTTTAATTTTTAATTTTTAATTGCTTATGATTGGGTGCCACAATCACAGGAAAGGGTAATAATTCCTTAAATCAAAAAAATTCAAATTGTCTTAAACTAAGTTCCCTAGCAACAGCGTCAAAAACTTGATTAACATTTTTACCTCTAATAAAACTCTTAATACCTGTAAGTATACGAACTGTAACTTATAGTATCATCCCACAAGAAACTAGCTAAATGAATTGAACCTTACTTTGTCTACAGTAATAAAATATGTTATAAGTGAAAAATATAACAGAAATTAAAGCAAATAAATCAAATAACAAATAATAAGCGAGCTAGTAAAAATATTTAAGGATGATCAAGTATGAATGTATAGGACTTATTCTTTCGTTATTTTGTTTCCCTAACAATTATTTATTCAATTATCTATTGATCCTAGATTTTCTAAGGGTTTAATTACTTTTTCTCAAGACCTAACAAATTAACCCTAATTGAATATGAAAATTCCAGAATTGCAATTTCTTAATTCACAACTCTTTCCTTAACGTTTTCAATTAGTTATGAAGCTATATATTAAATAATCAAGTTCTCACACAAGATCTCTTCTCGAATGTTAGGATGATAGTTGATTTGTTAATCACGTGACTTATTAAATTACAAAATCTCGTTTCGTAATTTAACTGGATTACTTTTGACTCACTCTCACGATTTATTGCCAAAGTATGAGCATACACCATTAACACAACACAAAATATGCATTTAATCAATAAAGATTAAAGTCATAAAACAACTATGGAATAAACCCTAATTTGAAATTTAGAACATCATAAACGTAATGTTCATTTAGAAATTTAGTTTACACATCAAGTAATATAGAAATAACAAAAGAGAAAGAAAAAAAAACTTTATTTGGAGCTTAATCTAAAAAACTGGAAATCTGGACGTCTCTCTACATCTTCCTTGTTTGATCCACTTTTGCAAGATGGCGGCTACGTTTTTTAGGCTTCATAAGGTTCTTAAATAGGCTAAGAGGGTCTTGGGGGTGTAACTAGGGTTTTCACCCTTTGATCAGTTCCAAAAATACACATGAACCCTAAAACAGATCGAAAAATTTGTGCTTGGGAAGCTTCTGTCATGATCGTGACTCAGTGAATTTACTCTCTATCATGATTGTGCGTAAGAAGTCACGATCATGACTTTGGGTAAATCTCTTCTGTCACAACAGTGACATAGGAGTCACGATTGTACCTTATCTAAGCAGCTCCATTCATGTCCAAATCTCTTGTTCTTCACCTATTTGATTTCCAACACTAACAAACACATCAAACACCTCAGGAAACATATAATTAAGAATGAAAACATGTTGTAAACCACACAAACACTTAGAATATAAATAAACACTCACATTAACATAATTCTAAGCCTCTATATACAATAATCATCGAATAAACACCTATAAACACACTAAAACACCTATCAAAACATAGTATAAACTACACCTATCATGATACACATGAGTTGAATTTTTCGATTTAATACTTTAATAACTACTTTTCATAAGATTTTTAAGATAGAAATTTCATGTATATCTAAACATATGAATTTAGCTGACAAATTCTCTTTGACCAAATGAGGTTTTAACTCTTATTTTTAATTATCATAAAGAATGTAGCTACTAATATTTTAACTTTGGTGATATTAATAAGTTAATTTGACATGGATTTAAGAAAAAGTTCAAATATTAAGTTCATTGGAAGGACAGAGTAATCTAAACAACAACATCAATAATAACAACAACATTCCAATAGAAATCCCATCCCATCGAGACATGAGGTCTAAGGAGATCCAGAAGTACACAGTCTTACTCCTAACTAGTAGAGAAGTTATTTCCGATATATCCATAGGAAAAAAGTTTTTGAAAATGGTTTTAAAAAGTAGCCAAATACATAAACAAATGATTGCAAAAACAAAAATAAAAGGTAAAAATATATAAATATAAATATATTCAAAATAAAATAAGTAAAATAAATAAATAGAGAAGAAGGAGAACTAACAAATAAATAAAACAAACAAACAAACAATTGACATAGAAAAATAATAAATGAACTAACCAAAAGAACAAGTGCTACAAACAAAAGTATTTGTAGGCAAAGTGGAAGGACAAAGGGATCTAAGGATCAAAATAAGTAAAGTGGAGCAACAAATACAATTCAAGAGAACTTCAAAAAAATTCAAGTAAATAACAAATAACAAGAATGAATGAAGTCATTCTATGTGTACCAATCATTAAAATATTTCTTATAATCTTACCTTAGTCATTTCAAAGAATTAAGGGCTTAATTATTTTCATGATCATTTACATATGATGAATAATACGTAAATCTATTCATAATCAAGAGCAAATTTTTTCTAAAATATAAATAAAAAATTATCATGAAAACAACTTTAGAAAACTTTAGAAACAGTTTTAAGTCAATTTTATTTCAAAAGGGTATGTTTTATCTTTAGGAAATACTTAGGAGTTCAAATGTTTACATTAGTTTTTATAGGAGTTCAACTAGCCTAATAGTTTGGATAGACTATTTGGACAAAGTGTTAAAAAGTTACATAATGGATGGTTTGCAATAAGCTAGCCAAAGGACTACAATTGACTATCTGATAGTGAGTTTTAGAAATTACCAAAAGATAATTTTCTATCCAATTAAGAGTCCAAGTAGTCAAAGTTCGGTGATCAGCTAGTTGATCCTCCCTAAAATTAGTCATTATAGCAATCGGTTTGTGTGTATAATGACTGTTTTAGATTATTTTGATTATAAACAAGCCATAATAATTTGTATAAGAACCTTTGACATACTAGAAATTTGTTAAGAGGCTAGAGAGTGTATATGGGCATTATATAACATATATTAAATCCTAGTTCATTGGTATGAGTATGAAGGAGAAATTTTGAATTTTATATGGTTGAGCAATTGTTGTAATTATAGAAATTGCTTTGAATTGACATGTAAGGGTTCTTCTTGATGTTAAATAAGATTTGTAAAGGTGTCCTTTTCACATATGACAAAGTAAGACAATTGGTATGAGTATGAAGGAGAAATTTTAAATTGTTTATGCTTGAGCAATTATAGTAATTGGAGCATTTCTTAGAATTCACATGTAAGGATTCTTCTTGATGTTAAATAAGATTTGTAAAGGTCTTCTTTTCACCTATGAAAAACTTAGACGACTCCTAAATTCTTCTTCACCCGTGATAAAGTAAGATGATTGTAAAAGTTCTTTTTCTCCTATGGCAAAAAAGATATTGTATGGAGGGTTTCCTTTCACCTAATAAAGAAAGAAAATAGTTAATTTCAAAGTGGAGCTTTGAGAGTGGACTTAGGTAAACATTATTTAATCAAACCAATATATATTATTTTTGTCGTTTGTATTATTTTTCTATTATTATTGTGTTTGTTTTGTGATTACCTTATATGACCTTTTCATAATTATTTATTAAAATAGATCATTCATTCATTAACTTTTGAATGACCTAAAACATGAACAGACGCATTTTACCCTCTTTCTCTCTCTCTTATGTCATTTGCGAACAAACATAAACAAAAATATTTCCTATTGGAAACTAGAAAGTTGTTATTCCAGAGGATATGAACCTCAATGTCCAGAAAAATGACACAAGATTATACATCAATCACACTTATGGCTTCATTTAAAAATAAAATTTGTTTTGGCCATTCCAATTATATGTTTTTATGCATTATGAGTTTCATGCTCCCCTGCCACCTTGTCAAGGCTTTTAATGCATACAAGAACAATTGGATACCTGAATTCCTTTTCATAACATATTAGTAGTAAATTGTGGACTGATTCACACAATAGACAAACTATAGTCAATAATTGCATTCTTTAGTTCATCTGAACATCCTCAAATTCTCTTGCAAACCGTAGGGTATAACTAGAAGGCATAACTTCTTGACTAAAGCTAATAGATGTTCAAATAGAAAAGATATTCAACATAATTTGATGATTATTTTCACCTGAACTAAATTTGGATCCGTGGCTTCCGTCAAATATTAAGATAAAATATACTCTTTTTTATATGAAACATTTATTTCATATACCTTGTTTTTATAAAGCATTTCAGAGAAAAAGATATTCAAAGGTTTTGAGTGTCAATAAAAATCTAAAAATGGTATTGAGACCCCAATCTCTAAGATAGCATGAAGGCTCTGATTGAGCAACTTCTCTTCCAACAAAAATTTATAGGATTATGAATTGCAGATTTAGGAGAGAAATATACATGTAAACTCAAAAAGTCACATATTTAAGTGAGAAAGAATTCTTGTGTTTCAAAACAAAAAGGTTGAACTCAGTTTTCAGAGAAAAAAAAAACCCTCAAGGCATATGTGTCATAAGATCATGAGATAAATACATATGTCTTAACACTGGTCTCCAACCATTTTTATGTCTCCTTCTTCTTCAGACTCTTGCTAACACTTCAATTCTTTTTAATTCTTAACACAATTCTCCTATCATTTGTGGTTTCCTATTTCTTTAAATTCCTATAACCTCTACAACTCCTTTTAATTCTTAATCCTAATCTCCAATTTCAATTCAGTCTCTTTGGTGTTAGGCTATATATTACTGTGGCAGTCAATTTTCGTATTAGCTTTGGCATTGTTGATTTCAAGCTGAGAAAAAACTTTGGTAAGTCTGCAATTTCTCACCCGTGAAGAACATCACTTCTTATTTTATGCATTGATTTAGACATCGTGGGGTTTTACTGACTTTTGATTTTATTATTTTATAACAACCACTAAGAAAAATTCCATACAATCATTGTCAGAGTAACACCCCCAACAGAAATTCCAGGTAAATTGTATGATTAACTAAACTTGAAAGTGAAATGTTTTCTAGATTTATATTACTATTCATTTAGATTTTTAGGTCTGAAGTTATTTAAGAATGTGCTTGTTGGTTATAGAACTAGGAGTAGAAATTATTCTTTGGCACTTTTAAAGCACTTGAAATTTCATCTTCCGAAGTTCTGCTTGATGCCCACTTACCAGCTTTATACGATGAAGTAAAAAACGATTACTTATTTCTTTTTAGTTGTCTTTAGGCTACAACTCCATTAAAAAGGATTACGGGTAATGTGATTTCTTCATACTCTATTTCACTAAAAAGGAAGAGCTACTTCTGTAAACAAAAATATATATATACAATGAGGCAACTTTACATACTTTTATTTGAACTTCTAGCTTACTGCCGCCCTAAGTTCTGCTTGTTGAATTCTTCTCTTCATTTAATAACTTCTCAACACAATGGAGACTCGTAATAATTCATAGCAGAGTAGACATTGATGAATTTGTGTGTCGGCATAAATGGCCATATGGTGTTGGGTTATATTGGAAGTAAAAGAAAAGTGGTCAAAGGTATGGAGAAATTTGGAGTTATAAACTAGAGCTATACAGTTGATTTTCGACTAAGCAACTGGTGACTTTTATGTTATTGATGGCTATCTTCAAATGTGGATAGTGTCAATTACTTTAATATCCATTTTAGCCCTCTCTATTGCATTAAAATACAAATTTCTAATGGTTTTTCAATTACAATTTACATTTTCTTTTCTCACTAGAAGGTTTATATTGATTCGTTGTAAGACATGCCAAAATTTAGAAGAATATTTTTCCATACACAAGACTCTCTTCATAAGAGAGTCTTGTAGCCATGTTTATCTACAATCTAGAGACATCGTAAAGGAAATTAATAAATAGTATGTTTATAACAAACCAACACAACATCTACAAAATGACTCACAAGTCCCATCAAGGTGGAGATATGCTAAATCAAATGTATATCCAACTGTTATCTGGCCTTTTGAATTTCACATCTGTACTGGAGGAACATGTAAAATTACAGCAGGACAAACTTGCCTCTTACATGCATGCAAACTATGCAAATCTTCTTCCAACAAATAAGAGATTTGCCTTCCCTCCCACAGAAGAAATCATAGTGCGCAACATAGAAACAGAACATAAACAAAAGCACTGTTATTTCCAGTGAAATTAAAGTTTTAGATTAGGATCTTTTTCTCTCGTATTTACTCAGTATCACTCTAAGCTTGCTACTAGAGCAGAACTCAGTAAATTAGTTTCCCTAGTGATTTTGGCTAGAATCACCAATGAATCATAGCAGATTGCTCAAGAATAATAGTATTGTTGCCGTCAAAGGGATAATATTAAAGGTTTGACAAAGGATTGGACTTGAGAAACATTATTAACATTTAAAGATAGAGTCTTATCTTTGAACAAGTTTAAAACTCTCAAATTGCACTAAAAGGAGTGGCAGATGAGTCAAAATTCCAGATTCCAAGTCAAGTGCTGCTCTTTCGATCTTATAGTTACAACTTACATGTATACATCATTCTTTTTCTTCTATCTCCCACACGTATTCATAAAGTTGTGACTCTTAATAATCAAAACCTGACATAGTTGTTCCTAATTTTACCTGAAAACAACATGACTTACCCAATCTATCAAATTACCTTTTCTTGTGAACTTGATTTAGTGTGTAAGTGGGGAACCTTATCTTAATGCCCAGCTTCATACTCCTTGAGAATCCTCCTTAGTTTTGAGGGTAAAAGCAATTTTCTCGATGAAACTCACAAAGAAGGCTTGAGCATGAGTGAAACCGATGCATACCGCACTCTAAATTATTTAACGTGGCCTAGCTCTTAGCTTCTAGTTAACTAAAAGTAGAAAGTATAGTAATCTTCCATGAACTTATCCCGGTTAATTAAAGACCACCAAAGATATATAATTAAGGATATGGCATATACTCAAAGGAAGAAAGAGAATTTACTCAATAACGAAACGTTAAAGAAAAGACTAGACATGAGAAAAAAGTTACAGATTAGAGGGTGGGTCACCAGGTCAACTTGTTCTGTAGCAAGCTTGTAACAACTGATGACTTCATGCATTGGACAAAGCAATAACGTTAAAATTTTACCAGTTCTCTTTTCTCTCACTCTCCGCTTCTTTACTATAATATTAAAATAATGTAGGCATATTGTTAGATGGAATGAATGAAGCATTAATTCTTTTGGCTGCTTTTTTAAATTTTTACAGATTTATAATATGATCGAGATAATAAAATTTGTTAAGATAACAGTAGGATTTCAGTACTAGTCAAAATTGTTACTTAGGAGGTCTTGAGTTCGAATCACGCCAAAGAAGGAGAAATAGGAATTTGTCCTATTGATGATCCTCTAACCCTCTGGGTACAGTTCCTTGATCGTATCAATTACGGACGTCTCGCTTCCAGCGGCAGTGTGGGAGTTGAAGCTATTAGGGAACCTGAGACTGATGAGAACCTGATGCTGAGTAGGGGGCCAGCGATCAATCAGCAGTTGACCAATCGAGTATGTGACAACTCCTTGTGCGCAGAAGTGTACAGGCTACGTAGGAACCTGAGGGGTCTTAGAGTTCCAGATTTACATCCTCTAGGGTTCTTGGGGTAGGATCTTAGAGACTTAGGATTAGTCCGGCTAAGCTGGGATACCTAATGTAATTAAAAAAAAATTGCTGCCGTAGCTATTACGATAACGATGGTAGTTAAAGTCGAGTACATTAGTGTTATAGCTATGACGACAACAGTAGCAAGTACTACGTCTCTAAATCATTGACCTGGTGAATAGTAAAAGAAATATCTGAAGCATTTGCGTGGTCTATGAAACTCTACTCTTTAAGTCTCCATCTATAAGACCAAAGCTTGGATATGAAACTTCCATTGCATAAGCTCGATGGCTTAAAGGTAATTTACCGGACCCACAACAAAGCATAGCAGTCCAACGGCATAAAACCATTACTTTACTTTGACCTTTTTCTGGAGGGTCAAATATTTTATCAACCGCAAAGATCTAGTATTAAATAAGCAACAAGTAAATAATATATCAATACATGATTGAACCATTAAGACAGATACGTCTACTATCTCAGTATCTGTCCATCCTGATCTGTTAATACTTAATACTCGTAAAGATTAAAAGAAATTTAACAATACACAACAAATTTAGACTAGAAATTACGAATTATATTTAAAATATAACTAACTTCATTTAAAACATTTATAAGGTAACCTAAGAGACCCAACAAAGCTAATTTTTTGGCATTTATAAGGTTGTTAACATGTTAAAGATAAACAAAAACAAAGCCAAATCTTTTAAACGTATAACGTTATAAATATTTTGAATTAATAAATTATATTTTAAATCATTAGACTTTAGGGTATTACAACATCGACCAGCTGAGGATTTTGGGTTAACAATTAGGGCGCTTTACATTCAAAGTACAAGGACGAAAAATGAAAAGGAAGCACATATATTTAGCAGATTACTAAGTTGGACTAAGTATATAGAGATTAAACTAAATATGTCAACCTCGTCTACTACTAACGAGCCTTTAGTAGACAAAACATGGAGACCCACCAAATCACAGGCTCCAAACAACCAGAACTTCGGCCTAAAGACTTTGAACCTAAGAAAACTGATTATTATAACTCAGGTTACTTGTTTGTCCCAAATATATTGCAACTTTTACCCTTTAATCTCTACTGAAATTCAAGACCTTGGACGGAGTGCATCGAACGGTCCATGGGATATGGGAGCAGCTGGGGCCCATGGGCTGACTGAGATGGGCCTATGCATTCGATGATGAGGTCTCGGATCACCGGTTGCAGCTGAAGTTGGTGGGACCGCAACACGCTCACATGATGGACACATGGTAAGGGTTGTGGGTGGGGTCATCTGCATGTAGAACTGTGGGGATAGTTTCAGTGCTCTCAGTTCCTGAACTTCCTTTTGCAATCGCCTGTTCTCCTCAGTCAGATTTTCACAGCATCTTTTCAAGAACTCACAGTCAACCTCAGTTTGCTTCAACTTGGTCCTAAAAACCACCACTTCCAGTAAATAACCACACTTTCGAAGAGCATAGTCCACATTCAGATACTAAAGCTTATATCATTCAAATATGACATGACAGGACCATTATCTCACCTTGCCCTTCTGTTCTGAAACCAAACCTCCACTTGTCTAGGCCTTAGTCCTAGCTGCCTAGCCAACGCCATCTTTTGCTTCTGCAGGTAAATAAAACATCGAACCCCCTTAACGAATAAGGATGAACTAAACAATTAGATTTAATATTTCAATTATCTCGTACTGTTTCATTGAACAGGAGTCCCACTTGCTTTTTCTTTAAATCCAATTCTTCCACCATTTTTTCTCGGCTAACAAACGGAACCCATCATTTGTATGTTAGAAACTTTTACTTACTGGATTGAGAGTGTTATGTTCTTTGAAGCTCTCTTCAAGGACAGCAGACTGATCTTTAGTGAGTCTGAGTTTCTTTCTTGAGTTGTCACCATCTTCCTCATCGCTGATTCCACGAGAACAAGCTCTCTCAATCTCAAGCTCCTCTCCGTTACCTTCTCTTTCGCTTCTCTTCCCGCTGATGCTCGATATGGTGCTGTTTGGTGACGACACACCAGCCTCCTCCTCACAATCAGCTGTTGATGGTAACCTGTTCACGTCGATCCCCCGCAAAAACGACCTTGTCTCGCCTCGACACAAGTCGGAATTTGGATCTGCATGTGAGAGTTAGATGAGTGAGGCTTGAACTTGATTGATAAAGAATCTATAAAAACCAGAAAAAACATAGTGCCTATTCTTTGCTTACGAAATGCGTGCATCTAGAGCGAAAAGGATTGGTATAAAGAGAATGCAATTGACAAGGAAAAGGCAAGAGAAAGCACTATTTCTCAAGGATTTGGGGAAAAATGGCATCTTTTTATGTAAGAAAAGCTTTATTCCATGTTTGTTTCTCGTGAAACTCAGGGGATAAAGGATTGAAAAGCGCTCCACAAGAAGAGCAGATCTGAAACTTAAGGGCATGCAGATCTAAAGAAGATGGTAAAGTAATCCGAAAGACGAAAGCAGAAAACGGGAAAATAACATAAACGTACCAGAAGAAGGGAAGGTTTCATTCCACGAGGCCTTTCTGGTGTTTAACCCACAAGGAGAAGAAGACGAAGCAGAAGAAGGGACCAAAGAGGGCATAAGATTGAGCTTCAAGGGAAGCTGATTTTGAGGAAAACTCAAGCTCAAGCTCAAACCCAAGTCTTCCTTACCAACCATGTTGAATATCTTTGTGAATCTATTATCCAAAGTCCCAGCAACAAAAACTCAAAAGAACTTGGTTAATTTTTGGGGTAGGAGAGAGAGAGAGAGAGAGAGAGAGAAGAAAAAGGTTGAAACTTTGGAAATGGATGAGTACGTCCAATCAAGGATGTGGCTTGGAATGGCGAGGGTAGGGGCAATATATAGAAATTAAAGAAGAGAGAGAGATAGGAATGGGTGGAGTGGTGAGTCATGTGTGTATGTGTGTGTAAGTTCAATCATGACTTCTGTGTCAGGAGTCCAATTATCTCAATCATGGCTTTTGCCTCTCTTCATAATAATGCCTAACTCTAGTTTGGCTTTTTTACCTTCGCAGTTGTCCTCCCTTCTCTCCCACTTCCACTCGCACTTGTTAGTGTTACTGGCACAAAACTACTCAAATAGTCCTGCCTGGTAAAATGTAGAGACTGTTGTTTCTAATAAATCTGATTCTGTACATTTTCTGCTCTCTTATTCACTACTGCTGTTGTTTGACTAGCGTCTGCCTGTAAAATGAACTTTAATTATGTTGAACAAAATCCATGTACATCAATATAAGTATAATAATTATGCAGCGGTTAGGCTTCCTGTTCTTTTTCAATTGTGCATGAGCGTTTGTCAAAATCCTATTTAACCATGTTAGTTCCCTGTCCATCAACTGTTCAATCTTCTCCACAAAGAATATCAAGAAACATGTACCTCATTAATTTCTATTTGCCTTTCACGACTCTCATCCCCAGGTACAAAGACCATCTTGAATAAGAAGTACTAAGAAGTAACTAAGTCATTAATGTATTAAAATAGGCCATCTACCTTCCTGTTAACATCTTTCCTTTCCGAGTACGGTGACGGTCCTCCATTAACTCTCTCTTTTACCACACGTTATTAACCCAAAAAAAAAAATATTTAAGGTTAGTAAATAAAAAAGAAAATTTTCAAAGCCTCATTCAAAGGGAACCCCACCAAACCCCCCAAATTATGCAAAGTAGTTTACGCTCAATTCATGTCCCGAGTCCCAACAAGATGAACACAAAAGATGCGTATCACCGTGAATCTATAGCATTTAACTAAGGTGTGGTCACTTCTTTACACCTGAACTCGTTCCTTGGATTCAAACAAACCAAGGGTCAGGATCAAATCTAGAGGTTGTGGGTCATGTTTTCCTGTGGCAATTATATATGAGAAGGGACAACACCAGTTAAGCTTAGACAACCATCAAATCAAGGTGTCGATGGTGATGATTGGAAGCAGACAGATCAACTTTTGTTTTCGATCAACACATGTGGGTCCCAAATTCCCCACTCGCTCTTTTTTCTTTTTCAAAAATCTTTTCTCCTGCGATCAGCACGAGGGCGTTGTTTAGGGACAAAAGCGTCGCTTTCTTCAACTTTTGTTATTCTTTTTTCTTTTTTCACTCGCCAGAAAAGGAATGCCATTTCATTTTCTTGATAAGACCCAGAGTGGTCCAATGCATTTCACTGCGCGTGCTTAACACTTGCGCACTCTAGTTGGTTTCCATGTGAAACGTGTTTGTGACGTGTGGGGGGAGGGCGTGGGGTCACGTCTTTGCAGTACCCAATAGTTGTCTGACTCAACTCATTTAGATGGGTGAGAGTTGAAGCCGTTTGATAGCTACGACACATGACCTCTAACGCCTTTTTTTATTTGGACATTTTAATTCCCCGATCACTTTAATTTCCTTTACCGTGTATTTTAATTTGCACAAACTATACCATAAACATGCCTCATGTTTCCGCCCTATACACCAAAAGGAAAAAGTTCTGCTGCATCAAATTAAACGTATTGGTCTTGTTTTAACTAATAATCTCACAAATAAACAATATAAAAATATAGGATACAGTAATAAAGCATGTTGACAGTGTAAAAACGTCTACAAGAATACGCCTTAACGTATTATCTACCCGATGAAATTTATTCCTTTATAGACACTTTTGATAGCCGGAAAAGTATAACGTTACAATTCACGCGATCCAACTTCTAACATGTTAATTATGCTAATATAAAATTGTGATTTCATGTGGAATAATTTTGTATAGTTTGGTCTGAGTCAGAAAATTATTCTAAAAAAGCAAACAAAATTGTCGAGAAAATAAGAATCACAAGGAAGCTTGTTGCTTAGCCAAGCTGAGCCAAACTAAATTTTAAGACTTTTAGTAGGAAAAGCAATGAAAGAAATAGGCCCGCACAGATAGTTCAACTGGTTTTCAGGGAGATTGTTGAGTGCAACGTCTTAGGTTCGAGTCTCGGTAGCGATAGTGCGGGAGTTTCATCCAATGTGGTGACTCCTTATGCGCACCAAACACAGGGCCCCCTCTCTTAAGAATTGAGTGAGATTAAACCGTAATTTATCCCTCTATCATTCTATCGGGCCCAAATATAGGGGTGTTTGGAATGGACAATTCCACCTTTTAAGTGCAAGCAACGAAAGAAATCGAGGGGACAAGGGAGAGTGGAGTCCACGTGGGGATAGAGAGGATGCGGGAAGCTCTTTTGCCTCCCCGTCGAACTCACGTGGACCAACATGTCTTGTCTGGAGACACGTGCCCTGTGGGCCCCGCAACCCAACAACACAGTCGTGCGTCTCTTCTTTGTCCCTTCACGCCCCGACATACACTTGTTCACAATCATTTGAACTCTTCCTTAATTATACACTAATTTCATACCCACTCCCCTCTCTGCGCGTGTAATCTAAATTTACAAGGGAAACCATCGTAGGTTTTTTTTTTTAAGGCAAAGGCAATGATCTAATCATTAACACTCCTAAATTAATTAAAAAGATAGTCGCTTTAATCATTGACTAGTAAGCTTAAGCCACTCCTTTTTCTGTTATCAAGCTTACGCCTATCACTTGAATTTCATCACTTGCACCTATTTTTCTCCGTTCTTGTCGGAATCTTTTAATTTCGTCCATGGTCTTAAGAAGATAAAAGGGGTACTGATGATGATTAGGTTAGGAATCTGTCATTCACCATATGGGTCCCTTCTCTACTGTTCTTCATTGACCATGTAAATGCCCCTTGGAAAACTGATTGTTTATTTTAATTTAAGAACTTTTTAACTATGTTTGTCGATGACCTTAACTCTCTCTCTCTTCTCCTTATTAATTCATTTCCTCTTTCACCCATTTTTCATACCATTCACCTGCTCAATCTTAGATTGCTAAAATTCTATTACATGGTTTTCCAAGCAACCACTAATGTTCACTAATCAGTCTTATATATATATATATAGATGTCACGTAAGCTTTCTGTTGAGAATATTAATAAAGTTCTACCATAGGTTAATTAAAAATTTTATAATTGAAATGATTAAAATTTTTAATAATTGAAAGAGTAAACTAGTAGATAACACTAAATAAAAATTAGAAGTATGCTAGTCCCATTAAAAACGTACAAAATCATTACTAGAATACAATTAGTAATTATTTTTGTTACATCAAAAATAGAAAATAAATGCGAAATTTAATTATTTATGTACTTAAAGCTTATTTAAAGTTCACACTGAATTAGTATTTGGAATAGTTTGTATTTATATTAATTAATTGATTTTTATAACTCAATAAAAGTAAGGGATTAATGCTCAAATTCTTTTCTTTTATTATCAATAAAACATTTGAAGCAGTTTTTTATTCATCGTAATGAATTCAATTTTTTATTGATAAAAAGAAATTCTGGAATTGATAAAAGGAAGACATATGTATGATGACGATAGAATAGAATGGCCAGAATGAATTCTTCCATTAACGAGAGTGTCTAATTTATACACATACGATAGCAACTAATTACACTATCTATGGCATAATTCTAGCTAATTACATGGAAAAGAAATAATCTAAAATAGGCAAAGATAATTACAATACATCAATGTAAATCCTTTCCTAATAGAAATAGGATGCAACATGTGTTTCTAAAATAAGATAGAATTGTTTTTTTTCCTTTTCTAAGCAAGATAAGCTCTGTAATTTGAAGTGAATATTGTTTGCTTGGTTATTAACTCTTTCAATATGTAACGTCAATGTTCATTGTACTTTTAATTTGAATGTTTAAGTTTAACGAATAACAATTAATTTGATAATTTCAAGCCTATCTTTAAGTCCTGTGATGCTAACTATAGAATTACTCTATGTTTTGACCCAAGTTTAAGTGTAAAGAGATTCCTCCATATGTTTGTAGTATCCATAAGTAGATAAGCTCATTATTTCAAGTTAACCGATGCTTTAATTAGAGACAATATTTTGTTCGACCAAGAACTAAATGAAGAATTATTATTGTTGTTACGTAAAAACAAAAAACAACATGATATAATTTCATTAGTTATTTTTCTGTGAACATTGAAGAATATTAGTAATGCCCAAGATATATTATGATTTAAGTAAAAGTTTATTTGGAGTAATAGCATTTATTTCAAATAAACAGAATATGTTTGTCTCAATGTCATGTATGTTAAGTGTCCAACCTTATTTTTTAGACTTTCGGTGATCCTAGATGTCGATACGAAAAATACCGACGAAAAATACAAATATTCCATCGGTATTATATATTACTGACGAAATATACCGACAGACAAAAACATCGTAGAATCGACGGTAGCTAAATTTACCGTCGGTAAATTTAGCGTTGGAAAATGATAAACCGTCGGTAAAAATACCGAAAATGTACCAACCATAACAAGTGTTCCGTCCGTAAATTTACCGACGGTTAAACATTTTCCAACGCTAAATTTACCGATGGTAAGTTCTTTAACAGTAGGTAAATTTAGCTACGGAATGTTTACGACCGTCGGTAAATGTATCGACGGTAACATATTTTCAGTCCGTAAATATGCTGAACAATTACCGATGGAATTTAACATCCGTCGGTATATTTTATGAATTACCGACGGAATATAGCCTTTACCGTCAGTAAGTTATTTAGAAAGTTACTGACAGACGTTTATTTCAGTGGGTAAATTTATTGCTTAAATTTTTTAAAAAAATATATTGTTATTAGATTTAAATTATAGTTGATGAATAATTTTAATAATTAAATATTTATAATATGCATTTAATTTGGTTAAATAGAAAATTTGATTAATGATTAAAAATTAAAATATCTTAATTGATAATAAAAACGTTACATTGTAAATAATA
>JAOTAY010000005.1:15101890-15117020 GCA_025629805.1 Erythroxylum baracoense
GTGAGAGCGCGAGGCCCGAGAGGCCGAGGCTCAAAGCGGACAATATCTGCAAGCGGGTGGTCTGGGCTGTTACAAGTTGGATGTTAAAATAACTTTCTTGCATGGAGATTTGGAAGAGGAGACAAACATGAAGCAACCAGAAGGTTTCAAAACTAAAGGCAAGGAAAATTTGGTTTGTAAGTTAAAGAAAAGCCTATATGACTTAAAACAAGCTCCAAGGTAGTAGTATCGAAAGTTCGATTCCTTTATGATGGATCATAGTTTCAAACAAACTTATGTCGATGGTTGCATGCATTTTAAGAAGTTCTCAAGTAAGAACTTTGTCATTCTTCTTCTTTATATTGATGATATGCTAACTATGAGTCCAAGACATTTGTAGAATCCAAAAGTTAAGGATCATTTGTCCAAATCTTTTGATATGAAAGATTTGGGAATTGTAAAGTAGATTTTAGGCATGAAGATAAATTGGGATAGGAAGAATAAGAGATTGTGGTTGTCTTAAGAGAGAAATATTGAACGAGTGCCAAAAAGGTTCAATATGAAGCATGTCAAGCCAATAATTACACCACTGGAATCTTACTTCAAGCTAGGGATGGAAAAAGGACCCAGGCCCGATGTGACCTGAAGTCAACAGGCCAGGTCCAAGGCTCAGGCCCATATGGTAGGGCTTCAGATTGAGCCCAAACTGCCCAAGCCTAGTAATAAAACGACATTGTTTTGCTTTTTTTGAAAAATAAAATTAAGGTTGGCCAAGCTCGAGCCCGACCCATTGCCATCCATACTTCAAGCTGTATAAGTGTGCATGTCTCTTAATAGAAAAGGAGAAATACAGTATGTCGTCTATTCCATACTCATCTGCAGTAGGGTCTTTGATGTATGCAATGGTGTGCACAAGGTCAGATATTGCCAAGCTGTTAGGATAGTGAGTAGATTCTTATCAAATCTAAGGAAGGTTCACTGGGACGCAGTGAAATGAATTTTGAGATACTTAAGAGGTACGTCGAAGTGGAGTTTGTGTTTTGATAATGGTGAGCCAACTTTAGAAGATTTTAGAGACGCATGTATGATTGGAGATCTTGATGGAAGAAAATCAATTTCAAGTTTTCTATTCAATTTGCAGGAGGAGCCATCTAATGGAAATCTAAGCTACAAAAGTGTGGTTTATCTACATTGAAGCAGAGTATGTAGCTACAAAGGAAGCTTGTAAGAGATGCTTTAGTTGAAAGATTCCTTCAAGAGTTGGAAGTGAAAAAAAAAACTATGCAGTATTTTGTAATAGTCAAAGTTCTATTGACTTGAGCAAAAATACTATGTATCATTCCTGTACAAAGCACATAGACATCAAATATCATTAATTAAGGTTTGTGATAGAAAAACAACGATTAATGTTGAAAAAATTTCATATAGATTTGAATGGTACTAATATTTTGACTAAAGTGGTTCCCAGAAGTAAGCATGAGCTTTATAGTAAGTTTGTCAGGATGTATCTCAAGTAAATGATGGAGAATAATATATCTTCCCCATATTTGGGACGAAGGGTGAGATTGTTGAGTGTCCAGCCCTATTTTTAGGACTTTCGGAGATCATAGATGTCTTTATGATTTATGGGAATAACGAACAAGTGAAGACAAGCTGGATGAAGCTCTTTTAAGGAGATACACAATGGTGTAGAGTGCTACATGCCCATGTCTTGACTTACACGGTTGTGTAGATCAACAGTCTAAGTCTTTGAAAACATGTGAATGAATGTGTGAAGAGTGAAGATATACACAGTCGTGTACATGCCTATATAAAGATACACGACTGTGTGTAGAAACCGTATAAGACAACTTGATATTGTGGGTTGAGTGATCAACTTTCTGCAAATCTTTATTGAGTTTAGTGAATTTGTTTGTCGATTTATCTGTAGTTTTTCTCTCTACACTAAAAGGTTTTTCACGAAAATCTTAATGTTTGTTTTATCGTTAAATTTCTTATTCTCATACTATTTTGTTGGCACAAATTGAAAATTTCTTTCTTATCATTGATATTTAGTTGATCTTTTAAAAAGTTGAGTTATTGTCTCTTAACAATATGCACATCGGCTTAAATTTAAATACGTCGATTAATAAACTAATAAGTTTTAGTATTATCAACCTTACTAAAATATACACACTAGCAAATAGGTCACGAGAACATTCATTGTCTTTTCCATTAGAAGTGAAAATGTAGTGGTGATTATGATGGTCGTTTGGAGACTTAAAAAAGATCAATAATAGTTATGCAAAGAACTTCCACTTCTAATGGAAACAATAGGCAATGAATGTTCTCTTGACTAATTTGCTAGTGTGTTTAAAGGCAAATCAATTTACACTTTATAGGGAATAGGATAAGCAATCAAAATTATTGTCTCCACAATGTAGGGGCAATTTTTCTTTTCATCCAAGTCCACCACTACGCTAGTTATCTACAATAACCGCATGCCAATCTTCTCACTTTATCATCATCATAGATATCGCCTTAGGGACAAAAGCAATTATTGGTGCCGACAGACATTTTCGCCCTAGCAAAAGACCCATTAAGTTTGAGTGCTTGACTTGCTTTTATTTTCAGGTGAATGGCATCTACACTCTTCCATGTTTTAAAAGATTTTATCTAATCGCTAATATGAAATAAAATCAGATAATAATTAAGAGTGTCATATAGATTTTGCCAATACTATCAAATTATAACCATGGATATTAAATTCAGTTTCTCTAATTCAAGGGCTTAAAATAAGTAACTTAGTGTGATTGAAGCAGTTTTAACTTGTCTTTAAATTCTATCTAAAAGTTAAAAAACAAAAGATAATAAGGAAAGGAACCAATCGTCGATATGAGGTAAACGGATATAGTTAAATCTTATATGATTAAAAGGAGTTGGTGGCCTTGGTTGAAATGGGTTGTTACTGGAAGAAAATCACGGACCTTTCCTAAAACACAGTCACAGTGACGACATCCAATCATCAACCGTTGGTGTGATGCAAATAAAATGATGGAGGGTTGGATTGGTAGTCTGATACAGAGGGGGTAATGATGATGATAATTAGAGACAAGATGTCGGATGATGATTACGAGTGTCCCCACTGGTGCATGATAGCTGTCCCACGTGTTCCCCTTTCCAGTTTCCAGAGTCTCCCCCCACACACACCGCTTTGATATCAAGTTAATAATAATTAATGGTTTACCGTACGAGGCTCATTCTTCATGTGACGTGCACGTGAACTTGGCCCGCTTCTCGTTCAACCAACCAAGACCGTAAGTTGTTCTTTTCTATTTTGGATGATTTTATGAAAATATTATTTTAAAAAAAGTAAGAAAAATGAAAAGACCTAAACCTTGCATAATTGAGGGCAATAAATGACAAATGATTGGGATTGCAAGAATAACCGACAGAGTCCTTGAGTGGGGCCCACCAACCCCTTCATTAACGCTTGCTCACCCAAACACCGTACGAGGCTCCATCGCCATCACCTTGTAATGCCCGTTTCCATGTGAATCTCACGTGAACTTGGCCCTCCCCACCCTGTTTCCTTCAACCTTCGTCTGCTTCTAAAATCCAAATAACGTCCAACTCTTTTTTTATTATGACGACGATCGTAATGGAAAGGTATGGCATGTTCAATCATTTGGGTTTACATGGATGGTTTAAAGGCGGGGTCCATGAAAATTTTTGATTGATTAGACTTCTCAGTTGGTCGTAGAAGCAGAATCTTTTAGCCTTTCACTTCTCTTTGATCTGTCCTTTCCTTGCCACTCGCCACTTCAACCAGCTATTTTCGTTACTTCACTTCACCTGCCTATGCCTGCCTCTTTTCTTTTCCCACCTGTTTCTACTTTACCTTTTCGTTTCTAGTTCAACTTCAACCATTCCGAGTTAGTTAAGAAAATTGTTTTACTTAGAAACCATCTATCAAAACATAGAAAGGGGGAGAGGTTTGTAGTGGAGGTTATGGGCTGGAATGTAGAGAGCCGTAGCCTTTATTTAAGGTGGTATAATTCTTTTAGTGATGGCCAATTTTTTAGAATAGGTATCCTTAATATTATCTAAGATCAAACTCAGATTTACTTATCTATAAGTCTGAGTAGGTGACTCATAGGTTCCAAAATTAGTTGAGCAACGCTCGAAACTTAAGTTATAAAAAAAATATAAAAAATAAAAGATAAATTCTTTTGTGTATTAAATATGTTAGTTTTTGATTTTCATGAATTAGAGCCTAAGAAATCATCCCACCATTGCATTATAATTCTGCTAAGATCTTTTCAATCTAATCCAATAACATTAAAGATTCAAATTTCAAATTTACTACTTTATTTAGTAAAGAAATTTACGATGTAATTTTTTAAAACTTGATATTATTAAATAATTTTGTTAATTAAAGTAAAATTCCCATTGTTGTGCTCTACCTCTCGACTCCCCACTGTATACGTAACGAAACTTTACTTACGTATCTTGGATCGAACGTGAAAGAGTAATAAATGAAGAAATGCGAAAAATATCTTATTTCGGTTCGACAACTTTAAACGAGCTTTTTAAAGCCGAAAAGAGCGTGAATTTGCCATCGTCTTCACGGAAACTGCTCACTGGGACGCGGTAAAGGCTTTCTACAGTTTTTTCAAAACGTAAGCTCTCTTAACGGGTCATAGAATCCTTATGATTACGAATGACATAAGCAACTACAGGAGACAACCTTTACATATAGCATTCATATCAGACTTTCTCATCACAGGCCCGATATGGGTCTGGTCCATAATAATCGGGATCCATTTTCAACTTAGACTTTGATCCATTGACTTAAATCATTTATTGAGCCACTTTACTATCTTTATCCAAATCAAATTACGTAACTTAATTAATAAGTTATTAAAAAAATCAAAAAATGCAATTAAATGTTGTCTAATTTTATGGAAAAAGTAAAAAATATCTAACATTCTCCCTCTTATACTTAATTGTGATATTGAATCAAGTTTAAAACAGTCTAAAAACTTGGTTAAGTTACGCTACTGTATTAATCGACTAAGTTTAAAAACAAAACATTTGATCCGAAGATAACAAAAGTCCATCATACCGTCCTGTAAGGCTTTCGATACTGAAAGTATCAAATACATGTGTCATGCGTGACATATATCTAATATAATTACACATATCTAATATCTTACTAATATGAAAGGAAAAATGGAGTGTGGCAAACTAAGATGATACCTGTATGATCTAAATTATATCATATTCGTTTATAGGTCTCGATTTCTCTAAATTTTAGGCTAAATAACATATGCTAAACTGCATTATAGAAATCCTATTTTCTCTCACTGAATGCTAAATTGCATTAGAGAACCTTTACGGGATTGAAAACTTATATCCTTCTATGACATGTCAAACTCTATGGATATCCCTATAAAACTGTATGCGTCTAAATGACATACGCTCAAGATCAATCTGTATATATGCCCAATGAATTTTAAATGCTTAAGATTGACACAAATCTTAAGACTTTCACACGTATTATGACAATGTACGATAACATATATTATTGAGAATAAACGATGATCATCTTTATTAATGAACCACCATACTGCCATAATACATCAAACGTATAAATGTACAAATGTAAATGGAGCAAACATAACGATCCCCTAACTAACAGTGTTTAAAGGCTTCAAAACACCTATATTGTATACTTGTCTTTCAACCACAAGTGGGCGAAGTCCTTTAGTTAAAAGATCGGCTTACAGTTCCTCAGTCCTTAAATGCTCCAAACTTTAATGTCACCTTTTCATATCAACTCCTTTATGGTCAAATATTTGACTTCCAAATGCTAAGACCTTGTGATATTCTTTGTTGTTACTAAATAACATAGCGGCAAGATTATCACAATACAACCGAATAGGTCTAGCTACTGAATCAACCACAGATAACTCAAAAATCAAGTTTTTAAGCCAAACCGCCAGTGAAGTAGCCCTATAACATGCACTATGCATGCATGATCGAGGAAGTCACCCGTGTCTACTTGACACTCTTCTACGACATTGTACCATCTGCAAACATAAAAATATAACCTTAAGTGGAATTTCGATCATTCGGACACATAACTTAAATTTGAATCTAAATTTCCTGCGAGGCTTAAGCTGTTGACTTTTCTATGTATCAATATATAATCCTTGATTCCCTTTAAGTATCTCCATACTCGTTTGACTGCTTTCTAATGGTTTATACTTGAGTTAACCAAATATTGACCAAACAATGTAAAGTAAATGCAATGTCCAACCTAGTGTACACCTAGGCATATATCAGGCAACCAATCGCACTAGAATATGGAACATTCCTCATAGCCACTCTCTTTACTTTATTCTTTGAACATTATGCCAAAGATAATCTCCATTATGAGAGATTGGTGCTACAACAGGTTTACAGTCAACCATATTAAATCTTTGCAACACATATTCAATGTATGCACTTTGTGAGAGGCCTAATGAGTGTTGAGATTTGTCCTAGTGAATCTCAATACCTAGGACAAAAGAAACTTCATCAAGATCCTTCATGTCGAAGTGCTTGCCCAAAAGTTGCTTAACCTCATTCAACATGGTCAGGTAAGTTGACATGAGCAATGTATCATCCATGTATAATAACGGGAAGATAACTTTGCTCCCTTTGACCTTATAGTATAAGCATCTTTAAACTGTATTTTGCATGAAGCTGACAGAGGTCAAACATCATCAAATATAAGGTACCATTTTCAGGAGGTTTGATGTAAACCATATATTGATCTGCTTAATGTACAAACCATATCAATTCCATCTGGATCTTGAAATCCTTTAGTTGTACCACATACAGAACTCTTTATAAAGGTCTTTATTTAGGGGAACAGTTTTGACAACTATTTGATGTAACTCTATATCATCATGAGCTGCAATTGTCATAATGACTCAAAATGTATTTGAGGATACGAGAGAAAAAGTAACATTAAAGTCAATGTTTTTCCTTGAGTGAATCATCAGGCAACTGAACGGGCCCATAAACCGCTGAAATTTATCCCGAAATCTTTTAGGTCTTTTAAATTCATTTACAATTGATGGGTTTTAGGCATGGTAATTATGACCCGGCCCAGCCCGGCCCGTTTTTGGCCCGGGTTGGCAGGGCCACGGGCTGACAATGGTCGGCTCGCCCATTTTTTCCAAAACGACATCGTTTTGAATTTTTTAACTTTAAAAAATTAATGGGTGGGTCGGGCTGACCCGACGGGCCATTGTCCGAGCCATGGGCTGGGCCGCAGGCCAGTGGTCAGCCTGGCCAGAGGGCAGCCCAGGCCTGGCTTGACCCATTGACATGCCTAATGGGTTTGCAATTCTGCTGCAAATCAACTAGCTCTCAGACTTTACTATGCTTCATGGATTGCATCTCATCATTCATTGCATCTCACCATAAATCCGCATTAGGTCCAAAAATAACTTCTGTAAAAGTAACTAGATCCGCAACATGTCTAACATCATAATCTTGTTCACTAAATAGAATATGTAATCAGATGGGATAGCAGGTCATCCCACTTTAGCGGATTTACGCAACTGCATTAGATCTTGTACCCTCAAGAACCTCTATATGTATAGGTATGGGTTCCTGTTCCTGTACAGGCATGGTACTAAGACCTAGATCCACCGGATCTAATTGCATGAGTGACGGGTATGTAATAACTGTAATATCCATCTTGTTATCATCTGAAGGCCACCATCATCATAGACATCGTATTCCAGAAACTTAGCTATTTATGATTCCATTATTTTGTTCCTTCTCTATAGTAAAATTTATAGCTTTTTGAGTGGTCGATATATCTTACTAAATAGCAATGAGCAAAATAAGCATGCGATTTGTCTTAATCAGGATTATACTACCTCAGTAGGGCGGCCCTATACACAAATGTGTGCAAGGCTAGGTTTCCACACTTCTAGATAATCAGGTAAATTAGTCATGTTTTGCATCGACTTCTTCAAGTCCTTTAGGGTGCGGTTATGCCTTTCAGCAATACACCATTTTGCTCAAGACTACTCGGTATAGTGAACTTGGTTGCTATTCCAATCAATTCCATATATCTAGTAAATGGACCTTTTCATGTCCTGAACATCATGTTTGCCATGATATTCTCCTCCACGATTAGATCTGACTATCTTGATGAATTTTCCCAATTGATACTTAACCTTCAATCTTTAACGAAGAACACATAACTATAATGGGAATAATCATCAACAAATGTCAGAATACATTTAGAATTGCACAATGCAACTGTATAGCAAATAACTATAATGGGAATAATCATTAACAAATGTCAGAATACATTTAGAATTGCACAATGCAATTGTATAAGATCTTTTGATATTCGTATGCATCAGACCCAACAAGAAAGAAACACGAGTTGACCTCTTTATCCTTATTTTAGCCAACTTACTTCTGCAACAGTCAGCACATGTTCCTAGATTATCATAATCTAAAATTGAGATGTGGCTTAAAATTTTATGCCACACTATGTATGACTTATCATTCATCATATTTCTTCTTTTCATGACTTGTTCAACAAGATACGAAGAAGCATATATCTAATTCGAGGTAAGACACATTCTACACAAATCATATGACAAGAAAGTTGTACTATTATATTTTGCATTAAACAACAACTTTACAACAAAAGCATTAAATACAAAATGTTAACCTTCTTTGTCCAAAATTGATATAAAGATCATATATAAAATATGTCGTGTAAAAACCAAAAGGAACCTTGCAGCAAGGTTCATTACATACATCCCTTATAGATATTACATTAGCTTCTTCATTGTTGTCAATCATCAGTTTCTCCCTTCCTTTATTTGGCTCTATCTTAGATATGAACTCCTGCATTGTGGAAACACTTGATCAGATACTCCACTATCTAGTCACCAAGAACTTAATGCAACTATCACAAAATTAGATTCATAAATTGATAAGCCAAGGAGTTACCTTATGGTCTCATTCTTTCTTTCTAAGCCTCATATTGCTGGCTTCTTTGTGTCTACAGGATCTTTACCAACATTGGATTGACCAGCAATAACATGTAGAGAAGATTTAGTCTTTCTACCTTTGAACTTAGCGGACTTCATCTTTGCGTTCCCTTTAGTTGCTTCAAGGGTTGTAAGAGTAGCAAGCTTGAGTGTCTCCTCCTTAGCACCACAATTGGCAATCAAAACATTGAAGTCCCATTCCTCATCCAGCGAGTAATATGTTCACCAGATTACTAAACTCTAGAGGGAATGTACTCAGAGTTTGGTGAACTATAAAGACATTAGGAAGAGGAATATTCAACATCTTCAGTCTACTGTGAAGATGGATCATTCTTGGTATGTACTCTATTACTCCCCCTATCTCATATACCTCATGGAGAATAATTGTTTCATCAAAGCACTCATCTCAACATTAGGTGAGACAGTGTACCTCTGGGAGACATTACCGAGAAACTCTTTCGCTATGTCTTTGCTTGGAAGTCCACTAACTAGATGGTCAGGTATGGATCCCTTAATGGTCATAAGACATAATCTATTAGATCGATCCCAGACTGCATAAACTGCTTTATGAGCTCTTGAGCTCATAGATGTAGGTGGAGATGGCCTATCCGTCTGTATGGCCATATTAATTTCAGCTATCTCCATAACATTTAATACATCCTCTGTCTAGTTTTTCGGATTGAACCGATCAGGGTTTTAATGGTGACATTGATGTTGTTGACACAAAGGTGACTGTAAAACAACAACACATAAATCAGCACAAATGTAGGACAATAACGATACTCAAAACCATTAAATAATATCTGTATCGAGAATGCAGTCACATATATTATGTAACACTTTCTTAGCTGAATACATAATATATACAACTAGACCTCGACATAAAAGAGATCAGAGTACAAACCATCAACTCTCATGACACTACTACCTGTGAGCGAATAGATCATTTAAGAATGACTTTCCTCCATCCAATGCCTTTACGCACATCTCAAAATCTCATGTAAGGCTAACAACTGTGGATAGAATAACCAAACATGAGACAAAAGACATCCCTCAACATGTAAACAAAACAATTCAAAATACTGACTTGAAAGACCATTATGGTGACTACATCCTCATCAACACTCAAAAAGTTTACAAACATAAGGGTACATCTTTATGTTATCCTCACATTCTTTATGGGCATATGCTATATGACAATGTAACATCAATAAATGAAAAAACCCGAATGCATAGTCTCATTGTCACATATTAGTGTTGAAGACATTCTCTGAAAACTTCATTTGAGACTTTTGTAGTGAAAAAAATCTCATAAGAGCGAATATTGTGCGTTACTGAATACTGAACTGACCACCCGAGACACTGGCACCTCATGTATCTCCTTTATGGCAAGTTTGTTGTATGAAAATTCGCTCAAAAATGGCTTTAGAATGTCTTAATTCCTTTTCCGAGTGACTATAGTGAAATCTAGAACATTGAACATGAGACTTGAGACACGAAAACTTGAAATATCTCCCTCATTTGATATCCAAAGCATGAAAATTCACTCGAAATTGGCTTCAGAATGCATTAATTACTTTTTCTGGAGTTAAACTTTAATTTATCACTAATATAATAAATCCAAAAGTGGAAAAACCCACTTTACAAATTTCCCGGACCTATAAACTAACCCAAACCACCCTGGGGTATTTTTACAAGAAATATGAAAATTTTGGTTTTTTTACTATAACACGCTGACATCAGCACTACGTTGATATTTGTGCATTAGTATATGTTTTTCTAGGTAATTGGCATGTGTTTTCTTGAATAATGTTTAATTATTGTTGTAGTTTATGATTCATTTTGTATATTTTCACGTAGTTTGATTTCCATCGTTGTTCTTTTATGTTTGATGTTAATTTAGGGTAAGAATTGACTATTTTTTATCTAGGTAGGAAGATTAAGCAACTTGGAGATTGAGCTAGAGATCATAGAAGAAAAGAAAAGAGGAAGTTTTCTGTGGTCAATTCCCACGATCGTGGGAATTACAATTTGAAGGATTATGCGGGGCTTCATCAAATTTAGGTTTTTTTGGACTATAAAAGCATAATTAGGCCTCCATCTTCAAGAGAGATGAAACCCTTCTATAGAAACACCATCCTTAAGGGAAGAACATATGTTTGGAGCCTTGAGGAAGGACTGAAGTCAAGGATTTTCATCAAGATTGGGAAAAATAGCACATCAATCTCCAAAATTCCAAATTTTGACAAAGAAGAGAAGATGTTCCTTTTATCCAATTTTTTGTGTTTTTCTTCCTTCTATTCTTTGTAAAATGGTTTATTTGAATGTTGATGATGTTGTGGAGACCATGAGTGGTTGATTTAGTTTTAGGGATTGCTTTTAAACTATTTTGTTAGAACTCCTATTTTATTGAATTGAATGAAGTTGTCTTTGATAATTGGTGATTTTACATGTGTTATGGCAATAAATCGAGAGAGTGAGTAAGATTAATTATGTTGGATTGTACAACGAGAGTTGGTAACTTATAGACATACAATCATCAGGTTAATTGATTTGCTAGAAAAGAGATCTCGACGAAGTTAGTTGATCACCCATAGGATAGTTTAATAACTAGTTGAATCGGTAGAGTCATTGGGTAGGTTGAGAGATGGTCCAATTGATTCCCTTTAATTCAATTAGGGACGATTAGTTATACCTTGAGAGAGGGTAATTAATACATTCAGAAATCTAGAGTGAGACACAATTCAATTAATAAAATAAGAGGGAGACAAAACAGGGAAAAAGTAATCTCTAGTCTTTAGATTCTTAAATTTTGATTTTTCTGCACTTTGGTATTGTTTGTTGCTTTATGTTAGTCTTTTAATTTTAATTTAAATTTTCATATTATTTGCATTAAACAATTTCATTTCTTAAACAAAGTTTTGTCTAAATTAAGTGGTGTCTGGGCATCAATCCTTGCGGGATCGATATCTGCTCTTTTTAACTACAAGTCACGACCCGTTCACTTGTAGTTTTTGAGTGTAAAATGAGTAGTTTGTGTTGCATAATTACACTCAATAAGTTTTTAGCGCTGTTGCTGGAGATTGATTGTTTAGCGTCTTGTTTAATTTAGACTATTTTGATTTAAGAGTTTTTGATACTTTTTTTTGTGTATTTGCATATGCATGAACACAAGGTGCACATGAAGATTTCAGAAATTAGTAAATAAAAGTTTCTTGATATTATGAAACATATCGAGACATCTTGGAGTGAGAGTGACATTTGCGAGTGGAGGGTGTGACGCGTGTTGTACACAGGCCACAGAGTGACGCGCCCACAACTTGTATGCAGGCATTAGATGCGCGCCACACGCACTTATCGATTGATCATGCTTTGACACGTGGCTCCCTCGTCCACATAAGTGTCAACCGCTGTTTGCTAGACGTACGGCCTTACGGGCGATATTATTCACCCGTCGGGCGCATGTTCCATATGGACCTAACGGTTCTTCATCGCCTCCAATTATTGGAGCGATTTTCAACAAGTTTTGGGGTCGTTTTTTACACTATTAGGGTCATTTTCACCCCGTTTCTCAAGATTAAACACTTTTATACCAATTTCATGCAATAATATACAAGAAAAAAATCGAAAAACGAAAGTTAACTCTATGAGAACTTTATGGATAAAAACTAAAAAATCTTCGTTTTTAACCACCTGATCTCATCACCACTCTGATACCACGTGTAATATGTAATAAGACCTTAGTTACATATCCCGGATCAAATGTGAAAGGGAAATAAATGAAGAAATGAGGAAAATTCCTAATTTCGGTTCTATAATTTCAAACGAACTTTTCGAAGTCGAAACGAGGGCAAATCCACCGCCGCCTTCACGGGAACTGCTTACTGAGATGTTGTAAAGCCTTTTTACAGTTTTCTCAAAACATAAGCTCTCTTAACGGGTCAGAGAATCCTCATGCTTATGAATGACATGAGTAACCGCAGGAGACCTTAACCTTTATATATAGCATCCATATCGGACTTCCCCATTATAGGCCCGATATGGGTCCAATTCACATTGATCGGGATCTATTTTCTACTTGAACTTTAACCCATTGTCTTAGATCATTTATTGGGCCATTTTATTATCTTTATTCGGATCAAATTACATAACTTAACTGATAAGTTATTGAAAAACTGAAAAATGCAATTAAATATTGTCCAACTTTATGGGAAAAGTAAAAAATATCCAACACCTACTTCCTCAACTTCTATCGAAAAAAGTGTCAGGCTCCAATTAGAACTCCCACAAGTAATCCTACAAAGTTTCAGTATTAAGTATAAGTTGATATTCAAAATCAACAACACTCTCAATCTAATCTTGAAACAACCACATAAAGACAACTTGTTGCTAAAACTACATGTTATAAAATGAGAAAGACTTCTTTGCTCACTCTCACTCTCTTTTCTTTCCTTTTTTGGTGTTTTTTTTTGGCTAATCTAGATGAATCCCATCTTTTTTCCTCTTTTATACTATAAAAGAGGGATTTAAAACTGGACAACGCAGATATACATGGTCTTAGTGAGTTACACGGTCTACTTGCATAGTCATGTATCCTAGGGATATGAGCGTGTCTATCTCCACACGATCGTATATATCTTTGACTCTTGCCATTTACCTGTACACGTTTGCAGTTACTTACACAATCTTCACACACGACTGTGAAGTCAAGGACACAGGTGTACTCTCGTACATGTCCACGACTATGTAAGTCAAAGACACGGGTGTGTTATACTCTCGTACATGTCCATAGTCTCTTACACAACCTTAACAGAAAGTGACACGGGTGTGTTGTACTTTTTTTATTATCTATCCTATGAATCATATTTTGGATTTTAATTAAAAATTAAACTAAATAAGTAAACTAAAATTGGAATCAATAATGAACACAAGATATAGGAAATTACTTAGAAAAATTAATAACAAATAATAGTGTCTTGGTGATGAATCCCCTTATGAATCATTGAATATTAAGCCTTTATCATGAAATTATATTATTGATTATTGGATTGTGTAAATTCTTATCTTATGTTCATATCTGTATGAAGAATGTTAACAACTAATCCATCAATTGTTTAACAAAACTCTCTCAAGTTAAAAACCCTAGGATTGTTTTATTGATTTATGAATTCCTCTATTAGGTTTGACCTTAATCCAAAAGATTTTTGTCGGCCTATCTCTTTGCATGCAACTCCTTCCAATTATGGTAGATCTATTCATATAAGTGGATTTCTCAATCTCAATTATATGAAATCAAATCATGTACTAATATTCTAGATATATTAGAACAAGAATAAAATGCATAATTGAATCGTAATCAATCAATACATATAATTGCATTGAATAAAAGATTAAAATATATCATTATCACAAATTAGGGCTCATCAAACCTAGACACTAAAAACGTTTAGTTACTTATAGAAAATGAAATGAAAAACATCCATGTAGAAAAACTAATAAAAAAGAAAATATAATTCTAAATCTCGCTTTCTCTTCTATTGAATCTTTTTGCAAGTACAAATTTGATGTTGTTATCTAATGGATCTCTTGATGTATTCTTTGTTTTTTCATCTCTTGATCAAAATTGTCGCCTGAATGTTGCTTACAACCTAAAAACTTTTAAAATTTTGGCTTTCTTTTGTTTGCCTCTACTCACATCCTTTTATAGTAAAAATTAGGGATTTTAGGATATACATGGTCAGTTACACTGGTATGTAGGAGATCATGTATATTAAAAAGTACCTAAATTCGTAATTTTACACAAACATAGAGACTTACATAGGCAACATATATGACTGTCTATATCAAAATACACAGGCATGTAACTCCACATAACCAGAAACCAAATTCTCCAATCTTCACACGTTTACAAAGACTTACACTGTAACACCCCACTCCCGCTGGACCCGAACCTGATACCGATGGTGATATCCGAATCCGTGCCCTCGAGGGTGGCGTGTCACATCACTTAACATGTAAAAACTCGGTATAAATTTTTTTTTGAAAACTCTTATCACTTATCATTCATGTGGGCCCACTTTTCCTTTTCAAAA
>JAOTAY010000005.1:15117961-15128644 GCA_025629805.1 Erythroxylum baracoense
CACAGACACTTTCAATAACTCTAACCCGATCCAAATTGACCAAAATACCCTTCCCATAAGTGAGGGGATGTTACATACACAGTCATTGAACATAGTTGTATAGGTCCTCAATTGCTTCAAATCTTCTTTCCCTATCATGATTTCATCTTAATTATTCTCCTTTTATCTATGAAGGCAATTATGACCCAAAAATGCACTTGAATCGAATTAAGTACCAAATATATAACAAAATTATATAATATCAAGCAAAATATGTTAAATATGGGTGTATAATTATAATCAAATATGCATCTATCAAACATCACCACATTTAAACTTTTTCTTGTCCTCAAGCAAATCATAATCCAACATATCAATCTTATAAACATCCATCCTTCATTAATCTTAACATGTTCATCCATACTTTAAATCATCAAATCATATTGACCTAATTAACATAGAATTAGAGTAAAGTTGTCCTAAAACTAACTTCATAAGTTAATATCACTAGTAGTCAAATCACTAATATTTTTTTGAAATAAAAAGCACAAACCTTTACATCCTCACTAAGTTTTCACTTAATGCACTCAAGTGTTTAGGGTGAAAAGTATAAAATCTCCCAAATCAATGCATAGTATAACTTTTAACCATAAGCCTGCAATTTTTATCATATCTCCACCACTTATATGCTAGAAACAAAAATCAAAAGGTTTTTATAATAGTTTAATGGGGCTTAGGTAAGGTATGACTAGAATAATATAAAGTTTACTAAAATTGAAAGAGATTTACAAAAGAAAAGATTACCAGAACTTGTTCTTCCACAATATAGGTCATTCATAATATGATTCCATTGGTACCATGCTTCAACTTCTCTTTTTTTATAGAACATTTATCATATACCCCAATTAAAGAACTATTGGATCTTGCAAAAATTAAAATTTCAAACAATCAAGTAATGTAAATAACCTTCTCAAATTAATAAAAAGGCTTCAATAAAAATAGGATAAAAATTAACAATGGGGTTACTCCTAAGGGATAAAATATGATACAGTAAGTATAAAAAAAATAGGTTTAAAAAATTGTTGAATCAAAGTGCCTTTATCACCTTAATGCTTCTAATTTAACAACTATGGTCTCAATATGCATAATAGCAGCAAGTTCTAGAACTATTCCACTATGTAGGAACACATATGAAAGAATAAAAGAGTTTAAAAATTTTTGTATTTTTACTCTTATGCTCAAAAGCTCACAAGAAAAATATATGGTCTTATGTGTGTAAATACTATGCAATTTTTATTCAAAATTGACTATCTTAATGATTACTAATAATATGACTTATAAAAGTAAGTTTATTCTAACTATCATCCTTTTGCATACTCATTCAAATCAATAATCAATAATGAAATAAAGTATTGATAGACAAATTTTAACTAATTCATGATATCGGTTAATAAGATAATTAATAAAGATTATAATAAACTTAAGGAATTTATTAACCCCTTCCCTAGACTTAAAATTGTACATTGTCCTCAACGTCCACAATATAAACATAAATGAATAAATAGTGAGAAAATGGAGTTTGGTACTTCCTTGAGCAATAAAAATTTTTAATTTTTGATTTTGATGAATTTATGGTTGTCCATTCGATACTAGAAACTAATATCCTTGCAAAATATAAAGAAAAAGGGATCAAAGATAAAAAGAAAATAAAATAATAGATGTAACTAGGAATATGGAATAACATTAATATTGATGTTTAGATAAGGTAAAATAAAAATGGAAATAAAATAAAAGAAAGAAAAATACACAATTAATGAGAAAAAGAAAAGATATAAAAATGAGATATCTCCTTCAATCTTGATATGACTCAAGATTGTTTGACAATAGAGGTCCTCAGGTCGATCATCCTCAAATGGTAAAGGAACTGCTGATGAAATACCCTTGTCAAATAATGGAGGCTAAAATTGAAACTCTGACTACTTATCAATAACAATAGTAGCTCTCCAATCCATCCAACAAAGGTCTTAAATTTTTCTACTTGCTCTACAAGCTCTGCTTGCTATAGTTGGAGAGTCTGCTGAATACCTAAAAGTTGTGTCACCCATCCCTTCAAACGAACTATCTTCAGCTAGACTAGATGTGGTGTCCTTGCCCTAAGTGCTATCGTACTGTCCTCCTTGTGTATTGCTCCTCCCTCCCATCTAGGATGGTATTGACTGTAGCTGTGACGGCTACTCCGCTATTGATGGTTCTTCTCCATATCCTCCCAATGTTGCTAGTTCTTCGGGATACCCAATCAGGATGTAGTTATCCCCTATAGGTCTTTGTCGTCTACTAACCATATGCATGTGTTTCACGACTTCTAGATTAAATGTTGCCATGGTGCTGACTTGCCATATCGAGGGTAGTTTGTTGAAGACTCACATCCGTCATGCTAGTATCATCGCATAATGTTCAACACAGACTATGTCGACCTTCCTCTCCTTGTTCTGATGTCAAATAAAATCTAGGTGTATCGACATCCTCTTGCTCGTACTCCACAAATAATATACATCCAAGTTACCGATGACGTCATGGTTGTCACCCCATCCACTTAAGGTATGACCCAAAACTCTATGATAAAGTTGAGCGCCGAGTGTCGAAGCGATGAAGCCTTGGATCTACTTAGGTTGTAGCCATTGTCATCACTTATGATGTTCCAGATGTGCTGAGATAACATCCCGTATGGAAAGTTTATTTGTAAGGCCATGTATTCTTGCATCCCCAATGAATTATGGATCATATAAGCTCATGGTGATGAAGAAGTTCGAATAGCTCATTCGGATCATCTCCCTGAATAGCCAGAATTGGATGGTGTTCGGCATGTCCTAGTTATGTCTCCCCTTCTCCACGAAGAACGTGGAGAGCATATCAAGAGTCAACTCCTAGTAAGAGGGCTCCACGATCTCAAAAAACTTTGGGCCAGATGCATATGTTGATCAAATCCCTTATTTGTTGTACCAACCTATCCTCCTCCAACACCTCATAGTCGATGTTGCATCCTATGATGAATGCTTTTTCGTTTAGTCGCTGATATTGTTCTTCATGCATCGTCACATTGAAGAGTAGCATCGAAGGTCGCTCGGGTGGGTGAATAGAGCGAGTGCCTCTTAGGTCTCTTGATGACCCATCTCCTCACTATCATTTGCATGTTACTTCCTTTTCACATCGTGGTCTCATCATTATGCCTAAAATTTTCCATCATTGTCAAAAAACTACAGAGAAATTACGAGAATACCCTTTTCCCCAAACTTAAAGTTTATTATGTTCACTAATTTATTCAACCTGAAAATGAACTTGAAAGTGAAAATTTAAACATATAAGATTATGAACAAATAATCTAAAACAAATAGATAAATAAATAAAATAAAAATTAAATAATTAGGCAAATTAAATAACAAACTAATAGATCTCAAAATTGAAATTAAAAATATTGTAATTATCAATTAACACTAACCTAATTATTTAATTATAAAATCAACCCTAAATTTTAAATTAAAAAGCCCTAATCTAGTAGTTACATAAATTGACGAAATTAAACACCCAATTCATGCAAAAATCAAAATTTACATCCAATTCATGCAAAAATCAAAATTTACATGCAATTAAACATATACCCAACTTTAATTAACTATAAAAATAACTAGTTAACCTTAATTTCATGAAAAAACATAACAATGTAACAATTAGTGTGTAAAAATCACATAATTTCACAATTCAAGTTGAAGTTTCATCCAATATATATGCAGTTCATCAAATTAATTCATTAAATCCAATGGGTAATGATAATATTCAACTATTAAATCACAAATAATCATAAAACCACACAAATTCTCACAAAATTCCAAGACCCCAAAATTGGCATTTTTAGGCGAAAAATCCTAAATAATGCAAAACACTCCATTAATCATTCATAAACAAGTGAAAACAACAAGAAAACTTACTTAATTGTCACTAATTTTGAAGAAAAATGTGAAAATTGGGTTGGGAGATTGAGAAGGCGACGACGGAGAGTGAGAGAAAAAAACAAGTGAGAAAGAATAAAGGATTGGGGCATTTTTAAGGTGTATCACAGACTCGTGTAGCAAATCATGTAGGTCAATGAAGTGCAACTTTTAACAGACTTACACGAGCATGTGTCTAATTATGTAAGTTTACACCAGTGTGTTTAGAGAGCGTGTAACTTTGTAAACGTATGCAACTTTAAAAATATATGAACAAACTTAAAAATTTTGTACTCAAAGTGATAACACCTTAACACACATACCCTAACACACTAACTATGCACAATGTCATCATGAAGATGCTCAATTTTCTATTATATAACACATCAAAACTCAAATAAATTGTATTCTAACATCAAATTAAAAGTAATATATCATAGAATGTAAAATAAAGCCTAAACTAATTCATGAGTTACCTCTCATATAGTACTTGTTTAACATCATTAGCTCGATGTAGCTTTTAAGCTCAACGTAGCTTATAAAAATGGGGTTTTCATAGCCTTATTGTAGGTTTCATGACTTGCAAGTAAGCTACCTTTTGTCACTTGTTTCCACGTTTCTCTTTCGGTTTATTAACTTAAATTTGTAAGGTTTTAGTGGACCTTTAAATGTAAAATCCTACAAAATATCAGGCAAATTACAAGAGTCACTAAGTGTAATTACATCCATAAATTCAAAGGCATGATTAATGACATTAGAAATTCTAAAAACATCTTCTTTTAATGTCAACTTGCCTTCGTCAACATCTATTATTAACTTAGCAGTCACCAAAAAGGTTGACCTAGGACTAGAGGCACTTCTATATCCTCCTCTATATCAAGAATCACAAAATCAGTTACGAATACAAACTTATCAACTTTGACATTAACATCTTTTATAACCCCTCTAGGAAATTTTATCGATCTATCAACTAATTGCACACTAATCCTAGTAGGTTTAAGTTCACCTATTTCCAGTTTCTCAAACAATGAAAAAGGAATCATATTAATATTGACCCATAGGTTGGATAAAGCCTTTTCTATTTTTAAACTACTAATTTCACAAGGGATAGTAAAACTCCTTGGATCCATAAGCTTTTCTGGTAGTTTGCTATTCCAAACTTCTGAGCTCCTTTTGCTTAACCTAGTAGTCTCCAACTCCTTAAACTTATCCTTGTTCTAAAGTAGCTCTTTTAAAAGTTCTATATGCTTTGGTAACTACACAAGAGCTTCAACAAGAGGTAAGCTAGCCTAGAGTTAATTAAATAATTCAAGGAATTTATCTAGCTGTACATCCATCCAATCTTTCTTTACTTTAGCAGGATAGGGGATGACATGTTGATTTTCTTTGACTTTCTTACGAGGACCTTTAACTTCAGTTATGGATTGATTCATAATGGTCCCTTTCTTCTTTTCTCCTTCTTCTTATAGGAGCTCTTTCTCACTTCTGCAAGGTGATTGCCATTACTCATTCCTTAAGATTTGTTTTAGTTGTACTAGTTAACCTTTCCTGTGGTCTTTCTAAGATAAGCTTGGTGATCTATCCGATTTAAACTTCCAAGTTATGTATCAAAGCCTCTTTCCATTGATGTCTTGTACCAGAATCTTGAGCAATTTTCAACATCATCTCTTTTAAACTGGGCTTCTTAATTGGAGGTGCTTGTTGCTGAAATCCTAGTGGATGATTGTTCTTTTATTGGCCTTCATTTCCCTATGAGAAATTGGGGTGATTCCTCTATCCCAAATTGTACATCTTACTATATGGATTGTTTTAGGGTTTAGGAGCATTCCCCAGATAGTTCATATGTGATGTTTGACAAGGTTGTCTTGTATAATCTGGCCCGCACACCTCGTACTGCATAACTTACCTTTGTGGATGCATTGATAATCTATCAATCTTTCTGCTCAGTGATTCCACTTGGTTTACCGATTGTGCCACTGCATCCACTTTATACGCTCTAGTTGGCTTAATGATTCTCGCTTTGGATGAGTACCATTGGTAATTATTCATAGCCATGTCCTTAATAAGGTCTTAGGTTGCCTCTAGTGTCTTGTTATTGAGCATCCTCCTAGCTGTTGCATTAATAAATTGCCTTATACTCTAAGTTAGTCCATTGTAAAAAGTTTGGATTTGCATCCAAATTAGTAAACTATGATGTGAACATCTTTTTAAAATCCCGTTGAAATGATCTCAGATATCATATAACGATTCAGAATTAGCTTGGAAGTAAAAGGAGACGTCATTCCTCAGTTTTGCAGTCTTGATTGGTAGGAACTACTTTAATAAAAACTTCTCTATCACTTATTCCTATGTAATCAGTGATGATCATGGCATCGAGTTCAACCATTATTTAGCCTTTTTGCTTAGTGAAAATGATAATAACCACAGTCTAATTGCATCATCATTAGCTACATTAATTTTAAATGTATCATAGATCTTTAGAAAATTTGAGATGTGTGCATTTGGATCTTTGTCTCTGAGTCCATCAAATTGGATTGATCGATGCACCTTCTATATAATACTAGGCTTGAAGTCAAAATTGTTGGCACTTATAGTTGATCTCCCAATGTTGGACTCTGCTCTAATCAAGTCTAGTCTAGCATAGTCGAACATGGTCCTTGTTGGTCCTCCATTGTTCTTGATTCTTCCATATCCGTACGACCGCCTAAGTCTTCTATTTGACGATCCAGTTCAAAATCTCTCAGTTATTTCCCACAATGATTTTTGTGTGTTGTTCTCTTAATTTATGGATTCACATCAGTTAAGCTCTCAGTATTACTCCAAGTGATAAACTGACCAAAAGTCAAAATCTATATATAAAAAAAGAAAACTAAATAAGTTAATAAAGTAAAAGAAATTAAAAACAATGATAAAAACATAATAAAATAAAAATGGCTAGAGTAATAAAATATAGGTGTTCTTAATATTACTTTCCTTGACAGTAGTGCCAAAAACTTGATTGGCTACAATTAAGTCAATATTTCGAACACTTGTAGCTAATATAGGCAAGTACAGGTCGATCGTATGAAGAATAAGTACTAGTAATTACCTTTTTCTATTATCTAACCTATGAATTATATTTTGGATTTTAATTAAAAATTAAACTAAATAAATAAACTAAAAATGGAAACAATAATGAACACGGGACAGAGGAAATTACTTAGAAAAATCAATATCAAATAATAGTGTATAGGTGATGAATCCCCTAAGAATCTTTAAATATTAAGCCTTTATTATGCAATTATATAATTGATTATTAGACCATGGAAATTCCTATCTTATGTTAATATCTTTCTTAAGACTATTAATAAATAATACGTCATAACTCTTTCTAGTTAAAACCCCTAGGATTGCTTTATTGATTTATGAATTCTGTTATTATGTTTGACCCTAATTTAGAGGATTTATGTTGGTCTTTCTTTAGATTTGCATACAACTCCTTCTAATTATGGTAGATTTATTGATATAAGAGGATTTCTCAATCTCAATCATATAAAATCAAATCATGTACTAATATTTGGAATATATTAGAACAAGAGTAAAATGCATAATTAAATCACAATAAATCAACCCATATAATTGAATTAATAAAAGATTAAAACATATTGTTATCACAAACTAGGGTTCATAACACCTGGACACTAAACACGTTTAGTTACTTATAGAAAAAATGAATAACAACTGTGTAGAAAAACTATTAAAGAACAAAGAAAATCATAATTCTAAATCTCCCTTTCTTTTCTATTGAATCTTCTTACAATTATTGATTTGATGTTTCTAATGGATGTCTTGATGTATTCTTCATGTTTTCCTCGTCCCTTGATCAAAATCATCGCCTCTGAATGTTTCTTATGACCCAAAAACTCTTAAAACTTTGGCCCTGTTTTGTTTGCCTCGTTGGCATCCTTTTATAATAAAAATTAGAGTTTCTGGGATATACACAATCACTTACATGGGCATATAAGAGACCATATATATTAAAAAATACCTGAATTCGCAATTTTCACACAGGTATTGAGACTTAAATGGGTTACATACACTGTTGTATATATCAATATACAAGTTCGTGTGACTCCATACGACCAGAAATTAAATTCTTCAAATCTTCACTTGTTTACATAGACTTACACAGTCTTGTAGGTCCTTAGTTGGTTCAAATCTTCATTCCCTACCATGATTTCATATGAACTCTTTTCCTTTTGGTCCATGAAGGCAGTAATGACCTATAAACGCACTCGGAATGAATGGAGTACCAAATATACAACAAAGATATAGAGTATTAGTCAAAACATGTTAAATATGGGTATATAATTATAGTCAAATATGCATCTATCACATATCATTAACATACAAAAGGAGAATACGGAAGTTTCCACTGGAAAACTTCTCAAAATATACAAAAGGATTAACAAACGTTTGTTTATAACTATTACCTGTCATAAATGAATCAAACTTCATATACCACTACTTTGGCGCTTGTTTCAGTCTATACAAGCTCTTCATCAACTTGCAAACCAAAATTTTCTTGCCCTAAATCTTGAATCCTTCTAGTTGCTCCATATATATCTCTTCTTCCAAATCTCCGTGTAAAAAAGTTATTTCCAAATCTAGTTGTTCAGGTTCTAAGTTAGCAATTAAACCCAACATCACTACAAGAAAAATGTGCTTTTGATACGGTATTTACCGACAGAAAATGCAGACTTTTCATTGGTATGTAAGATTAGAGACGGACATTACCGACAGACACAAGCGTCGTAGAAACGACCGTAACTAATAAATACTGACAGAAAATAATTTACCGTTGGTAAATTTACCGACAGAATATTTTTTACCATCGGTATATTTATGAATAGAAAATTGTTTTCTATCGGTATATTTACCAACGGTTGGAATACTTCCGTCAGTAAATTGTTACAAAATTACTAATGATTATTCTGTCTGTAATTACCGACGATAAACCGTTGGTTATTCCGTCTGTGATTACTGACGGTATGCATTCCATATGTGATTACCGACGGCATGTGGTTGGATACTCCGTCTGTGATTACTGACAATTTTCATCTTTCCGTCAGTATATTTGTGCAAACTGTGCAGGAAGTTGTTCCAAATTTACTGATGAAAGTTGTTCCGTCTGTGATTACCGACGACATGTGGTTGGTTACTCCATCTATGATTACTGAAATTTTCCGTCTTTCTGTCAGTACTTTTGTGCAAACTGTGCGGGAAATTGTTCTAAATTTACCGACAGAAGTTGTTATTCCATCTGTGATTATCGATGGTAATGTTTATTCCGTTGATAAATGTTTTAGTTTTAGCGATGGATTTTCATATGTCTGTCGGTAAATAAATTAAAAAACCTTTTCTTAAATGTATTGTCAATAAATTTTATTTTGCATAATTTAAACAGCTATTAATGTAATAGTATAAATTTAATTTTTAAACATAAATTTGATTGATGATATAAAGTTGAAATATCTTAATTGATAATAAAAACATTAAATTGTATATAATAAGTTTTCGTATCTCTAATAAAATGATCAAAAGTACACTATTAATTTGGACACGGCGGATGCTCTGATTGATGCGATAAGGTACTGCCCCTACCCTTCAACTCGTCCATCTAATTACGGAGCTAAGCTATGTACTCCATCGACTGTTGCAACTGACTTGCCAGCATCTGTACTGTGCTCTCAAGCTGAACGACTCTCTCATTGGATGCTGACTACCTACTAGATGCAGTTGTACTGGACGTGGAGGATTGCGAATAACATGTATTCGCAAATGAACCTAAGCTGAATATCTTTCCTCGACTGTCCCTACCACCCACTGTATAAAGATAGGTTTGAGTCTTATCAACATCTTCAGACTGCTGAGATTGTCGTTGAATGCTTTCTTGAATTTGGTCATATCAGAAGGCAATGTTTATATTAGTAAGTGATAATTATTAAGCATTAATATTAAGCCAAAAATTTCACATACATTGAGCTCTCTACAATGGTTGTTGACGAATGTCACATCGTCATGCTTCTTAATGTGGGTGTGCAAAAAGAGCTAACGAGTTATAGGCCTCATACCCATAGTCTTTTCATGCATAAGAATAAAATGTTATAAGTGAATTAGAATTTATAAAAATTTTGGCAGAGTTTCCTTTATTTTATGAAATCTACTCCCTGTTGAACAAAGAACAAAACTAAAAAACACAGTCATATATGGCACCAGACATTTATAATATTATCACTCTCAACAAGAAACACATATTTTCATTTCAAAATTCACACAGAAAATTCAATAGAAATACAGCAAAATAAAGAAATGACAATATAAATTTAAAGTGTAGATGCTTACAAGTCTCTCTGCATACTCTTAGTAGGTAATAGATCCTCCCGTATGTATAGGAAGATTCTTTCCCCCCGCTTCTCCATGTCTGTTGGCCGAATTATGCTCTGAAAGGGATATTGCCTCAGGTGATGTCCAATACTGCTGCCAACGACTCCATTTTTTTCAGAAATGTAATACGATCGTACACCTACCCTATGTATCGCAGCAACAAAGTCGTGATAACTTGTACGTGCTCGTCTTTCCTATACTCTATAGACGATCGTGTCAAATTGAGAATCCCAAAAAAATTCTTTCTGAAACAAAAGGAAAAACATTCAATTAATACTTATGATGTAATGATATT
>JAOTAY010000005.1:15128744-15146350 GCA_025629805.1 Erythroxylum baracoense
AGAAGTAGAAAGATTGATCTCAATCATAAACATACCTGAAGAGACAGCTTCCTTAAGCTTCTTATCTTTCAGGCTAGTAAGATAAAATGGACAGTTCCTCTTCCAATGTCCTTTAACTCCGTAATGAAAACATATGCCCTTGTCATTGCTCTTCTTCTTGATACCTCCTTTAGCCTTTACTACATTAGTAGAAGCCTTTTGTTTCTTGTTATTATTCTTCTTAAAGCCCTTTTCTTGCTTTTAGAAGAACCAACAACAAGTACAGGACTAGGTTCCTTCTTAAGGCACCCTTCCACAGCCTTGAGCATGTTCAATAGTTTAGGCAATGTCATGTCCTTCAAGTTCGTGTTGAAGTTCATGACGAGCTGTGAAAATCTTAAACTTAGAGACTGCAGTACTAGATCAATACTTAACTCGTGCTCTATAACAAAACCTAATTGAGCCAAATTTTCAATATAACCAATCATCTTCAGCAAATGAAAGTTGATTGAAGATACTTCTGTCATCTTGCATTGAAATAGTGCATTGGAGATTTGATATCTCTCCATCCTACTTTGTGCATCAAATAACTCCTTAAGATGTAGTATCATAGTAGGTGCATCTATGTTCTCATGCTGCCTATGAAGTTCAGGAGACATGCAAGCTAACATCACACATGTAGCTTATTCAACGTCATCAATATAACGCTGATATTTCTCCCAGTCTTCATCAGTTGCTAAACAAGGTTTTGATGGAGCAGGAGTATCAAAAATGTATAATTTCTTCTCTTTCTTAAGAACTATTCTTAAGTTTCATAACCAGTCCGAAAAGTTGGGTCCAGTCAACTTGTTAGCATTCATGATGCTCCTTAATGTCAAGTTGGCACTCATCTCCAAATTCAACAACCGAAAAAACATAAAAGGTGCATATATTAGTTTATATTCAAAAATCAAATAAAATAAGGACTTTAAAATTATTTGATTACTCCCACTACTTTATTCAAAATAATAGCCCTTACTATTATATCAAAAAATTATCAGATAATTTCCTAGTGGGCTAGGATCCTATTTAAAATTAATTAATCTTGAGCCCTCAACAAACCAATTAAAATTAAATTAGGTAGAAAACTACTTTTCAATCACATCTCATGTGACTCCTAGAACCGTTAGGTGACAACTTTTACCAAAATATATCACATATATTATTCCTAACCATGCCTCTAAATCTATATAATCATGAGTTTACTTATCCAAATCATACAAATTTAGTTAAATAGGACCCATTAATTTAAGATAAAACATATCCGGGTTAAAATGACCTTGAGTTTACTCATCAAGCCAAATAACAAACAAAATTCTGGTTTTATTCTCACATAATGGAAGGCAACTATCACATTTCTAACGTGTACTTAATATTTTATTGAGGGATTTAAAGTTTCAAAAATTTTTAATCTCACCAAAATAATATAATCTCATTATATTTATAATTTCAAACATAATCTAATTTTGAAAGAAATTATTTAAAATTGATGTTTGATTCTAATTATTGATTTGATAATAATTTAATTTAATAATTCAACTCTTGAAAAATTAAATTAAATTCCAAAACTTTTGCTAATAAAGTTCCTTTTGAAAACAATTTTCAAAATTTAGTAAAAAACTTTTCAATTATATTAGGATTATAAATTAATTTAATCTCTATTAAATTAATTAAAAAGACAATTTAGTTTTTGTAGAAACAAACAAAATAAATAAATAAAGCAGATCTTCGGGACACTGTACGGGCATGTGTAGTACATGCGCCCCGCAGTCAACAAGGGATCACGCCTTTGTTGGTGATGGTCACGCGCCCATCGTTCTCCCACCTGTTTTCCAAAAATTGGGAAGTTTTTGAAAAACCAACTCCCTCTCTCCCAGAAACTCAACTCCCCTCTCCCTCAACTATCAACTATGTTTCCACGTGTTTTCAATTGTTGGGTAACGTTCCCAACTCTTCAACCCACGTCACTCCAACTGCTGATTTGTGGCCACCGTCGGCGTTGCTAGCATTGTCAGATGGTGGTATCGTAAGACGTCACCGATGCCACCTAGTGGCGTCAAGCCGCACCTTGTTCGCCTTCTATGGGCGTTACAGTGGCAATAATCGCCCCTAGCGATAGTAAACCCAAAGCAGTTAGAAAAACGCAAGCATATGAAAACAAAATTTTCATATCTTTAACGAGCAACACACAAAGAGAAGAGCTGCGCACATTCTGATTTGTCTTTTAGGGTTCCAGAACAAAGGGCAGAAATAATTCTAGAATTGAAACATAAAACAATTTCCAGAATCGCATTAACCTATACAGACAGTAAATGCAAGCACATATGAATTGTCTTCTGGGTTTAGATTTTTCAGAGCTCACAACGCAAAAGTTAGGAAACAATTTCCAAATACACGCATGCTTAAACACAGAATAAACATATGTCATTTTCAAAACATTCCAAACCAAGATCAGTCATGGAAATGGCTTCAGATAAAGACAAAAATGGAAGCATAACATATTAAATTTTTATCAAAATCAACAACAATCAAGCATCTAATCCAAGTTTTACAATTTAACGGTTGCTCTGATACCATTGTTGGAATCTAACCGTGATCGAATCACGAGCGCAACGGAAAATAAAAAAATTTTGCGGATTCTGAGAGGATCCTGATAATTGAATAAACTTGAATAAAACATAAAACGATTTAGAAATTGTACTTTGTTTGCCTTCCTATTGAAAAACCTTTGAAAATTTTTTTTCGGTTGATCAATTACGAGCAGTTCAAATGTCTAGCTTCTGATGGTATCCACAGAGCAATTCTCAAACTGATTTGAGAGAAAAGATAAAAGTACTAGCTTCTAAAATGCTCTTCCCATTTAAATAGAAAAGTTATAATTAAAATTAAATTTCTTTAATTATAATTAAAATCAAATTATAATTATAATTATAATTAATTTAATTTTAATAAAATCAAATATCTCATATTTGATCCCCAAATTTTCTCAAACTTTATAATTAAGTCCAACTTAATTAAATTTATTCTTGTTTCACAAATTGTTTTTTGATGTGTGACCCATTAGGTTCCTAATAAATTGAAAATGATTATAAATTATAATTCTAATTCACAATTAGAATTAGAATTAAATAAATTAAAACTTCTTTTAATTTATCTTTAATTCTCTAATTAAATAATTCATAATCATAAATCATGATTGATGTATAGCAACATGTCATAATTACCCAAATATCAAGAATGTCAAAATGATTGACTTAACCTGTCCATGCATGGCTATGAAGTATAATTTAATCATTTCGTCATTCAATATTCTAATTAGATAGAGTATGGATACAGTGTCTACTCTTATCATCTAATCATGTTCGTTCTTGCTAATTGGTAATTGATTTATAATTGAAATTTGAAAAGAGCTTTTCAAATGTCAATTTACTCTGGCTAGAGAATTCCATAAATTATTACCAATTAAGAATAGTAGAATATTCTCTCTAATTACTTTAGAATGTCGAATCATATATTGAATTACTCAACTATCTACATATGGTTCATACTGTATCAAATTACTACCGACTGAATTATCCTAGGACGATTCATAAGTAGTATCAAAACACAGTAATTCCTACACTAGATACCTTGGTAGTCTCAAGTCAGAGGATCAATTATACAACCATCATTATGAGATAATCCATACACATATAAGTAATATTTCATTTGGAATTCCCATAATCGGGTCAGTTTAGTGACTTATTCTCTAATAATCACCCATGCATTGGTTTAAATATCTCTATACTTTAATTTATGAGATCAATTACTTTCTTCATAAGAAAAAAACATAATGTGTGCTAGTTTTAATGTTTCAACAATATCCAATCTTGATGAAACTACAACTAGGAATATTTAGGAATAACAAATAAGTGTAAATTGAATCTCGTAATTATGATCTCATCATAATTTCAATTACATAGTAATTGTTTCAAGGATTTTATTTTTAGTATTAAAACATAAAATATTAATTAAATTAATATATAAAGATAAGTAAGTCTTTTCATTAATTCAAAATAATGTCATACGTTAATTTGCATCCAATTGATTGACTGCTTGGGTATAAACTAACATAAAATTCACATGATCCTCCATTATATCTTCAACCAAAATGCAGAATTTGTGGATTATGGAACAAATATGTTCTTTCTCTATTTGATACAAAACAATACAATTTTATAATTATTATAAAATTGAGGTTTCAATGTTTATAAAATTTTACTTCATTAAAAATAAATAAATAATTTAATGAGTAACTAACAATAATTATAAATATAAGAAAGTTCAATTTTACTGAACATTCTTAATTGCAATAGTAAGTAAACACTTTTACTGGTGTTTGAAAATTAGCAAAAAAGATTCCAAACAAAAAATTAATATATAAAATAAAAATATATGCGAGACTAACAAACTCTACTCAATTACTACAGGTAAATAATAAATTAATTAGATTAAAGTATGAATTTATCTTTCAAATTTATACATTATAAATAAACATTAACATGTGTTTAACAACTCTCGTAAATAAAACGCGTGATATTGAATACTTGAATGAAGAGAATAAGTTACTAAAACAATAAGAAAAAACTTTCAAGGAAATTGATTATCCAATAGTTCATTTATAAATTATACCTAATTAATTACTATGGGTGGTGGCAAACTCCTGAGACTCTGGTACCCAACTTGCGCCACCATTATTACTTTTCACGTGGATCCTACGTGACGAAGGGCTTCCCATACAGCGAAGCAGACGTGTATCCTTAAAACTCGCTCTTGCACTTTCGGTCAAAAGTGACGGTCAACACAACCCTCTCCCTTGTTTATCTATCTGTAATACAACCCACAAGTCCAAAATATCCTCCTCCCACTCACCCTGGCATAAACAGTGAAACCCTCAAGTGAGGACTTCTCCTAGCCGTCAGATCAGCAATCGTATAATCTCTAGCCATGGATCATAATATCTGGCACACGTGACAAGAAGATATGAACGGAAAATCTCGGTAGTCGAGCTTCCAAGCACCTGTTGGCCCCTACCCTATATTGCAGGCCATGTGACCGGCTGAGCTGGTCACCATGTGATTAGTCGCTAAGCAAATCAGATTATTGATGAGTTCTTGCCTAGTGGTTGGACTGCACGTGCATGTGCATTCCAAGTATAGTCTTACTCATCACGCAATTCAACCTTGTAGTTATAATACGTGTCCACGTGTGGGTTAGAAGGGTAATTTTGGAAGCCAAAATCCATGCTTGTGCTTATGAGTTGGAGAAATTAATTACGGAAGCAGGAGCATGTTTGGTTGGTAAGTCCATTATAGGATAGGAGGAATTGGGTTATTCTGTCGAATCACATCCACATGGCGTGCTGTATCATTTTTAAAGTGGCAACATCAATATAAAATACTCCAAAACAAGTTAAAATAATTAGCTTACACTAGCCTAATCATGTCGATTGAATGCCCTCCAATAATGGAAGCTAGACTTAGAGCCATCATGATACATTGAAGCCCACTTGGAGATACTTCAGATTGCAAATCTACTGGAAATGCCCACATCTCGCAATGATGCAGATTTTAATAATAATGAGTATAACAAAAACATTTGCTTGGTTGTAACGATCAAAATGATTAAACAATTCCTTACTTTTATAGCTTATTTGTAAAGATGTTCCCTATTGCCTCGGAACGCCGAGACTGGATTTGGCATCATAACTTTAACATGGTCTACTTGTATTTTGTTATATTAAAGAGAGCATTTTTATGCCGGCAGGAACCCATGCAACGGAATGCCTTTAACTTGGGTTGGTACACAAAAATTCACGTGCTTTTCCACTTTTTTGTTTTTGGGTTATTATATAATAACGTTATGTACCTATACCGAATAGCATCTTTTTCTTAGTTCTCGTGAAAAGTTTTGCACCATTAGACTTCACATAAATGTGGATACTACTTGCCAGGCCTGCCATCCAGATTGTCTACTAACCACAATATGTAGCAACCCCTACCTTTAGCCTCTTTAACGTCCGTAATATTTTATAAGGAGTTACGTTCGCTACCTTATTTCTACGGGAGCAACAGATGGTTCATATATTGATGCACATGTTTTGACTAATGAACAAATACTATATAGGGGTAAAAGAATTAATCTCATCCAAAATATTATATGATGTTGCTTATTTGACATGTGTTTTACATATATAATGATTGAATGGGAAGATATTGCAAATGACTCTCTAGTTTTTTTAGAAACAGTGACAAATCTAGCGAACCAATTTCCTATGTCTCTACATGGTATCATATTATTTTAAATAAACATAGTAATTATGATTAATTTTTAATATCGTTTTGTTAATATTATGTTCTTTATATGTTAGGTAAGTTTTATTTGGTTGATTCAGGCCACACTAATATGGGTGGATTTTTTTCACTATGTCGAAGTGAGAAATATCATTTGCGAGATTATAGAGAAAGAGGAAGACCTCAAAGTCTACATGAATTGTTTAACTACAGACATTCTTCGTTAAGAAATGCTATTAAAAGATGTTTCGGTGGTGTAAAAGTAAGATTTTCTGTACTTAAAAACATGCTAAGTTATGATATAAAAAACAAAAATACATCGTTATTGGTTATTGTGTTATACACAATTGTAGTAGAATGTACGGACAAAGTGATGAATTATTTGACAATTGTGCTAACAATCAAGAACAAATTCTGAATAGTGAAAATGAAGATGCAAGTTTTCAAGTGGAGTATAATATCACTCCAGTACAATTGCGAAGCATGTCTTGGAAGCAAGATCAAATTGCTAGAAAAATGTAGAATGATTATATTAGTTCTAATTGATTTTTGTTTCTTTTCGTAAATGATAGTATTATTATGTTTTGAAGAATTATAATATGGTGAACATCTTTTATTGATTAGAATAACTTAATGTAACTTTCTAATTTATAGAATTTTATTATATATAATTAATGTGCAAAATTTTTAATTATATTATTTTGCATATATTTTATTTCTAGCTATAATAAGAATTAATTAATTTGAAAACATGATATATTATATTAAAATTATTAACATAAGAGTATAATTACAAAATAGAAACATGATGATAAAACCAAACGTGTATTTATTTTTAGTTTTTTATTACAAATTTCAATAAAACAGATTTTTGGTTTTAGCTTTTATAATAAAAATCTCAACCAAGTATGTTTTTGTTTTTTAATTAGAAAAATAGAAAACTAAAACTAAAAACTACAATAAAAAAATAGAAGTGAAACCAAACGATTCCTAAAGAAACATTCTTGTGATTGCACATTAATAAAATGGCTAATAAAACCAAACGATTCCTAAAAAAACATTCTAGTGATTGCACATTAATGAAATGGCTAATGCAACCATTTACCATATATTGGGATGGCTGTGAGAAACAAATGGTGATGATGTAATGAGTATGCCGAAAGGAACAATTACTTATACATCAGCCACAAGAGTAGTGTGCAAGAGAAGTGGCTGAATCATATTTCACAATTTTAAGTTTTTCATAACTACGTTTTATGGATAAATAGGACTTCCTTTCCATAGTCTTATCAAATTATAGAAATTGAAAATAATAACTAAGGGATGATATCAAGACTAACCCAAATCAAAACTTCATACCAATGTATAATTGTTCTCTCTTCTATTATTTATCTATACTAGGGATGTAATGGATAGGGCTGAGCTTGAATGTTATAAGACATGAACTTGAACTTGAATTAAAATTTAGTTTATAAGTTTAAATTTGACTCAAATTTTGATCAAATTTCAAAAAGTGAGTCTAATATGAATTTAGTTAATTTTTGGATCAATTCAAAACTCGAGTCAGATTAAAATTAAGATAAAAATTTTAGTTTGGATTGGTTTAATTAAGTTTAAATTAGATACCTAAAATATGAATCCCAAGTTTTCTTCTTAGACTTACGGTTAATTCAAGATTCAATCAAATCATACTCTTCATTGACTTCAGATCAGGTTAACTTACATTGGATCTATACTTTTTTTGTCAAAACTAATATATACATATAATTAACTATAACACATAAAAAAGTATTTATAAGAAAAATAACAGATGAAAACACAAAATTTAATACACATAAATTTTAGTGGTTAAGTTAAAGACACTTTTTATTAAATATCGAAATATAACTTAATAATAAAAATTTTAAAATATAAAAAATTTATAAGTTTTATGTTTTAAAATTATCAATTAAATATTTATATATCTTTACATATTTAAAAGTGACATTTATCATAGTAAATTTTCTTTGTTACCTCATTTCTCTTCTCCACGTAAGTAAATTATGAATTAATCTTGTAACAAAATTAATCTCTTATTCACTTTCCTAGCTTTTTAAATCTTTAACATATAATATATTAAATTGATATTTTTCTTTTTATTTGCACATTCCTTTTTTTTATACTTAGATTTTTATTTTTGTTTACATCAAATGTGCGGAAGCCTCCTTTTCTTATTCTTTGTCTTTATCGCTTTGTATTGCATTTTAAAGAAGATTGTAGATGAAAATAACAACAAAATTAATTTTTGGTCCTCTTTTTGTGAAGAGTACCTTTTGGCTTTTTCTTATATATCCATATTCAATATATCCTTTATTTCTTTTACAAATTTTTTATTACTGATTTTATTTTTAATAACATTTGTTTTACTTTAGTGCCTTGTATACTTTGGTAAGTGTGACCAACTTAATCCCCACTCTTTCAAACACATATGGTTTCACCCCTAACAACTACCAATATAATACCTTGGAGTCCCAATTTCTGCAATTAAACCATCACAAAGAGACTATAGGTCACTCACTGATAGAATTATCTCTAGAATTAATAGTTGGAGTAGTAAGGAGTTATCACTAGTAGGTAGAGCAACACTTATTAACTCTATACTCTCATCTATCAGTATCCATTAGGCCTTTCATTTGGTTTTCCCAAAAGGCATCGCAAAAATATTGACAGAATACTTAAAGACTATCTTTGGTTTGGCTCTAGACTTGAACAAAAGAGGAATATAGTTAACCGATTTGAAGTGTGTCAGCCTATGAAACATGAAGGCCTAGGTATAATATCCATCAAGATCATAAATCAAGTCTTGCTGTCAAAGAAAATTTAGAGGCTACTTTAAAATCATAAATACTTATTGGTACAATGGGTACATGCATACCATATAAAGGACAACTACATTTGGCACTTCTAAACCACAAACAATGCCACTCCTATCATGAAGTGCATTATAAAAAAGTAGAAACAAATTTAAAGAACATTATTTCAATCAAGTTGGAAATGGTATGTCAACTAACTTTTGGTATGATTTTGGAATAACTATGGTCCTCTTATTCAAATGGATGAATTGGATCTTCTTTAAAGGTCAATTAATTTAAATGCAAAAGTATCGTAGGCCATCTCCCTTATACAATCCAAAAATTATAACACTCCATCTTCTCTAATTCTCAACTTCCTGAAGAACTTTATACTAAATTAGCTTGAGGATAAGCTTATATGGAAGTTAGAACCTTAAGGTATTCAATGAATAAACCCCTCTAATCCTATGGCACAAGATTGTATAATGCAAATATCATTGTCCTAGAGCTGCTCATACTTTATGGAAAGCCATTGAGCTCAAAATTACCACTTTTGAAAGACTAGGAAAGCACAAATGTATACCAAACTAAGGCTCTCTTTGAAGGAGAGATTCATAATCTTATGATCAGATTTTCCTTCAGTGTAACTTCTTTGGCAAAATATGAAATTCCATTATGTATGCATGTAAAGTGGCATAACCTCCTTCTAAATAGGCTGACATCATAGAATAGGGTGCTATAATTTAAAACAAAACTAAAGGTAACAAATAAAGCATATATATTGCACTTTATTATCTTATAACAAGCATTTGGACTAAAAGAAACAACAGATTCTTCATCAATTTAGCTTACTCTGAGGTTGAACTATTAAAGCACGTATAGGAAAAAATTAGATTACATTTAACCTATATAGTCGTGAGCATAAAATCAATCATGAGATTAGCACCACCTGGAGAAATCAACTAGCCTATTGTTCATCAAGTCAAACTAGTCTTGTACTTACTGATCTGTGGAGTGGTTTCCTCTAGTAATTTGATGCAATTGCTTCTAGCATTATATCTCTTTTCTTGTAATTTTGAATTCATTCAATAAAAATCATTATTATTTATAAAAAAAATCCCAACTTCATCAACTTTAATTTACATTCAATCTCAATAAACATAGTTGTTGGACCAGAGGAGGTTCCAATTAATATTTTGATGATAAAAAAATATAATTACTACTAATTTTGTTTTATTTTGATGAAAACAATATTAGAACAAAATAAAGCTATAAAATCAATAAGATAATGTATGAATTGGTTAAAGAAAGTTGAAGTTTGTAACTGATGAAATGAAGATCAAAATAAAAACAAAAGAAGATCAAGGCTCATAAAGATCATTTCATATTTTATATTATTATTTGTAAATTCACTTTGTTAATTTGATGATCTAAAAGGCTCACCATGTATAATAATTCATCTTAGTTCATTGCATGAGTCTTTACATTCATCCAGAGGTCTTGAAGCTTTTGATTTTAATATAAAAATCTCTTAATCTTTCAAATAATCTTTGGGGAATATTTTGGGAAGTGTTTTAACCATTTTGGATTAAACAAATTGGTTTTGAGCATTTGAAGTTGTTAAATTCATGTTTTTGTGGTGGTTAGTCGACCTATATAGGTTACTAGTTGACCAATATATGTTAAAGTTATTAAATTTGATATATCATGACTTTGTAGCAATGTTGGTTAACGTATTAGTTGACCAATGTACCATATTGGTTGATCAATATAACTACTGGTCGACTAGTGCTTCAATAGCTAGTGAATCTGATATTGTAAATGTATATTGTTCGACCGGTATAGCACTATATATAGCTATTGTAATGGCTAGTTCTTGGCTTTAACGACTATTTTGGGTCCCAAAATACTATATTTTAGCATTAAGAAGGTTTTAGGGTTATATACACACATTAGAAATAGTTTTCAATCATTTGAGCATCATTGTGTCATATTTGTGCAAGTGAGCCATTTTGGAGTTATTAAGGGAATAAAAGAGATATTTTCAATTTGTAATAATTTGATGGGTTGTTGAGTATTGTATTTGGGGGGTGATCTAAGTGTTATTGAAGTTTCTCTTCACCTTGGAAGAAGATTATAAGAAGTGTTTCTCTTTACCGAGAAAAATTATTAAAAGGTTATTCTTCACCTTGAAAGAAGAATTATAGTAGAATTCCAGGAAGAGTCTTGGGAGTATATATAGGCAAGGCTTGTTTGCTAAACCACTATAAGTTAGTTTATATTATCTCTTCTCTATCCCCATTAATTTATTGCTTAATTGTTTGATTAATTTATATTAAGCAATTTTCTAATTCTTGTTTATATTGATTGTTGTTAATCGAGTACATTGGTTAGAAATTTTTTTGAATTTTATAAACACCCGATTAATCTCCCTTTTGGGTGCAATTAAGGACGAACAATAGTTATCAATGAAAATTTAAAGGTTAAAAAATCATAAAGAATACAAGTTTGACTAAAAATCAAAATTAAAGTATTTGAAACTAAATTGATCAAGAACAATAAACTTAGTGAAGAAAAAGTTCCATTGAACCTTTAATTTTCAAATCAAATGATAAATAGATTCAATTCTATAAAAATGTCCCAAACTTATGCTTTAATCCTAATTTGAATTTTGTAATTAGGGCATAAATTAATAAACTTTGGTAAAATTGAATGATTATTATTGATGGAGCTTGGCCTTATAGGTGTAGAGGAGTTCATGCTAGCCTGCTAGGTTACCTAAAACTTGCTAGAGAAGGAGAAGCATTAAGGGCAAATGTTCGGTGTAAGAAGACTACAAAATTGTTGCTTTTTAAGAAAAGTTTTAGGAAGGTTGAGAGAAATGGAGGTCTAAAAAAGTCAGAATGGAGGAGATTGGCTTAGGTGTGGTAGAAAGGGGTGTTGTTTATTAATTTTTAGGGAAGGAAGTAGAAAATTTTGTAGGGTAGCTGTGAAAGATGAGAGGGAGAGTAAATTGAGTTTTAAAAATTAAACATACTAATCAATCACATTGTTACATTGGTCGACCAAGATAATATGTTTGTCAATTAGAATAATCAACCAATTGATTAACATCCTCATGGTACAAAGTTTATCATAGAAAATGGCTATATTGGTTGATCACCAAATGATATTAGTTAAAAATTTTGTTGTAGTAGTTGACCACTACATTGATCAGTAGTCTTATAATCTTATGGTACACCTAGTTTAAAAGATTCTAAGGATGACCACTACCATATATTGTCCAACTAATAAGATATGAAATCATATACTATGGTCCAAATATCCTCTAAAAATAAAAAAACAATTAAGCATATAATAATTCACAAAAAATTTAATCAAAGGTAAATATAAGCGTTAAAATAGATCCCAATCAAATAAAATTTCCATTAATCATGCCCAATTCTCTCCTCATAGTCCAAAATCTATCCTGACTCATAGGTTTAGTGAAAATATCAGCCAGTTAGTGTAATATATCAACAAATTCTAACTCAATATCCTTATTTTGCATATGACTCGAATAAATTGAAATTCATTTCTATGTGTTTAGTTCTAGAGTGTTGAATGGGGTACTTTATAAGGCAAATGGAACTAGTATTATCGAACCTAATTAATATCTTTGTAATGCTAATGATGCAATCTGTAAGTTAAATATTGTATGCATAATTATTGGGCCCTAAATACTAGGTTTCTATAGTTAATAAGGCAACAATTTTTTTTTACTAAACTATGAGACTATTACATTTCCACACCTTACTTATCTCAAATTGCTTTAACTCTTCCCTTATAACAAGAGCCAACTTTCTTCAGTAGGGGCTTTTTTTATAGTCTTAAACTCAATTTGAGAAATAAAACCAAGATGAGATAAGTCTTTAAAATGTGATATAGTAATTACCCTTTACTGAATATCACCTATAACTTGATATGATTGATGATTCTTCATGAATTTCTAATGTCTTAGAAGCTCTTCATTCTTCTAATCTCCCTCACTTGTTCAATAATATGCTCACTTAATGCATATGAGTTGTCTTGGTGATCAATCTTGTACTTTTTAAGGGCTGATTTCTCCAAATCCTTGGATAAATCTATATCATCTTCTTTAAGGCATTTCTTGGATACAAGAGGATTATATTTATTGAAAGCAACATTCATACACTCTTCAATAATAAGGGTCTTCCAATTAAACACTTCATATCCTTTACTAATTAAGAAATAACCAAGGAAAATTCTTTAATTCACTTTAGGATCATATTTTCAAAGTTTTATTTAGTGTTCAAATTGTATCCCTTACAACCAAAAACTTTGAAGTAACTAATCTTCAGCTTATTTATACGCCAAAGCCCATAAGTTGTTTTTATCTAAAGTTGATCTTACATAGACTCTATTAGAATATGACATATGACTGCGATAACTTCTATCCAGAATTATTTTAGAAGATCATATTCATTTATCATGATCTTAGCCATGTCTTGCAATTTCCTATTTCCTTTTCTCTCAATAACATCACCTTATTGAGGGGTCTTTAGAGTAGATAAATTATTAAAGACACCATTATCTTTATAGAAGGTTTTAAACCTTTCATTCTTAAACTCCCTACTATAATCTTTCCTAATTGATGTAATAAAGAGTTCCTATTCATTTTGAACTATCTTTATAAATTTGCTTAATGCCTTAAAGCTATCTAAGAATAAAATCCATGTGAACCTACTAAAATCATCTACTATAACAAGCGAATAAATTTACCACCTACTAGAAACTTTTGAAAATCTATATTAAGCAATTGTAAAAGTCTAGTGGAAGTTACTAACTAGTTGTCATGAATAAGCTATTTAAATTCTAACCTTTTGGTAAGCTCTACATACTTTGTTTTTTCTCTAATTTTACACTTGTAAGTTCATTCGTAAGTTGCCTGGAATTGAGGTTAGAGATCAGATCCATGCTTACATCTCCAAGCATCCTATGCTAAATCTATACATTTTCACTAATAGATATTAAGAACTTCATATTTTAGTTAGAGAAATAATCAAGATCAATTGTATATATATTCCCTTGTCTCTTACCTAATAATGTAATGCTATTGTCAACTACTATAGATACAATGCATGATTTTCCCCTAAAATAAACTTTGTAGTCTTTTTCATATAACTAGCCACACTTAATAAGTTATGCTATAATCCATCAGCCAAAAGCACGTCATTAATTATAGTGTGATTCTTCCTTATCAAATTTGCTAACACTAATTATCTTACCCTTAGAATTGTTTTTAAATATGATAAATCCTCCATCTTTGTCTCGAAGAGCTGTAAATTACGATGCATCACCAATTATATGCCTTGAGCACTTATTATCCATATATTATTTACTTTGTTTTTCTTAAAAACCTATAAAACAAGGCAATCAATATGTTTTAGGTACCTAAATAAACTTAAGACCTTGATTGTTAGTCTTTGTTTTCTTTTCAACCCACTTCCTTAAGGGTTTACTTATTAAGCTTTATTTTATGGAACACAATTTTTTAATATGCCCATATTTATAATAAAAGTGGCATACCATGTTATATGAATAATATGAGTTAGTACTATGATAATGAAACTTATGATTTTGATACCATGTTATATGAATAATATAAGTTAGTACTATGACAATGAAACTTATGATTTTGATACATACGTGCATTCCTTGGTCTTATATGTGTACATGAATGACAACGTGTTTTGATGTGTGTGTATCCAATCAAAATAATACTAAAGATCAATTAGGTGAGTGCACTTATCATTCTTATAATATAATTTAGTGAATACAGGGGATGATTCCACAAGAACTAAAAATACTAGTACTAACCATCATTTTATTATATAATCTAATAAAACAAATAATTAATTTTAAATAAAATTTTACTAAATCTAATATCACTAATAATCTAGGATAACAAACAAAAACAATAAACAAGAATAATACAACTAGATGATAAATAAGATCTAGATGAAGAATTTCCCTAAACTTTTCTGTGCTTAAATTTATCTTAATTTAATTATTAACCTTAGTTTCTTGGTCTAAAGTTATAACCTTACTATTTTTAAGAAATACAATTCCCTATCCTTAATTTATTAGTTCAAATATCTTTTTAATAAAACCACTAGGAATGCATTAATTCGTTGTTTGAGTTCCCTTTATAGATTTGACTATAACTCGTTAAATTTATTTGATCCTATCTTTCGGACCCCTGTAACTCTTATTATTCATATCATGATCTATTCATACATATGATTTCCCAGTCCTTACATACAAAATATGAAATTGAATCAAAACGCTAATATATTTTAACACAATAAATAATTATGAATAATTTGTAATAAAACTTAGGTCTTTTATTAAACCAAAGAATCAATCTAAACAATAGTTTTAGGGTTTATCTCATTTCTATCCCAATTTAGTTTATATTAAGAATAAGATAGACAACAAAAATAAAAAAAGATCACAAAAAGAAGAACTTATTCTTATAGATTTTGAAATAATGATACTATTTGGTTAAATCTTAATGAAATTTCCTTCTTTTCTGCAAGATTGCTCCTTTCTTATTGCTAGACACTTTAGTTCGACTCCTTATGATAACTCTATATATTCTCTTTCTTTTTAATTCCCCAAAGCTCCTTTATATTCTTATAAAACCTTGAAAATATTTAAATTATTGACCAACATGAACTCATGTTAGACTTATATGTATTTTTATAGCTACAAAAATATCAATTTACATAAAAAATTAAGTACCAAATTGTATAAAAATCATACAAATATAAGTAAAATTGGTCTTAAAATCATTCTAAGAACATAGTCTATTTAACATTTATCATGAGGATTCCTCCACTAAACATTAAAGGAATTAAAGGCTATTTTTACATAGTGAAATGACCTAGTATAGTTGTATATGTGAGATATATGTCTTTGATTATATTAATGCTTATAAGGGATGTAAACATGTATCATGATATTATGCTTAGTATGAGGCCTATTATGCATATAAGCATGACGCTCACTTGTAAGTTGAAGTTATGGCCTAAAAAAGTTTCAGTGAGATTGCATGTTGCCTGATGTCTTTGCATAGAACTTATGCCTATTCTTATTATGACAATGTTGAGTTATAGGCTTAGGTTGAGAGCCATACATGAAAGCATGGTTCTTGCTTTTAGAGTAAGGTCTAGTGGATGCAACATATACATATAATTCATATGTATGCTTAAATGTGGACGCATCATGCTTATTCATCATCATAGGTAAAAGTTCATCATTATGCAATTGCTTTACCTTGATAAATCTAGTTTTGGTATTAGATAGACTACTATAGTTGTATTCAATCCCTTTCTTATTATTTAAACTCTTTTGAACTCCTAATATGCTTTTAAGTTCTCACTTCCCCTAATGAATTTGGACAAAGAATCTTTAAGAGCATTGACCTCCTTTTTCAATGTCTTGTTCTCATACTTTAATATATCTAAGTTATAATTATCAATATTAGCTACACTCTTAAATGTTTTGATGTTATGCTATTAACTCTTCATATTTTCATTTTCACTCATGCATGTATCTAGATGCTTTCGAGCCTTTTTGAGTTTGAAAACTAGCTTCTTCCTTTTCATACTTATAATTTCAAGTATTTTATTTCATCATATGACAATTCAATATCAGTATCATTATCGTAATATTTAGAGTTGGAGAGTACCTTATGATCATCTTTTGTAACATCCTGTTACCTATACATACGACTAGAACAATTATTTGCGAGACATTTATATGACTTAAGATAAATGAACGTTAGACATAAGTTATTTGTGACTTGCATATTGTTTGGCACATTCATACAATTGTACATGCTTTCTTTTGGCATTTCCAGGTAAGTATGACAAATTGTGATTATGATAAATGGTGAAACAGTGAAGATAAATAGTATACGCTAGGGACAAGCAATGGATCCATGTATAATATTGTTTAAGTTAGGAAGACTCCACTATAGTTTGTAATTATGAAAAATGGTGAGTTAGTGGAGATAAATAGTACACGTGAGGGACATGGAGTGGACTCACGTATTATATTGTTTAAGTTAGGAAGAATCTACTATAGTTCTGATTCCTTACTGAAACACTTCACATTGCGATTCTCTCCCCTGACCTTCATCACTGAATAACGATCTAGCAGCTTTTGTGGTGCTGATTTCTATTTTAGTATTAGAGTACTTGCTAAGCGAGTAAGTGGTTGTAACGTTGTTTCCACTGTGTAAATAAGCATGTGCATGTTGGATATACATATCTGCATGAAAAAGGGGTTCACAGTGTAGAGAATAGATATGAGGGTTCTGGATGTTGGTTAAATTGAAAAGCGAACGCAGAAGAAA
>JAOTAY010000005.1:15161468-15178642 GCA_025629805.1 Erythroxylum baracoense
ACATTTTAATACCTCAATTCTCTAATGATGTTAATTAATTCCAATTCACTAAGTATGATCCATTAAACCAAAATTCAATTCATATACAATTCTCAATCATATCCCAATTTTAACACCTATCATATATACTTTCATGAGAATGTAACATTTCAACTGAGGTATAATTTAGAGCCTTACAATTCTCTCCCTCTTAAAAGAATTTCATCCATGAAATTCATACCTGATGAGAATAGCTAAGGGTATTGAGATTTCATGGTCGATTCTAGCTCCCAAGTTGCTTCCTCGAGTCCATTGTGTTGCCAGAGTACTTTAACCAGAGGTATTTGCTTATTTTTGAGTTGTCGAACTTCTTTAGCTAAAATAGACACAGGTCCTTCTTTATAAGTCAAATTTGGTTATACTTGAATTTCTTACATAGGAATCTTTTGTGTATCATCAGACCGATATCTTTTCAACATCGAAATATGAAACACATCATGTAACTTGGCCAACTCTCTAGGAAGAGCTAATTGATAATCTACCGGTCCGACTTTCTTAAAAATCTCATAAGGACCAATATAACGTGGGCTAAGCTTAACTTTCTTCCCAAACTGAAGTATATGCTTCCATGGCGATACTTTCAGGAGTACCTTATCACCTACTTAATACTCTCTTTTTAAATCAGCATAGGACTTCTGCCTATCATTGTCAGCTTTCAATCTTTGTTGGATAACTTGAACTTTCTCTTCAGTATCTTTCATAATATTAGGCCTGATCATCTTGTTTCCATTTAATTCAGTCCAATAGACTGGAGTTCTACACCTTCTACCATATAGGGCTTCATAAGCCATGCTAATACTAGTCTGATAACTGTTATAATAAGCAAACTCCATCAGAAAAAGATAGTTTTCCCAACTTCCTGGGAATTCTAACACACAACCCCAAAACATATCTTCCAATATCTGAATAACTCATTCAGATTGTCCATCTATCTAGGAATAGAAAGCGGTACTGAATTTGGCTCGAGTACCCACAGCCTTTTGCAGACTTTTTTAGAATCTCGAAGTAAATCGAGGATTACGATAAAAAAAAAGATAGTGGCACCTTATACAACCTCACTATCTCATTCATATATAGGCCGGCAAGCCTATCCAATGAATAATCAGGACGAATAGGTAGAAAGCGAGAAGACTTGGTGAACTTATCAATAATCACCCACAAAACATCATGCTTCCTTTGAGTGAGAGGAAGTCCAATGACAAAATCCATTGTAATGTTTTCCTATTTCCATTGAAGAATAGAAATAGGATGTAACAAACCTGATGGAACTTAGTGCTCAGCTTTAACTTGCTGACATGTTAAACATTTAGATATATAATCCACTACATTACATTTCATACATGACCACCAGTAATGTTTTTTCAGATCTTGATACATCTTATTTCCACCAAGATGCATCGTAAAGACAGTATTATGGGCCTCAAACAATAACTTTCTCTTCAACTCATCATTAGTTGGCATATACAATCCATCTTTATAATACAAATCACCATCTCCTTTCACAAAAAAATCTAGTTGTTTAACTTCCCAAGTCGCCAAAACAAGTTGTTGCAACTTAACATCAACTTTCTGAGCATCACAAATTTCTTACCTTAAGGTAGGCCTCGCTTTCAACTAAGCTATTAAAGCCTTACTAGATATGAGTATCCTATCACTCTGCTGCATTAATAATGCTGAAATAGTCTTCTAACTTAAGGCATCAGCCATAACATTAGCCTTACCTAGATGGTAATCCATAATGCAGTCACAATCTTTAAACAGTTCTAACCAATGTCGTTGTCTCATATTAAGCTCCTTCTAAGTAAGCAGGTACTTCAAAGTTTTATGATTAGTAAAAATCCTACACTTTTCACCATATAAATAGTGCCGCCATTTTCAAAGCAAACACTACCACTTCATGTTCAAGATCATGTGTAGGGTAGTTCTGTTTATAAGGCTTTAGTTGCCTAGAGGCATATGTAACTACCTTTCCATCTTGCATCAAAACACAGCCCAAGCCATTTCTAAATGCATCATTAAACATGACATATTCCTTACCAGAAGTGGGTTGAGCCAATACAGGAGCTTCAGTAAGCATTCCTTTTAATTAATCGAAACTAGCTTGACATCTATCGAACCATTCATACTTCACTTCTTTTTGTAGCAGTTTAGTCAAAGGGTATGCTTTCACTGAGAATCCCTTCACAAACTAGCGGTAGTAACCCGTCAAACCCAGAAAACTTCTCACTTCTTTCACATTCCGTGGCGGCTTCCAATTAACAATTGCTTCAATCTTACTAGGATTAACTTTAATCCCTTGAAAAGAAATAACATGTCTTAGGAGAGATACCTCCTGAAGCCAGAAATCACACTTACTCAACTTAGTATACAACTACTTTTCCCGCAGGGTTTGTAACACAACCCGCAGATGCTCAATATGATCATGTTTATTTTTGAGTAGCTAGGATATCATCTACAAACACCACTATAAATTGGTCTAAATATGACCTAAACACTCTATTCATTATATCCATGAATGCAACTGGAGCATTGGTTAGCCCAAATGGCATCACCAAGAATTCATAATATCCATAACGGTTCCTAAATGCAATTTTTGGAACATCCACATCCTTTTCCCGAAGTTGATAGTATCCTGATCGTAGATCTATCTTAGAAAATACTCCTGCGCCTTTCAATTGATCAAACAGATCTTCTATTCTTGGTAACGGATACTTATTCTTCACTGTGACACTGTTTAGTTGCCTATAATCAATACGTATCCAAAGAGTACCATCTTTCTTCTTAAAAAATAGAACCGTGCTCCCCAAGTTGAGACACTGGGTCGAATGAATCATTTATCTAGTAGTTTTTGCAACTGCACTTTTGACTCCTTCAATTCAGTGGGAACCATCCTGTATGGTGCTCTGGATATAGGAGCATTGCCATCATAACTTTAATAGACAACTCGACTTCCCTTTCAGGAGGGAGTCTGGGTAGCACTTAGGAAATACATTTACAAATTCACTCACTACTGGAATATCTTACAATTTACCACCCTCATTTTTAGAATCAAACATAAAAGCTAGATAAGCTTTACATCCCTTCCTAAGGAACTTCCGAGCTTGCATAGCAGATACCACATTAGCTAGAGAACCAGTGCGGATGTTATGTAATATTATTTCAGGTTGATCAGCCTTCCTAAGCACATTTGTCTTAGCACTATAGTCAACCACAGCCTGATGCTTGGATAACCAATCCATACCCAAAATCAAATGAAATTCATGAAAAGACAATCTAATCAGATCTGCTACATAATCTCATCCTTGGATTATAACAGGACAGTCTCTATAAACCTGATTAACCAACACACTACTACCTAGAGGACTAGTCATAAGAATATCATACTCTAACTGATCTACAATTATTACTTTATCAAAATTTTCTCCAACACTGATATAAGAATGAGTGGATCTAGGATCAATCAAAGCATGCATTTTAGAATCAAAGAGAGAAACAATACCTGTAATGACTTCAGGTGCATCCTGATCCTCACGAGCTTTCAAACTACAAGCTCGAGTTGTAGTAGATGGCATAGTAGGTCGATCAACAATTTCTGATATAGTATTTAGAATAGGTCTAATTTGATCAAATCCTCCACGATCTCTACTACATCATCTATTTCCAGTAGATGCATGAGAAACCTCTCTACTAGTTTGTGATGTTTAAGGCTGTCTCATAGGACAATTTCTATCAAATGCTCAGTGCTACCACATCGAAACATGCACCCATAGCTCTCCAACAAATACCCTAATGATGTTTGGAGCAATAAGGGCACTCCGGACCACCAAAACCTCAGCCTACAGAAGAACCCCTACTAGAAATAGTAGATGAGGGAAAGTTTTGTCACCTTCCTTGAGCTACAGATTTCTAAGTAAATTCCAGTGCAGAGGAAACACATTCACGACTTCGTTTGCCTAAGGATTATCCTCCTCTAGCAAAGCCCCTTCTCTGAGCCCTTTCTCTCTTCACCATCTCTTGCTTCTCTATCTTAATAGCAACTTGCACCAGCTAATGGTATCTCACTTGCTACAAGAGAGTAATTGCCACCAGATGTTCTTTGATCGAATCATTTAAGCCATCCACAAATTGATGACACTGAAACTCCTCAGTAAGTATCAATTCAGGTGCTTACTTGCTGAGTCAATTAACCTCTCTGTCGTACTCAGCAACATACAAGTTTCTCTACTTCAGGTTTATAAATTGCTTCCACTTCTCCTTTCTATAAGCTTCCGTCACATACTTGGCTTTAAACTCTTAAGAAAAGAAATCCTAAGTTAGAAGCTCTAGTAATCGAGGATTTCTCATATCAAACTTCCATTATTCATAAGCTGCTCTATGAAGAAAAGAGACAGCACAATGCACCATCTGATCTTGTGGGTAACTAATTTCATCTAACACACTCTTCACCTTCTCTAACCAAAATTTAGCTCTTTCAGTCTACTCTAGAGATGTTCCAGTAAATTCCTCAGCTCTATACTTTCTCAACTGATCAATCAAAGCCTTGGGTGACGTAATACGGTGTAGTAAAGTCATCATGTTATGTAACAATTTAACCAAAGCCTCCCCTTGAACTGGAGGTGAAGGTGGTGGCATTTCATCTCGATTCACCCCAAAGGGTCCAGATATAGATGGACGAGATCGGTTAGGTTTATTACTCTCTGCAACTACTTTGTGAGATCTTTCCATATTTAATTCTATAATCAAAATATAGGACAAACCGTATTAGGCCAAACACAACTCTTATATCCACGTATAAGTAATAGTTAAGTGCTAGTTAAACCAGAATCGCCTAAACCATGCTCTGATACCAAACGATGTAACACCCACATACCCCCTGGGAGGATATGCCAATTCTACACAAAACATAACCAAAAATAATCCAAAACATACTAAAGCATTTCTAGAAACTCAAGAAACATACTGTTCATTCATCAATGGTTGGGTCATATTCAAAACATAACATACACATGGTACTTATTGCATACAAGCCTTAAATCCAAATCCAAACTATATTAAAGTTATTACAAAGCATTTATACACAGTACAAAATGTCTCATATTATAAGATACAACTCAAAAACAATTCAAACAAAGCATCTTTCAAGCATATCAAGTCCCTCATTGGCCACTGTGGTAGTCTTTGTCCCAGTCCTTAAATCTTCTTATCAGAACCTACATGGAGGCAAAACCACCATGCTAAGCTTAAATCATTATGTATACAGCTTAATATAAAATTTAGATCACCCCATTTGGATATCTACAGGTCAAGTTATGGCTAAAATTTCGAGGTCTATTCAATGGAACCACTACAAATAACTCAGGTCTTACACCTTTAACACCCCTTCACCATAGTTCATCAATTCCACCTTATCCATGCCTTAATTCCACATCAATTTTATGTCCAGAACAAATTCAAAAATCATTCATTAAGTAACAATTCAATATCTTCTACACATCAAAACCAAACCAGAAATTATCATACAAGGATCATTTTTTCAGCATTTAATTCTCATCACCTTAACACATATTATAATCAATTCGAGTATCGAACATTTCAAATTACAACATGAAATCAAGTTTACCATTCCCTTACCTATTTAATTTCAAATCTAACTCCAAAAAACCAGTTAATCTAGCCCTTCCAAGCAATCAGCACAAACCTAACTTTAAGGTGCAAATTTCAGCATTAACAAGACAATAACACCGAAAATAAGAAGACCTAATTTTTTATGAAGTAACTTACAAAGATTGCAAGTGAAGATGATCCAAAATAAAAAAAATTCCAGAAGTTGAGAGGGAGTGAGAGGGTTCGGTTGAGAGGAGAAAAGGATAGTGAGAAGGCTACAGAAACACCGAATGAGTTAGAGTGATTCAACTCTTGCTTTGCTAGATGTCTTCATCCATTATTGACACATATTAGACATGAAGGTAAGCTACTTGTCCTTCAATGAAGCCATTTACATGTCTTCATATGTGGCTGTCAAATGTCACAATTTGATAAGACCACTTGTCACTCAACCAATGTTGCCAATTGCCAATGCATTAGCTATGCCAAATTTCACTTAATCATAGGATTAGTCATACTAATTTTCATATACCAACTTATCTTGCCACTTGACAATTTTTCTAGTCCAAATGTACATTTTAATACCTCAATTCTCTAATGATGTCAATTAAGTCCAATTCACTAAGTACGATCTATTAAACCAAAATTCAAGTCATATGCAATTCTCAATCATATCACAATTTTAACACCTATCACATATACTTTCATAAGCATGTAACATTTCAACTAGGATATAATTTGGGGCCTTATAAGAACTCTTATCTGTTTTTTTTGGTTTGGAAAAATTTCGATCGTATTTGCTTGGTGCTGAAGTGATTGTTTATTCTGACCATGCATCTTTACGATACTTGCTTACGAAGAAGGAAGCAAAACTAAGGTTGATTACATGGATTCTCCTCCTTTAAGAATTTGACTTAGAGATCAAAGATAAAAGGGGGAAAAAAAGTGGTGGTGGACCTGGACCATCTCAGTCATTTGATAAAGGAAGATGATGATATCTCTCTGTGAGAAACCTTTCCGGATGAGCAATTATTTTCTGTCGATACGACACCACCATGGTATGCAAACATTTTCAATTTTTTAGTTACTAGCGAATTACCTGTTGGTTTGTTAATGACTCAGAGGGATAAGCTATAGAGTGAAATGAAGTATTATGTATAGGATGACCCATATCTTTAGAGGCACTGCACCGATCAAGTTATTAGAAGGTGCGTACTGAAAAATGAAACATCATCAATCTTAGCCTTTTGTCATTCATGGGCTTGTGAAGGACATTTTAAAGTGAAAATAATGACTCGTAAAGTTCTAGAGAGTGTCTTCTACTAGCCAACATTGTTCAAAGATGCATATACCTATTGTAAATCCTGTGATAGAAGCCAACGGTTACGTAACATTTCCCATAAGGATCAATTGCCACAAACTCCTTTGCTTTCTATGAAATTTTTGACATTTGGGGCATTGAATTTATAGGACCTTTTCCTCTGTCTTTTGGTTTTACTTATATAATGCTTGCAGTAGATTATGTTTCTAAATGAGTGGAAGCCAAAGCCACCAGGACTAACGATGCAAAGGTTGTTACAGATTTTGTTAAGGCTAACATTCTTTCTAGATTCAGGATACCAAAAGTAATCGTTAGCGACGAAGGAACCCACTTTTGCAATAGGGTGATGGAAGCAATGTCAAAAAAATATCACATCACGTATAAAGTTTCCACTGATTACCATCCCCAAATTAACGGGCAAGATGAAGTCTCAAATCGAGAAATTAAGTTACTCCTAGAAAAAATCATGAAGCCCAATAGGAAGGATTTGAGTATAAGAATGGAAGACGCGCTATGGACTTGTATGACGGCTTACAAAACACCAATTGGGATGTCTTTATATAGACTAGTGTTTGGGCAACCGTGTCATCTGCCAGTGAAATTACAACATAAGGCATACTGGGTTATTAAAAGATGCAACGTGAATTTGATTGATGCAGGGGTGCATAGGAAGTTACAACTTCAAGAGTTAAAGGAGATGATGAATGAATCCTATCAGAACGCAATGATATATAAAGAGAAGATTAAGGCTTCATGATAGGATGATTTTGAGGAAAAGCTACTCGGTGGGCCAAAAAGTGCTACTATATCACTCAAAGCTCAAACTATTTCCAGGTAAGTTGCTTTCCTAATGGGTTGGTCCATTTGTTATCACTCATGTCTTTCCTGGTGCAATAGAGATACAGAGTCTTAAAACTAACAATACATTCAGAGTGAATAGTCATCACTTGAAGCCGTATTATGAAGGCTTCCAAGTGGAGGATTTAGAGGTGATGATGTTGAAGGATGTGACTGATGTCACTTAATGCACACAACAGAGAGTAGAGCCAATGACGATAGACAAAGGTACTGCTTAAGAGGCAACCCAGGGGAAGTTAGTTTCTGCTATTTATCTTTCCACATTTACTATTTTTGGAGAATGCTCTATTTCTTGCATTTATTTTACATTAATGACAATGTAAATTTTAGGTGTGGGGGGGGATATTAGTTTTTGTGCATGTTTTTTAGCTTAATTGTAGCTTATGTGACTTCTTAGGTGGTTTTCAAAATCAAACAAACAAAATCAAAAGTTTTCTTATTTTCTATTACTTTTAAGATTATTTAGTCATAATTAGAGTGTGAATTGACTAGAAAAATCCATGGCAACCTTAGCATGTCCTTTTGCTCTTGTGATTAGTTAATGTGCATTATCCTTAGAAGAGTGGTGACTAGTGGTAGACAAAAAGACAAAAACTAATAAGGTTTTGAGCCGTATTACTGACACATCCATATCAATCTCACTGTCTTTTGTTATGTGGGACCTTCATGACATATACATCCTTACTTTGATTTGATTTTCTATTTTAAATCACATTTTTATCACATGCATTTTTATGAAAATGAATAGACATTCTTTGTTAATTATGAGCGATATTAGCCAAATAGCCTACCTATTTATATAAATTTTCCTTTGCTAAGCCCCTTTAAGCTTTATTGGCCTTTTCTTTTGTATAAACTGCATTACATTGATAAGTGTGAATTGCATCATGTTTTAGGGCTTAGTTTGATATGTATTTAAGTCTTAATTTAATCGTTTACTATGTGTTTAGGATAGAATTGTGTTAGTTTGTTAATTAATTGTGTTTAAGTATTTTTATGGGTTAGTCAAGTCTTTGAGCTTAATTATTATGTCTTTGAGGTACCTTGATGTGTTTGTTAGTATTTTAGGTTTAACATCAAAGAATGGAGAAGTTTCGGAGACATTCAGGGTGAAACAACGGCCTACGATCGTGGCACAATAAGCAACGATCATGACAGAAGAACTGGAGTGAGCCCACTATCGTGGTCCATATGCCACGATCGTGTCAAAAACCCAAGACGCAGCCCACCATCGTGGCTTGCTTACTATGATCGTGACAGAAGGCTCAGATGTGGCCCACAGTCGTGGCCAACGTCGGGCAGAACGAGAAATTAATCAAATTGGTAATTGTATGAAAAGAGATCTCACATAGGTACCCGGCAGTCTATTGGAAAACTTTAGATCTAATTAAGATTTGGATATATTTTTAATTGAGAAATTGCAATTTTACATAATTTGATTAGGGTTTATAATTTAGGGTTAATGGTTATAACTTGAGAGAGAGTAATCAACCCTAGGATCATCTAGGACTAATGATTCAATAATTCATAATCGATTAGGTTATTCTTAAAGATAGGTAAAAATTCCCCTTTCTCTCAATTGGTAGTTCTTTAGGTTAATTCTTGAATGTGTGCATTGCAATTGCTAATTTGTTAATATTTTGTGATTGATTCTTGAATTGAATTACTTGATTGAATTGCATTTTTGTTTCAGTTTCGTTACATTTTAAATATGGCATATTATTTTGGCCTTAGATTTTAGGATTAGATTATCCCTCCTTTTGGGATCAACACCTTAGGTACTATGCGAACGACTTGTATGCTTACTAATTATTGAGGTTAAATATTAAAACTTTCACATATCAGAAAACTGCGACCAAGTTTTTGGCACCGTTTCCAGGGAGGTGATTAGTTTAGTTTTATAGTTTAAGGCATTTAGTTAGTTTTTAATTATTTGTTTCATTCTTTCTTTTCTACATTAGAAATTGTGCTCATGTATGAACACAAGAGTCATAAGAGGTTCAACTCACACAACTAAAACCTTAGATTTAGATATTACTCGATTAGAACGAACCATTAGGAAAGCTTGGCTTGAAGAAGTAGGAGAAATCACGAAATCACAATAGCTAAGGAATTTCAGCAAAATTTGGACCACAGAGTAAACCAAGAACATCAACAACAAACCCTTATAGATTGGATGAGACTTGGGTTCAACGCGGCTAAACAAGGAGTAGCTAGGCCACCCGTACAAGTAGCATCATTTGAAGTCAAACCAGCCCTCGTAAACATGCTTCAACAAAATGTTTAATTTTATGGACCGATGAACGAAGATCCCAACGCACATATAATGAACTTCCTTGAAATCTGTTATACCTTTTGGTGCCACCAAACGTCAGAAGATTCGGTTAGAATTAGGCTTTTCCCTTTTACCTTAAGAGATAGAGCAAAGGCTTGTTATCATTCCTTTAACCCAGCCAATGTCACGACGTGGGATTAGCTAGTTTTTGCTTTCTCAAACAAATATTTCCCTTGACTAAGACCACTAAGATCATCAAGGAAATTAGCAAAGTGATGGGGAATCGATCTATGAAGCGTGGGAAAGATGCAAGGATTTGCAACGAAAGTACCCATACCATAACTTACCTAAGGAATTCTTGTTACAAACATTCTATAATAGAGTAGCCCCATATACGAGAGGCACAATTGACGTAACTTCAAGAGGATCACTGATAAGAAAGACAGTTGATGAAGCATAATAGCTAATAGAGTAGATGGCGAGTAATAGCTGCCTATAGATGAACGAGCAGAGCAGATAAACTATTACATTCTGTGAATAAAAAGGAAATGTAGTTGTTGATCAAGTGACAGAAATGCAAGCTAAAATTGATAACTTGATGCCATAACTTAACAACATGAAGGCTTCATCTTTACTCTAGTAAAAGCCTTGCAACTCAAGTGTGAACTCTGTGAACAAATGCACCATGATATAGTGGATTGTTATTTGATGAAGGAAAGCAATGTAGAGCAAGTGAATTATATGGGAGCTCAATATGAACGAGGAGGGGGCAACAATCCTTACTCTAATACTTACAATCTTGGTTAGAAAAACCACCCAAAGTTTTCTTAAAGTACTAATAATACAGGTGGCCAAGTAAGACTATAAGGAATTCTTAGATTTCAGCAAGATCAACTTAGATCTATGGAGAGCAAAATGGACAAATTGATGGATGTTTTGGGGTCCAAATTGGCAACTCAAGAAGAGAACCAGAAGGGGATGTTTTCCAACTAGGAGGAAAGTCAAAAGAGGATGGAGGCAAAGATCGATTAGATTATGAGGAACCATGCCTCATCCATCCATAATTTGCAGGTTTAGGTAGGTTAACTTGCTAATGCATTGTCTTCTAGAAATGCAAGTAGTCTACCATGCAATATCGAGTCTAGCCCAAAGGAACGGATCATGGCCATCATTAAGACCCAGGAATAGGAACTTGAACATGTGAAGGAAGATAGAGATAAAGGAAAAGGACAAGTAATTATGAAATTCCTTCCAAGTGAACTCATAATTGAGTCAATCAAGGAACCTCAACCTAAAATTCCATACCCTATTCTAGCTCAGTGGAAGTCAATTTCAAGTAAGGCAATGAGGAATTTTAAGGAGGTTATATCAAATAAGGTTGAGGAACATTGATGTTGGTCATATTTGTATATAATAGGTTCATTTACATGCTGGTGCCGTATACAAACGAAAGGTTGGGAACAATATTGGGAGATTGTTTGATAGATTGTAATATCAACACCAAATTGGCCACTATAACAGTCAACAATTGCAGCATAAATGATTATATGATTGAGAAGTTGAAGAATAAGATATAGGTTGGGAGCTTATTGGTTGGTGGAAGGTTATTCCATATGCATTGTTTTGCGCATATTATGAATTTGATTATGAAGGATTGTTTTGAATTGATAAAGGAAGAATTAGATTCGATTCAGAATAATATAGTAAATTAGTGTAACACCCAAAATATTTGAGATATTTAAAGAAACTACAGGATAACTATGCATTTTAAGTACAAAGAAGTTGGTTTTGGATTATCCAACTAGATGGAATTCATACTTCAAAATTTTTGGAGTTAGCAATCCAATATATTAATGTGTTTACCATAATGAGGCAAAAAGATTCTCAGTACACTTGCATACAATGAGATTTGGCTAGAGAACTTTGTGCAAAGTTGGAATTATTTTATACTATGACTAACTTGATCTCAAGAAAATATCCAACTTCGCATTATTGCTTTAACACTATGTGTTAGAAAATGAAATATTTATCTGATTCGATGTTTGATTCCAATGAGGTTATTCGGGTTATGGTATAATAAATGATGGAGAAGTTGAATTCTTATAGTATATGATTGGACATACTGTTGCAGTTATATATATGTTGGACCTAAGATACAAGATAAAGGGAGTTAATTCTATATATATTGTGTTGTATTGTGATCGAGCTCAAAAGCATATAGATGTCATCAAACAATTCTAGTATGATTTATTTAATTATTATCAAATCATAATGGAAAAATTTTAAGATCAAGATCGTAATAGTTTAGGTTATTTAGCTCCAACTTCAATTTTAAGTTCGGGCTCATCTTTTAATAGCAGTTTGTTACTTTCACTTACAAAATTTATGAAAGAAAAAAGGATTAGGAATTCTTACAATATGATGGATTTAGATAAATATTTAACAAAAGATTGTGTGGCCAAAGTTGAAGGTATACAGTTCGATGCATTGTTATAGTGGAAGAGCTATGGAAATAATTTTTTGATCATGCAAGTAATTGTATGAGACCTATTAGCAATTACATCATATACTATTTTTTTAAAGCCTACTTTTAGCACTAGTATTAGGGTTATTAGTCCTCATCATGCTCATCTTTATCCTTTTACCAAGGAAGTGCTTATGTGTGCCTGACGTTAGTTAGATGATGAAGATATTAAGGGTAAACTCTTTTCTTTTTGATATATCAATTTTGTCTATTTTTATGTTATCTTACCTTAAATTGTTTTATTAATTTGTATATTAATACAAACATAGGTATTGATGCAGAGTCAGAGGTGACCACTCATATCATACTCATACTCATCAATCGGGTGGATATTATTTTGATAAAATATTCGATGATGAAGGTATCTTTAATTATTTATTAATTATTACCATGTGGTTAATATTCCTTTAGTTTTAATAATACAATACTAAATATAATGTTTCTACATACAGAAGAAGTGATGCAAACTATTGACTATCTTGACTACAATTGCTCTCTAGTCTCCACTCTCCACTCCAAATCTCTCACAGTCTCAAACTCCCAGTCTAGAACATTATTTCGCGGTTTTATCTTGAATTTTTGTAAATTGTATCATTTAAAAATTTTGGAGAATCATTTTTTAGATTATGTCATCAATTATTGAAATTTGTTCTTATCATCAATTAATTGAATTGATCACTTTAATTATAATATTCTTTTTATAGTTCTATCCTCCATCATTAATAAATTTGGATTCATGTTATTCATTTTATCAATATATGTACGTTTATATATTCATTCATTATAAAATCTCAGTTTTTATAAATCAATTGAAATTTGTAACTTCAATTAATTATATATTTTTTTATATAATCATATACTCCTTCATTAATGAATTTGGTTTCATGTTATTTATTTTATCAACATATGTACGTTTTATATATTCCACTACGTCAAAAAACGCTTTAAGCAATGACATATTTGTAACAGTTTAAAAATGTGATGCTAAACAATATTATAACACAACATTTTTTAAAGTATTGCCTTTAATAATATTAAATGACAATGATAATAATAATATTTTGTTATTATAAGAAAAAGCAACAAAATTAAAAAAAGGTTGCAATAAAGTCTTATATATGCAACATCTGGAATTGTTGTTATAGTTTTATTTACCTATTTATTAAAGGCTATTGCCTTATAAAGACCTAAATTGTTCCAATATTTATTCAACATTGTTGCTATACTTTGAAACTATTTCGTTGTCTTAGGCAAAACTTAAAGCAACATTATTTAAATTGTTATTATATCCATTCAACATTGTTGCTATATTTTGAAATTGTTCTGTTGCCATAGTCAAAATTTTAAGCAATATTATTCATTTTGTTGCCTAATAAAAAAAATTGTTGACTTATACCTATAACATCGCCACTTTATTTAATAGTATGAATTTTATTACTTTAATAAAAAGGTAACAATAATTGTACATAGAGTTATGCTTTTGTTTGTTTCCTAAGTCCCTTTTTGTTGTAGTGCTCATTCACTATAAAATCTCAATTTTTATTAATCAATTAAAATTCATAACTTCAATTAATTGAATTGATAACTTTAATTATAATTTTTTTTCATTTTCTATATTCCTATCCTCTATCATTAATGAATTTGATTTCATCTTTTTCATTTTGTCAATATATGTATGCTTTATATAGTCATTCATTATAAAATCTCAATTTTTATTAATCAATTGAAATTTGTAACTTCAATTAATTAAAATTTTCACTTTAATTATAATATTTTTTTCATTTCCTATAATCCTATCCTCCTTTATTAATGAATTTGGTTTCATCTTATTCATTTTATCAAAACATGTATGTTTTATATATTCATTCATTATAAAATCTCAATTTTTATTAATCAACTAAAATTTGTAACTTCGATTTATTGAATTGATAACTTTAATTATATTTTTTTCATTTCCTATAACCTAATCCTTCTTCATTAATGAATTTGGTTTCATCTTATTCACTTTATCAATATATGTACGTTTTATATATTCATTTATTATAAAATCTAAATATTTTATTAATCAAATGAAATTTGTAACTTTAATAAACTGAATTGATCACTTTAATTATATATTTTTTCTTTTCTTATAATCCCATTCTCCTTTATTAAGAATTTGGTTTCATCTTATTCATTTTATCAATATATGTACATTTTATATATTCATTCATTATAAAATCTCAATTTTTATTAATCAATTGAAATTTGTAACTTTAGTTAATTTAATTTCTCATATTATATTTTAATTAAATAAATTTCTATTAAAATTTCAAAAAATTAAAAATAAAAAAGTCTTGCTAATATAAACTCGATTGGGCTCTAGGCCCAATAAGCCCCTTCAGGCTTGCATCTCGAGGCTCGATTAGACCTTATGCTGGGCCCTAACGTTAGCTCAACCCTGTAGCACCCCACTACTGTAGGTACATGCCGGAACACCTAGAGGACAATCCACTACATAACCTATGATAATGGCGCGCTAGAGCAATCACTACAATCACTTAACATGGCACATCATTCTTTATTCTCTTATAAGACATCATAAAGAAAGTCAAAATAAATTAAAACCAAAATTTTCCCATTTCATTTCATAAATCCAAACGTATTTACATTGTAGCTTTTAAACACCCATACATGTACATCATCATATCCTAATACAAAATATGCTGCATGAAAGAGGAAATTACACAAAAAGTCTATCTAATCTTTCCAATCCTAGCTAACTGACCTTTAAGCCATTTCTTCTCCTTCCCAAAAGTACAAGACTATACTTCTTGTAGCGTCTCTTAGTAGCTAAAGTCCTCTCTCTCAGTCCTAAAAAATCAACGTTGCAATTTTGGTGAGTTTTGTGAATTAAATGAGGTAACCATCATCGATGGTTCACTCAATTCATGCAACGCATCACACATGTAACATATATTTCACATCTTTGCATTTTTTCATAAATTATCACATATCACCTTCTTAATTAAAGGTAAGACAACATACATTTCAATCAATCAACATACGTATAACAATGTATTTGAAATGCTCATACAACTCTTTTCCAATTATTATGTTGTTGTAATTGAGTGCTTAAACTGTCCCATATCTATTGTGAATACTGGGCTCATTTTGTACTGTCCCTTATCTGTTGGAGATACAGGGCTCATTTTACATAATGAGCCTTTGGATCTTAATCACATTTGGAGCTTTAAAATGAGCCTTTGGCTCTTAATCACATTTGGAGCTTTAAGCTCATTTTCGGTGGCTAATCAGGTCACAACTCTTATTTTCTGATCATGCATTCATGTATGGAATGCATCTATCATATTCAAACAATCATATTAAGAAGCACTTATTTCGTCACATTCACATACAAGTAGTACTTTAATATCACATTCATGCATTAAGTCCCGGACCTTCATGGTTCGGCATCAACATAATCAAATAACATTCATATCATCATTCAAAACATATTTTAAAGCAAACAATTAATTGTGTGAAACCATATAGGTTACTCACAGGTTGCTCCTGAAGCTAATGCCTAGAAGTTCTAGCAACGTCTAGATGTTGATGTTCCAGTTGCTCCTCTATAATATGCAATGCATACATACATACATACATACATGTATATATATATATATATATCACAATTTTGCACAATTTCATAAATATTCATTGATGCACATTATGTATATGAAATATGCACAATGCATTTTCATGACAATCCCAAGTATCGCTCTATTATTCTCATCATGTAAATATTCACCTAATTATCATTTATACTTAGGGTTTACACCTCAATAAAATCATTAGAATCACAATTCATAACTTATTTGGTCAAATTAAATTTTTCCTGAAACATACCTTCGGTTCTATTGTACATAATCAATCTGACAATAAAAATTAAGTAATTTGGTAATACTTTCTTCTATAACATTATTCTCCTGTCTCTTAAGTTTCTAATGAAACCAAGATCATTCAATTTGGTTCAGTACTCTGAAAGTTATACTCCAAATATATTCGGACTATTCTTATACTGAAATAGTGCCCTATACTCAACTTCCATCCAGAAATTTATATTCTTAGAGACTGAACTAAAATTATATTTCTTCATAACATTTGTATCCCTCTATCTCTAGTTTACTCAAAATCAATAATCATTCCATTTGGATAACTATAGAACACGTCTAAAATACCAAATCATGTTTAGTGAAAATACTCCAGTTATGAAATTCCAGAACTCCTCATCAATTTTGTCCCAAATTCATCAATCAATCTCCTTCGAATGATTTCAGATGGTTATAATTTTTGGTGGAGATATAGAGAAATGTGTTTCGAGTCTTGTGGTTCAAATCCCGTGTCATTTGAAGGTCAGGAGAAGACGTTATGATTAAAAGAATGAAAGTGTTCGAAATAATACCCCCTTTTTTAAAACTTCGGAGTCACGATTCGTTCTTCCTTCCGAACTGCAGCTCTTCTTCTCTTCTTCTTCTTTTCTTTCTCTTAAACCAACATCTCTAACTTATATC
>JAOTAY010000005.1:15182371-15195940 GCA_025629805.1 Erythroxylum baracoense
TAGAAACTTTAAGAGTCAATATGTGATATTTGATCTTATAAGGATTTATTAATAATTATAATTAAAGTTTGACTTTACTTGTAATTTTAATAAAATCTAAGGATATAAAAAATAAGATTTTTCATATAAAAAGGGAAAATTAGAAAAATGGATGCTAGCACTTCTAACAAAATTTCCTCTCAAAATTTGTTTTGAGTTTTTCTCTCAATAGATCTGTAGATATCATTAGAGGCCGGGCGATTGAATGGCTCGTGGAATTGATAGTTTCGAAGAATCGAAAATTTATAACAAGAAATTGGAAAACGTTAGTATAACTTTATCAATTTCTTGTTTTATGATTCTAATTTAATTCTATTAAAGTTAATTCTATGGAAAAATTTTAAATTATTTCCGCTGCGCTTAGATTTGATCTTGCGTTATTTTTCCAACACAAACCTTATTCCTCTCATTTTTGTTTGCAAATATGCTTAACTTCAGGGTTTTGATTCTTAGTCTTGGCATCTAGAGTTTAACTAATCAGAATGAGATACTATACTTTTCATATATGATACAACCAATAATTCTGATAATTTTTTGCTATTTGGTGCATAACAGATCAAAAAACGGAAAGATTTCTCCCAAACAAAAAATAAAAGAAGAAAAAGAAAGGAAATTATTAAAGTATAAAAATTTTGGGTAAATTCTTCATCTCTTTTAAAAGTTTAAGTTTTATTTATGTAAATTGCTGCTACATGTTAAAACCCTTCCTTATGAATTGTTTTGGGAAAAAGGCAATCTCTTTATGATCTTTTTACAATAAATTTGGTTCTCTTTTGATGAAATATGCTTTTCATTGTTGTAAGGTTGATAGTTTGACTTTGATTTTGTATTAATGTTTACTGTGAGCTACAGACTAGGGTTCATTTTGCAACTTTAAAGTCTTGTTTTGTTGACAGTACATGTGGTTTTATTGATTTCATTAATGACATGTTTGGTATTGAGTAAATTATAAAAGTTTGTGGCTGTTTTTGGTTTTGGTGCTCCTTTTTCTCTTTCTGTTTTTGATTGGTGATCATGGCAGTTTATACCTCTATCTCTCTTTAATTCCGCTAGACCATGCAATTTTGTCTCCTAAAAATTCAATAATTTCAGATTCATAGGTTTATAGGCATGGTGCTGTGTTCAGTTTATTAATTTTATAGCTTAATTTCTATTGTCCTGATTTGTTGGTGGAAACTACAACTATTGTAGACATAACAATTTTTAGGCTTAAACAAAGTATTGTTTGTCTATAGAAGTTGCAGTGCTTAAGTCCTTAGTGGAATACACATATCATTAGGCTTACTCTCATTAATCTACCCTTCTTATTATGGTTTACTTAAATTTTTTTAAACGTATTTGATGTCTAATATGATTTTTAAAATATTGATCCGCGGCTGGAAAGTCAAGGAAAAGACAAAAGACAAACAAACTTTCATCAACGTTTATCTCCTGTTATCGCAAGCTATTCAAACAGCTAAATAACCAACCAAACCATTCAGGCTTGGCGCCCAGACCCAGATGCCCAAGGGAGCAAGACATTCAATATTGGACTTCGGGCTTCTTAAATGAGTTAAAAATGGTCCCAATTTTTAGGATCCATAAACTCTCTAAATAACCCGAGCACGCTCCTATTTTGAATTCCCTTACTTCACCCTCCGGCTCCAGCGCCAACTCCGCCCATCTCCGCCGTCCGCGGCTCTTCCCTTCTCCAACAAGATTCCCATAAACTATTATACTTTGATTCCCAGTTAGGATTTCTTAAAGCATTTTACGGCAGAGGATTTTTGGAGAATAAATGGACCGAAACCCAATCAACGGCAGGTTTTTCTATGCTTCCACCTCCAACGACGGCGGCGGCAGTGCCGGAAGACCCCGACTTCTGCCTAACTACAGTAGCCGAGCAGTTCATGTACGTTCAAGCAATCTACTCCCTTTGTCCATAAAACCCTAAAAACCTCTCACTGCTATTTTCGTGTTAGGGTATTAGCTGCAGCCTATTTGTTCGTTAGGGTTGGATTAAACTGCATACGAACGGCAATATTGGTTTGCTTTTGAAATCCTTTGGTTCTCTTTTTTTCTGCTTTTTTCATGATTGAAGTAGAAGTTTTGACCAGTGAACTTAATGGGCAAGACTGGTGAATATTGTTTGTTTTAGCAAAAACTTTTGTACCAGCAGAACTGAGATCTAGTATGGATTGCTGAATGTTGTTCAGTCCTTGTTTATGTGATCTGTTCTATACAATTTGTTTGGTAATGGATTATAATTTTTTCTGAAATCTTTTATTGTATTTGGAACCTCATTTCAGGAAGCATTGGAACACTTGGCATCAATTGATTTACATGAGTTGTGTGGAGAGGCGAAACTTGAGCGATGTCGGGCGACTAGGGACTTGAGAAGCTGTGGAAGATATGTACAGTATGTGTTGAATTCATGCGGGCATGCATCCTTATGTTCTGAGTGCAGTCAACGTTGTGATCTCTGCCCCGTCTGTAGAATCCCAATACCTAAGAATAACAATCGATTACGTCTTCGTCTTTATTACGAGTGTATAGAGGCTGGCCTCATTTCCAAACAATGTGATGAAATATTTCAAGAGGGAGAAGAAGGGGACAGCCAATTAACCGCTGATGTTCAACGACTCTATTCCTTGTTTGACGTTGCCATGGAAAATAACTTGGTTTCTTTGATTTGTCACTGTATCCCTTCCCTTCCTCGTTGATTGCTTGGTGTTCATCTCATCTCATAATTTTTAAATTTTACCTTTCCAATTGCATATGATTTTTCATTTTCATGTGGAATTATTGTAAAAGAATGCCTGTACTAGGACTACCTGAAAAGTGGATTATCCAGTGTTCTCATTTATGTCACATTGCCTGATAAATACAATGTGGTGGAATAATGAAAAAAAACAGATATTGATTTCCAATATCCTTAACAGAATTTGACAGATGTTACAGATGTTTGTATGGATGAAAGTGCTGTGTCTAGTGATCCTGTCATTGCTTTCTTGTTGGATGAAGTGGTCATCAAGGATTGGTGTAAGCGGACTTTTGCAAATGTCATATCAGAACTTCAGGAGATATGTATCCTCTTTAAGTTTTGAAGATATAACATTTTTGTTTGACCTGATTCATCCTATATGTCAATCCATAAAGTTTTGTATTCTTAACTGTTTGCTAGATAATCTGGAAGCAGAAGATGTGAAAGATAGATTAGATTTACTTCCTAAACTTTCATTTCGTCTGGCCGCAATATTAAATGTGCTAGAAGTTTTGGTGTCATCAATTAGGGATAGTCTTTCAGCCCAGCTTCATGACTTGCAACTTCTTGAAGAGAATGCTTTAAAGACAAAGCAGGTTTGTGTGGATGCTTGCTGGTTTATTACAGTAAGCTTTGTTGATAATCTTTTCCTTCCATCAGTACTCAGTAGCCTGTTTCATGTATTTTCTTCTACCCATCAGATACTAGTGTCTAAAGCCGCCAAGAGTTACAGAATAGGCTTATTTGTTCTTCACATCATGACTTTTATTCTGCTATAGAGTGATATTTTCTAATGTTTTATGTTTGAATCTAAAATGTCCTTTCTAAACTCTCAGACCCTTTTGATGGCAGCATTATTTCTCCTATCTGCATTTAAATTTTAATTTATTCTTAGTGTCGATTCTCAATTTTCAGCATGCGGATACTATGGCTTGGTGTATAAGACATGAATTTCTGAAGAATGTGAAAGCCCGTTATACTGATGTTACATCATGGTGTTCAGTCTTTGGAGAAAGGAAATCCGCTGCTAGTAGACGTTCATGGCCGGATTTAGTTAATCAAGATGCTGAGCCAGGTACACCAACTGGTTCCCTGTTCATTGATGATGCTCTGGAAAATCTTGATATAGGGCATGTAAGGGATGATGTTGAGGAACCGGAAGTTTTATCTTTGCACAAGGATAAAGGATTATTGTTTAGGTCTAAGATAGAGGGCGTGTCAGGATGCTATCCATTTGAAAGTCTTCGAACTGCTGTAGATCTACTGTTTTTGCATGGAAGCTCTGATTTGGTGGTTGCAAAGCAGGCAATTGTATCCTTTCTAATAGTTGTCCTTATAACTATATATTTTCAGTTTGCAGAATTTTTGTTATTCTTGTTTCCTTCACATTTGATCAGTTTCTGTACTACCTTTTCGACCGACACTGGACAAGGCCTGATGAGGACTGGAGACACATTGTTGATGACTTTGCAGCTACATTTGGTATAACCAGGCATTCATTATTGGAATCACTGACCTTTTATCTTCTGGATGACAACACAGATGAAGCTCTTCAGGTAATTGACTATGGTTCCAAAAGGAATTTATTATCAGTTTTGTTGTCGCTGAAGACAATAAATGTAAGATTGAGAATTGTGGATGGGGCTTCTATGTTGGCTAACTACATCACATTTGGTGAATACATAATAAACTTGACTGTTTGACCTATGCTTTTATCTGAATTGTTAATTATTTTTCTATGCCAAAGTATATTTTACTGATGTTAAGTTTATGTCAGAAGGTTGCATTTTTCAACCAGTTCTGCCGGCTAAGTAAATGTGCCTCTTCATGAACTGGAAGAGGTCTCTGTTTAGTAACTTGGCACATGCATTGTTCTTTGTACTTGATTTGTATATGCTGATCATTCTGCAACATTGTGTTACGTAGGAGGCATGCAATCTTCTTCCCGAGATCTCTGGTCCATCAACTCATCCAAAGATTGCTCAAGTCCTGCTAGAAAGGGAAGCTCCTGAAACAGCTCTTATGGTCTTACGATGGTCTGGGCAGGATGGATCACAGCTGGTTTCACTTAGTGAGGCTGTTACTGCGGTTCGGATAAGAGTAGCATGTGGACTTCTGACTGAAGCATTTATGTATCAGAGAATGCTTTGCAACAAATTCAGGGAATCGAAGTTGAAGTTTGAAGTACCTGGGGATGCATCTGATGGTTTAAAGGGTTACCGCAGGTCCTGGGAGGACTGGGTAGAGATACTAGTGACTGAAATTTGTTGTCTCTGTATCAAGAGTAATTTGATAGACCGAATGATAGAGTTGCCATGGAATTCAGAAGAGGAAAAGTTTATCCATAAGTGTCTCTTCGATTATGCTGATCATGATCCCTCAACTACTACTGGAAATCTCCTTGTGGTGTTCTATCTTCAGGTAATCATCAAGTCCAATCCGTTTTTAAGTTTGTATCAAGTAGTCTGAATATTCCAGATGTTCTTGTTGCTTTTCCCATGCCTGCCTCCCTGAAATACTGGACATTATATGGAACAGCATTAATAAAAAGGAAGGGTAAAAAATAATTTAATGTGCAACCATGGTAACTATTGCCAAGTTTCAGAGGCACATTTGATTGCCAGATTTTGTCGTAGTGATAGTAGGCTATCAATGATTTTAGTTTGATGCCTTGGTGTGATACTATGAAGTATAATTCCAACTCATTACCTCAAATAGTAACAATTACATTACAGTCCATAATCTCTCAACAATGGGTGTATAGATTCATCTAAACTTTATGTAACTGTTGAAACTGCACAATGTTCTATTGGTTTTTGTTTAAGAAGCTTATCTATGGACTGTCTTCTAACTTGTGAGATGATATATATTTCCTGGTATTCCAGCGGTATCGCTATGTTGAGGCCTACCAAATTGATCTCAAACTTAAGATATTGGAGGAGGACTTCCTCTCAAAGAATCCTGTTGAGGAATCAGTTGTATCTAGAATCAGATCTGCAAGTCAGTGGAGGGCCGGACTTGTAGTAAGTGGTTAAAACATTTCACTGCTTTTGCATGCGTTTTTGTCCGTAAAGAACCAAATTTCTCAAATAATGTTCAATTGGTGGAGCATGCAATATGGGTAGAATTTCTATGCCTTCAATCTTGCAACATCTAAAAACTGTATTCAACAAGCTGCTCGATAGCAACAATAAGCTTTTGATCTACCCTACTAAGTGCAACTCTTGAATAGTGTTGCCATTTAGAAGACTCCAAGTTAAGGATCTTGATAATTAAATAATTTCTGTTGGTGACGCAAGTTGGAACCTGCTAATGTTATAGACATTGGGCATTGGATGAATAATGAATTCTGAACAAAATGTGCTTTAAACAGGCCAGATCCATAGACTTGCTGCCACAAGTACAACAACAAGTGATAAGAGCTGGAAAATTGTTGCCTGGCATTTTGGAAAGCTTTGGTGAAGAACCTGAAGTATCAGCAAAATCTGATATACCCTGGGTGCAACAACCAATGTCAAACAGTTTAGTGCTTCCAAAATCAGGTGGTGCTTCTGTTATATATACAGATCATGCAACAGCACTAGAGCCATCAGTTCTTGAAACTCCAATTAATAGTGGTATATCTATCTATCATCCTCGGTTTGCACTTGAGAATCATGGCTGTCTATCAGTTCTCCTTGCAAATGCAGAAAGAGGACTGAGACCTCAAGAAGGCATGAGTAAGAATTTTGGATATGATGGTGCCTCAACTCCGGGAAGTTCTCATTTTAAGCACATAAATGGCACACCATCAAGGGAAATTACCTTAACTCCATCTCAAGTGCTTCTCGATAGTAACCTTCACCAGTATCAATTTGATAAGTTCTCACTAGAAATGCAACAGAATGGTTTTACTAAAAAATGCAAGAGCAGTCCTGCGTATTCCCCAAGCACTTTAGCTAATGCAGTAGCTCCATCAGGCATCAACCTTGGTTTTCCTAATGATTCTGCACACGCTCCTTGGTCACGTCATCCTGGTGAAAAAGTTCATTTACATGGCGATGATAGAGATTACAAGATGACCTTTGGGGATGATCCAATGTCCATTGGTTTGAGGTATTATAATTTTCTTTTGTTTCTGTGTTCTTTTTCTTTCTTTCGACCCTTTTCTACATTCTGAGTGATCGCATTATAGTTCTTATAGTTGTCTCTCTTTTACTGTCTTTTCATCGTAGTGGTGGAGAGGAGCAATTTGCCATCGATGAGAAGAATGTGAATGGTGCATTTAGATGGAGGTCCGATGAAACAAGTGATGATGAAGAGGAGTCTAATCTGGAAAGAGCTGTTGGAGAAGCTTCTCATACAACTCCCAGGAGGAGAATTAGAAAAAGTAGGTTTGCCAGGAGATGACTTTAAATTTTCATCGATTGGGATACATTGGAAATAGGAAAGCTATAAGAACTAGCAGCAAAGAGCCATTATTCTTTTAGGCGAAGAGTTTGCTGGCAAAGTACGCCAGCATCCATGAGAGGTATATAAGCACCTTGTATACTGCAGTAGTGTATTTTTAAGTGAGGTTCTTGCCGTCAACTTTTCTCTTGCCGTGGGCAGATAAAGAACGATGGATTCTTTTGGGTTTTGCCACATATTTTTGTCTTGTTAAAGTAAATTTTTTTTTTTAAATGAAAATTTTCATTAACCCTAAAAGTTACAAAAATGTACAAGATTATGTCATTTACAATGAGAAGAACTAGATAGAAAGAGACAAGTACAGCTTGGTTAAAATACAAATAACCAATAAATTTCTATTTGTAGACTTGCAACGATATTAATCTAAAATCAGTCTCCATCTTCGTTTCAATGCTACATTCGTTTTGTCTTAGGAGTGAGTTTGTAAAAGCTTCCTAATTGAGCAACAAACAAAGTGAGCTAGTTCTTATCTATTTCAGTTTGGGGATAGCACTGGTTGGCCTATGGGTTAGCTCCTATTAAAATTTTTAAAATAATTTTTTAAAAATTAAAAATATAGAATTTTTTTTTAATTGGATCCAGGCTTAGGTTGCCCAAGTTTAGGCCTATTCGAGACCTAACTTTTTTAAATAAAACGATGCTATTTTGCTTAGAATAATTAGGTCTCGAGTCAGTTTGAGCCTAGGCAGCCTATAGATCAGTCCATTAAAAACAACTAAATTTAGATCTATAGGCTAGCAATTGCCATCCTTATTTCAGTTCTATTAAACATCTTCTTCTTCCTTTCTTTCCAAATAGAGTAAACTGAGTAATTTATAGCCAAATTCAAATCTACATGATCATCCCCTTGTTTTTGAAAAGTTTCTCTGGCCAAACAAGTATGTCAAGCCACTCTTGGTGAGGACATTATAATCCCATTACTTGCAGCATTCTGTTCCAAATGACACTAGTATAATCATAATAAAAGAATAGGTGATTAATAGACTTACATTGAAAATTGCATAGCATACATATCTAATATGTGGCTCCATTCAATCTATCTTTGGTTTTCAATTTGAGTCTTGTAGCAAGTCAAGTTACAAGGGAGGCCTTAGGCACCTAAGATCCTTTCAATCAACTTTATGATGATGTTGAGTAATGACTTTAAAACAAATTTGATTAGTGAAATCTCTACCTTTGAAAGCCATCTAGTGGAAACCATCATCTTTAGAAGTGTTGGGAGAGTAGTACAGCAAATAAGATCTAACTCTTTCACCTCCATGAATAATCTCTTTCACTCAAGACCGAGTTGGAATTCTAGTGATGAAAGGAGAAACTTCTTCTCTTAGAATCAGAGGGCTATGTAAGGACTAATTATCAAACCATAACCAAAAGAAAAGGCCATTCCCTATATGAGCTTTAATGAGAGGATATATGATCAACCTCTTTCTAAGCATATGAATGAAGTACCAAGAGTATTCTTTCCTCTTATCTAACTGTTAAAAGCTAGAATGCTTAAGGTATACTTCATTGAACCACTTAGACCAAAAGGTTTCCTTGTCTATAAACAATCTCCAAATTCTCTCAGCAACTAACAAGGTTTGGACTTTTGGAAAGAAGTTAGCCCTAGAATCCCTTCCTTTTTGCTCCAACAAAGATGTTTCGATTTGATTTAAACCCCTTTGAAATTGTCAATAATACCAGTTCATAAGAAAATTTTAAACACTTTTCATAAGCTCTTTGTTGATCCTTCTAGGCAAGAATAAATGGGAGATCCAGTGACTGTGTAGGCTTCTCAACACAGAGGAGATAAGTAAGAGTCTCCCTACATAAGATAAAGACTTATTTTTCTTGGAGTTGATTCTTTTTCTATACCTTTCCAGAAGAGGGAGATAGTCCCTGTAACGTAACTTCTTAGAAGAAATAGGAACCACCAGAAACTTAAAAGGCAGAGGATGAACATTTACCCCTATCAATAACTCCAATCTTGTAGTTAGAATAACATCAGATGAAACATACTACACACTCTTTTGTAAGTTGATATCAAGAACTAAAAGCCTACAAAACACTTTAGTATAGTAGAACAAATTTGAGACTGATGAGTAGTCACTCTTGGAAAGCAATATCAAGTCATCTGCAAAACTGAGATGTGTAAGTTCCATAGCTTTGCATTTGTGGTGATATTTGAAATTGGAGTAATTATAAGTATTTCTCAAAATCAACCGTGTAAGTATTTCCAAAGTAACCATAAAAAGATAATGGGAAAATGGATCCCCTTGCCTAATCCCATTGGTTCCCTTGAAATGTAGAGTGAGATTACCATTAATCAGTATGCTGAAAGAATTGGTAAAAATACAAGCATCTATCTAGGAAATGAAATTGCTAAGCAACTCAAACCACTCAAAACAGCTCCTGATAAAGTCCCACCTAATGGTATCAAAAGCCTTAGAAAACTGAACTTTAGTGGCACAAATTTTGATTGATTTGTTTGACTCATACTCCCTTAGTAGCTCCCATATCAATAAGATGTTGTTAGAGATTGACCTACTAGGAATAAAAGCATTTTGAGAGTGATGGATAAGATTCTACAAGATATGTTTGAGTCTACTCGCAAGCAACTTGGGGATTACTTTGTATATAGTAGTATAGAGGATATTGGTCGAAAATCCTTAAGGTTGACAACACAGTGAAGTTTAGGAATAAGAAATATAAGAAGAATTCAGCTCCCTTTACATTCTCCTCGAAGAGAGAAATTCCTAAACCACCTGAACAATTAAATCACCAGTGATATCCTAAGTATATTGAAAGAAATAAGCATTAAAGTCATCAGGATTAGTAGCTTTCTTTGGATTCAAATTGAAAAGATGTTCTTGATTTTCAACATTGAGGTAGGTTTCTAAAGATCATCATATATATCAACATTTAAAGGAGTAGAAGCACTAAGAAGATCTGCTATGGTCTAAGGGTTACAAGGAGATGTATAGCCTAAACTAAGAATACCCTTGAAGTAGTTATAAACCATCCTATGAATGGAATGGCTATTTGTTACCAAATGATTATCACCGTCTAGCAAGTTGAGTATCTTATTAATATTTCATCTAGAAAGAATGAAACTATGGAAGAATTTGGAGTTTGTATCACATTCTTGACTCTAGGAAATCCTTGCTTTTTGAAACATTAAGGAATTATGATCTTGCAGGGCCCTTGAGTAGAATTCAAGTGCCTTACTCTCCCAGTGCTTCAATTCCAAATAAATCCATCCTATTCATGAGCAACCTTAGCTTCTGTATAAGCAAGAGGGATTTGCACCCATGAACCCTAGTTTTCTAAATACCCTTGATTAAATCCAGAAATCGCTCCTTATAAGCTAGGAAATTGAAGACCTAAAAGTTTTATTCCAAGAAACCTAGCAAGTAGAGGCATTAATTTGCATATAGGAGTGATCGTAGCATATTAGGGGACCAAAATAAGCCAAAGAACCAGGGCATTGATTAGTCCAAAGATGTTTAACAAGCACTCTATCCAACTTGCTCCTTATGAAGCTACTCCTTTACTGCTTATTAGACCAGATAAAGTGAAATCTCACGTTCCTCAAATCAAAAAGTTCTAGCAAGCCTAAAGAAGATTCCAATTCTTTTCCTAAAGAATTAAGGTCGATCGATATTGTTGCCTTGAACTTCAGAAGGATTTAATACGCAATTGAAATCTCCATCAATAACCTAGGGCTGACTACAGAAGATTTTATAGAAACCAAATCCTCCCACAATTTGGACCTTTGAAAAGCAAAATTAGAAGCATAAATAACAGTCAACTCGAATGAAAATTGAGAAGTCAGGTCCTTATAAATAAGATGTATGTATTAATCTAAGTTTCATTTTGTTGCTGCTTGAAACTTGTCTAACAAAAAAGCAAAAATTATTTTTGCCATCGTAGTGTTGGTGATTTGAACCAAAACTGTAATTAGGGCCCAAAAACTTTATAGAATTCTTTAACTTGTGAGCTTTAATACGAGTCTCTAATAATCCCAAAAAATAGGTTTCTTAGCAACAATAAGTCTTTTATTGATTGCTTTTTTAAAGGATCATTCATTCCTTTGATATTCAAAAAGATCATAACAAAAGATTGTAACAAAAGGATCTTATAAGTTATGAGGCTCCTCTAGCCTTTTTCTTCTTCCTGACAATTTTTCTATTTGGGGAAGGAGTGAACTTCTCCAATTGGGGCTTTATTAAATCTTGGCTATCCTCCTTAGACAATAGATCCTCCCTCCAACTCTTTGCATCTAGTCCCTTGTTAGTGACTTCCTTATTTTAGGCATTAAAACCAGTTTCTAGATCTGAGGCCTTATCCCCTGGTTAGGTATTTTCAGAAAAATCCTTAGTAACTTCAGTGGTTAACTGTTCAGCTTCATTAGTACCCACGTCTACATGTGACTGCTCAACTTCATTAGTTTTTAAGTATGCCTAAGACTTAAAATCTTCAATACCCATTAATTTATGACATTCACTTGTTCTAAATACTTTACTAGTTTCCTTCCATACCCTCTTCCCTGGTTGAGGTTTCTAGTTGTAAGGGAGCCTAATCTCAGCTCTAACCAATTCCCCAGCTTCATTAAGTTTCATCATAGGAAGCACAACAGGCAAATCTTCCTTAATTTTGATCTCCATATAAACTCTAGCGTAACAAATTCTCTCAAATTTAATGGTAGAAGAGTCAAAAGCCAGAGGTTTACCCACTGAGCATGCCAGGATGCTCAACACATCCAAAGTCCAGTAATTGAGTGACAAAATTTGAAAGTTAATCTAAATGGGAAGAATTCAATCCTATTCCTATCACTACAAGAAAATAATACAATTCGCTACGTTTTATTGACTTTTTCAAGATGTTTAAAAAAACTTCACGAAAAGTTCAAAATTTTCACGACATTTTATAAAAATGTCGCAGATTTGTAACACTTTTTGTGAAGTTTTATCAATAAAACATCACGAAATTGAAACTGCGATGTTTTTTGAATAAAACGTCGCTGTTGACGTGGTGGAACTACCTAACCCAAAATTATAACCGACCCTAGATAATAACCCAACCCATCATCTCCTAAACTAGTTAGCCTTTTTTGTTTTCCCCCATTCTTCTCTTCATTTACGCAAAATCGCTAAAACCACAACTAGAGAAGGTGAAGCAGGCAACGACAGACAGGCAGACGGAGCAACACCCCTCATGTTCTCTCTGCCTTCTTCCTACCCAAATGTGAGGCCTCTAGCAGCGCCGCTCCTTCTTCCTCCACTAAGAAGCCCAAGCGTTTCGAGATTAAGAGCTTCCCTCTCTCTACTGTCTTCCTCCGTAGAACCACAAGGGCCTCTACCTTCTTTTGCCGAGTTTTGCCTCCAAGAGCAAGAAGAAGAAGTTAAAGCAGAGAGCAATTCTCAGGTTGTGACTAACGAAGGAATCGTGGAAGAAGCTTGGCAGATAGTTAACAATAGCTTTCTTGATTCAGGTCACCGCCAACGCTGGTTGCCGAAGATTTGGCAGCGTAAAAGAGAAGATGTGTTGAGCAGTTTGATATAGAGTAGATCAAAGGCTCATGATATTATCAGAAGGATGTTGTCTAGCTTAAGCGATCCTTACACACGTTTTCTTTCTCCTTCTGATGTAATTTGTTTCTCAAACATTTTCCTTTGGTTAACCGATTTTTTGACTTCTACTTTTTTCTTATTAAATGAAAATAAATCAAACTTTTGGTAGATGAAATTAACTAGTCACGCAGTCTAGACTCAACACATAATTTCTTTTCATTTTTTATTGGATAGCCTCTATTTGTCTACTTGAAGAATTTTTTTAATGAAATAACTATAGAAATGTTCTATCTTGTGTGCTCAATTCTTGTGGCCTGTATATGCAAAAAATGGCCTTATGTATTTTTCAGTCTTTTTGATTCATGGCCTACCTCCCATTGCTGGTCAAAGTTCTCGAAGATGGCTAGGTATGACATGAGTGGTGTTGGGATAAACCTTAAGGAAGTTCCAGATGAAAATGGAAGGGTAAAGCTGAAATTATTAGGACTCTTGTTAGACGGTCCGACCCATTCTGCTGGGGTGAGGCAGGTAGTTACTAAGCTGAAACTTTGGACGCTTGATTACAATGTGTGCTTTTGTTCATCTAACTACTTGTGATTCTTTGATTACTATCAATTTATGCAGTTAAGTTTTCATAATGATGATAAGTTGCTTAACTACGTGCTTAAGCATTTACTGCTCCGTAGTTCAAACAAAATCCTGTTTCTAGTTGCTTTAAATGTATCTAGTGTTGATGTCAATATCACATTTCATTTGAGTAGTAGCATATGTGGAGTTTCACGTACA
>JAOTAY010000005.1:15196040-15207863 GCA_025629805.1 Erythroxylum baracoense
GGCTGATTCAGATTCCTTTTCTAGTATTTGCTTTATTTTGTACTTGTTTCTTTCTAAACAGGTTGTCTATCTATTCACCTTCTTCAAGAGGGACTTATTCATATGTCATATATAAGAAGTACAGGATCATCTAAGAGTAATGCTCTTGATCTATAATAACCAGATGCACCATTTATATAAGTTCTTCTTTGCTAAGCCTTGAATCAATGTTTTTAGGCTAATATGTTACTTTCTTTTTGGTAATAGGAGCTCCCCAATTCCCTTTTCCTGCCTTTACTTTTAAGTGGTTACTTTTTCTGCGTTGAATAAAAAGGAAATAGTTCATTATTTTCCATGTTAGCTAATCTTGCTTAACTTCTAGAACTTTATAGACCATTTTGGAGGAAACTTGGAAAGCATTGTTTTCAAGTGTTAGATATGCAAAAAACTTCAATGGTTCAATTTGTTTTCACCATGCTGTTTTTGTTCCTTTGGATTATGAGATACCACTTTTTTAAAGGCCTGATTGAAGAGATAGATTGTTAAGGAGCATCTGTACATGATCTTTGGAAGAAACTTGATAACAAGAACAACGCGATTATCTGAATTTTGTGAAATGATTAGAGTAGCTTTTGACTTTCGTGTCAATAAACATGGTACTAAAAAATCAGCATCAGGTCATAATATTCTCTTTGTTAGACGTGAAGATTATTTATCCCATCCAAGACATGCTGGTAAAGTTGAATCAAGACTTAGCAACGAGGAAACACAATGTAGAGGGTAAAGTCGATACCATGTAAACTCTGCACAACTTAGACGAAGGTTTGTTACGTCCATTGATAGTTAATACGTTTTGGGATTATCTCTAATGGGAAAACTAATTGTTTTGTTATCTCAAGATGAGCTTATTGGTTTCGAAGCAACATGGAATCGTAATGTTAAAGAAAATTTGCATGACTAGATTGATCCTTTTGGCTCTTATGGCAGTACTAGTAGGAATTGTTCTTTAAGCTCTATTTCCTTTTGTAGCTTATAATTATCTGTTTATTTTGAGAGTGTTGTCTCCATGGGGCAAGTAGAGGAGAATTATCTTGTTAGTTGCTCCGGAATAATTTGCAAACGCTTGTGTTCTATTAAGCTATAGCTAGAAAAAGCAAAAATCGGGTTTTTGTTTCTGATAAGTGCATCTGGTGCTTAAAAGCAGGCAAACATTCTTCTAATTTTAAGGGTTTTTTCAAGCTATCCACTGTATCATGTTGAATTTTTTACCTTGTCATTCTCTTTAGAAGTCCATTTAGAGTAAATAAATCTAGTAGTCAGACCTTGTTTGTGTCATGTAAAAGATTTGATGGTAGGTTTTCTCTTCTTTTGAGTGTTGTAAAAAGTATCAACATAACTAAGTTATGGTTCAAGGATGACCCATTTATTTTAGCAAACCAAGCGAAGTAAGTCTTTTCTGTGGAAGATTTGTTATTCGGTCCAAGTTGGAAAATTGTGCAAGAATGTGAAGTTAGACATGTGTATGATATCCCTTTGCATGGTAATAAAGAAGGTTCAAATGACATTGAGGAGTCTGATGAAGTTCCAGTGGAAGTCGAGAAATGTTCCTTTGAGTTTTTAGATCAAAATGATATTGCATTTGATGTAATAAATAATGTTTTATTGAATTCCGAGCAACGTTTAAATGACGATTTGAAGGACTTAGAGACAAGCAATAGTGAGAATGAATGTGATATTATTTTGGAAGAGTCCACCGACGATAATGATGAATAAATTCTTATTATGCAATTGAACCTTTATTGTTTTCTCTTCATTGTTGTATGCAAATTTTAAGAGAATTTTAAAGTTAATATAAAAAGTCAATTTTTATGTTTGAATTAGGTTATATGTATCTCTTGATTTACATGAATTTTTGTCCAATCAAAATTATTAAGGGTTGTGATGTATATACAATATTATTAATAACAGTAAAATTCATGTAAACATGAGACATTTCGTTATTTTGTGTGAGTTGAGATTGAGATAGGACAAAGTATTTGAACTTACATACTGTACATTGCTTTTTTTAATGATATATTAAAAAAATTGAAGAATTATTAAATAAATAAAATTCATAAATAATATTGAATAGTTATTAAACAAATAAGATTTTAAAAAATTGTATTCTAAAAAATAATTATTAAAATTAAAAATTATTAAATTAAAATGATTTTCAAAAAATTAAAAAATAATACTATCTGTGACGTTTTTGTATAAACGTCACAGAAAGTAACAATCCGCGACGTCTTAAAAATGTCGCAGAATATCCAAAAACATTGCAGAATGTAACTTTCCGTGACGTTTCCTAAAAACATCACGGAATGTGACTTTCCGTGACGTTCCAAAAAACGTCGCGGAAATATTAATCTTTCAGTGACGTTTTTTAAAACGTTGTAGAATGTTCATGTTTTCAGTGATGTTTTATGGGAAAGGTCGCAGAAATCTTTTGCTACACCACATTTCGCGACGTTTTTTGTGACGTTTTTTAAAATGTCGCAAAGTGTATTCTGTGACGTTTTTTGAGATTTTGTGATGTTTTTTAAACATTGCAAATTGTGTTGTTTTCTTGTAATGATAAAGCTTATAACTTCTACTTCTGATACCATCAGGTCTGTCTAAAATTCGAATTACTTTAATCAATCAAAGAAAACAACAAAAATGCTTCTTCCACGCATGGGTCCCTTTAGGATTTTTTTTAAGTTGATCCTACAAACTAATCCATTAGGAAAGTTTTTCCAGGACTCTAATTTAGTGCATAAACCTAAAAAGCACTGTTCTTCGTATGGAAGGCTACTGGAGAAAAGAGAATACACCTTAAATGAGGGTGAAGGATCTCCTCAAGGATTAGGTGGTAAAATTCGTTCAAAGAGAGTTTCCACCCACACTAGAAGTTGTTGTTCCAATGTACAGTAACTTCTTCAGTTGTGACAAAGCAAGCTCTCTATGAGGGAAGGGGCACCCAAAATTTTATATAAGAAGGTATTGATAACGGTGCTTAATGGCTCAGATCATTTGAAAGGAAAGATACAAATTGCGAGGCCTTTCCACTATCCCATCATTTGTTTTCATTCGAAATTTTTATCTCCCATTTAAACTCTCGTAACAAATAATGTGACAGCTAATGCTATTGCTAGCTTGTTAAGAGCTAAGAAGCCAGCCTATCATGCACAATCACGTTCTGATGCCAAACACACGTTGTTGAAATAATTAGGGAGGGGGCAATGTAGCACACGATTCGTTCAATTAATTGGAAGATTCAAATTCCAAATCTTTAGTTTTAGGGACGTGGTCTTAGAATTTGGTAAAAAATATTATGGGTTAGTGATATAGGTCCATGATAAGATCATGTAAAAATATGAGGAAATATAGACTCCAAACACCCCCGTTGAGGTTAAAAGGTCTATGAATAAGTTCAACATTCCAAAGAATGGCAAGTGCATCTCAACCCACATTTAGCAATAGCCTGAATTGCTATCCCTATTAATAATATTCCATCTTTGTTTTAAGTTTATAAGTCCAAATTTTGGGGTCAAACTCTCGACAGTTTTGTAGGTTTACCGGTTCCAGCTAAGCAACTCATAAGTCAGAAGTGCAGACCTGAGGGTATCAATATGTAAAACCGTGACTCTTATGTCGAAACAGTGGTGATAGAATGGAGTGTGATATATTGATTGAATAGTGACAGTATAACTAGTAGTTGTTAGTGTAATGATTGCTTTGTGTATCTAATGGATATATTAAATTTTTTAGGTATAAATAAAATGTATATGAATTGTTAAAAAAATCATGGATGCTAGAGGGAGTTTTGGGAAACTATTGAAAGACATGAATTAATTGATATGTATGGGGGTGTGATATGAGTCATCAGTATATCTTGCAATAAAGAAATGAGTTCTTGAGTTCAATGTGGGCATTTTCAAGATCAATTGAATTAGTAATTGATATTGTAAAGAGTTGCTCTTTACCCGGGATAGAAGATTGCAACAGGTTCTCTCTAAGGCTGATATTATATAAAGAGTTAATATTTATGCATTAAAGGAAAAAAATAAAATAGAATTCTCAAAAAGCGTTTGGAGAGTAGAAGAAAGTCAAACGTTGTTTGACTGAGCCATTATACATTGATTGTTTATCTTTTTCTTATTCTCTTTTCTTATTGTTATAGTTTTTTTTTGGTTATTATTTTAAGCCAAAGGTTATATAACTGAGCCACTGTGAACTAATTGTCTATCTTTTTCTTATTCCTTTTTATTATTGTTATAGTTATGTTGTTATTACATGTCATTCTCCTTTTATCTTTCATTAACTAACTTATTTCTTTCTAGATTCTAAACTATTACACAAAAGTTGTTATGAAATATCAGAAAACATTATTCTAATGAGTTTACTAGTTTGCAAATATAATGAAACTTAAAATTAAGAAGTTAATGAACGTATGAAGTAAGGATGTGATCCTTGGTGAAGTGGTTAAGTCAAGAGAAGTATTCTTACAACTACCATAGATAACTTGGAATAGAGAACTCAAGTTTAGTTAGAGAAAATAAAGTTATTTGAGCTGTTGGAGTGATAAATCAATTTAGTCATATGATAGCACACAGAAAATGGAAAAAAATGAAGAAATTAATGATGGACTTAGGACAATCAACTACATTGGACAATCAATTGAGTTAAAAGTTATTAAGGACCCATATTAGTTAATCGACCTTAATTGTTAACCAATTAGCACAAAATAAAATTTGCTTTAATGATTTTTTCATTTTCTTTAAGCATAAATATAACCTTTTGAGAAAAAAATAACATTAGAAGTGCGATAAAAATAAATTTGTATTCACAATAAGTTTATTATTATTGTAAGAGACGATTGAAATTCTGGATGAAAACATTACCTCTTTGTGAAGAGAGCTTTGTATGTTATAATTAAAGAAAGTTCAGGAGTGAAGCGTGAGCATATTCAGTTACATTTTATAATTTTTTTGAGTAATTTCATAGGATACTAATTCTTTTAAATATTTTTAGATTATCCTTTAGGGAATTTTTAACAAAAGAACTTAAATAAAGGTCAATAAAAGTTTCACAAATTTGGATACTTAATTATGGAAAACCACATATGATAAAGTTTATGAGATAAATATACATTTCAAATGAAATTATGATGAGATTATAATTATGAGATTCATATTGAATTTATCTATTATTTCTAAATTATTCCTAGCCATTATTCTATTAAGACTTGACATTGATAGAATGTAAAATACTAGCACACATTATGTTTTCTTATAAAGGAAGTAATCAATCTTATAGACTAAAGTATGGAGATAAACAAACATGTAGGTGTTTGTTAGAGAATAAGTTCACTAAACTGACACCATATGACAGATCCATTTGGAACATTACTTGTAATTCTCATTTTGATGATTATATAAGCGATCATTTGACTTTAGATCTCCAAAGTTATCTTATATAGGGATTGTTATGTTTTAATACTATTTATGAAATGTTCTAGTCAAGGATAGTTCAGTCGATAGTCATTAGATATAGCATGAACTATATAGAGGTAGTTAAATGATCAAGATAGGATTCATAACCGTAAAAGAATTAGGGAGAATGTTTTTTTGTTCTCCATTATTATTAATTAGGGAAATCCTTGGCTAAGGTGGAATCATGTTTTGTAAATAGTTTACAAATGTCATTAATTGAATCAATAGATAGTGGTGGAGAACTAGCAAGATTGGACATAAAATATAATAGACATTAATTTTATACTTTTATGTCTAATCAGAACATTGTATGATGAAAGGATTAAGTTATACGAAAAAAATCATGCACAAAAAGGTTAGTCAAAACTATTTTGATATTCTTAAATATTTGGGTGGTCATGATGTGTTAATGGAAGCCAATCTTGATCTATGGATATAAATTGTTCAATTAGCGAATTAAAGATAAATTAAAGAAGTTTAATTTATCTAATCCTAAATATGACTTAGGGTTATAATTTGTATCTATTGCGAATATATTTGGGAACCTACTGTGTACATATAAAGAACAAGTTAAAGAGAGAAGATATTTTAATCAAATTGGACTTGATTGTCAAGTTTGAGAAACTTTATGATGAAATATGGAATATTTAATAAATTAGGATTAATATGAAATTTTGGGTCTTATTTGGGCATAACTAATATTTAATTAGAATTATTTGTAATTATAATTAAATTTTAATTGTAATTAACATTTAATTTCAATTAAATAACTAAAATGTTCAAAACCTATTATAAATAGGCTTAAGCTCTAATAAACCTAGCACTCATTGCTTAACTCTCTCTGCAATAGTTACAAAGTTTTATTAACTTGTTCTATGGATACTGTTAGAGGCCAGACATTTGTGCAAATGCAATGGTTAAGATGAGCTTGTTTTGAAAACGATTCAAGCGATAAGACAAGAAAACTATCAAACTTCGGAATAAGGTATGAATTATAATTCATGCTTTATTATGATTTATATTTTAATCATTTGATAGAATTTGGGTGATCTTGAATTTTAGGAAATCAAAAAAAGAAGTTTCTTAACTATTTTATTGCACGAAGGATCAGATTTTGACCTTATTTCCTAATAATGAAATGTTACAGAAATTGTAGGTTCGATGACCCTCAACAATGCAAATTGATTGTTACACAAACTAGTTCCTAACATAGGCATAATGATAAATTAATGAAGAAAAATATAAAGGATGTTGTACGTGACAATTTTCTTATTTATTGATATATGTTTAATTGTTGATACATTTAGTCATTTAAACTTAGTGATTAATGGTACGAAAATGCTTAAGATACTCACTTCAATTTATCTATGATTTTAGGTATAATTTGGAAGCAAAGAAATTAAAGTGAGTCGAAAGCACTACATTTGGGTCGTTTTTCGAAGATTAATTTTCACTTGTCTTCATGGAGCAAGAATAAGAAAATTAAAAGACAAGAAGAAGAAAAATGAATCAAAATATAAAGAAGAAGGAAAAACGCATGTGATAGCAGATGAATAAGCAAGGAGTGACATGATAGCACATTAAGGAGCTAAACGACGATGTCCAAAGAGTAGCGACGAACAAAACGTAGTGACTGGGTGCATTTTTGTTTTGCGTTGAATGCAAGTGTATGCATTCAGCGTGACACATATGTTGCGTTTCATGCTTAGGTTTTTAAGTTGTGTGAACAGGGAGTGTGTTCCATTAAGTTTAATTCGTCACATCAGCTACAGTAGAGAGGTAGAAACAAAAGAGGAGAACAAAGAGTGACGTGAGTGAAAACAAAGAAGAGTGGCGGTAGAGAAGAAAGAAAGGAGAGTGAATAGTAGGATGGATCTTAATCTTTATTTTTCAAATCAATGAATAGGAGTGAGGAGAAGAGAAGCTTGTAGTAGTGAGTGAAGAACTGAAGGGGGCTTCGGTAGGGCTGTTAATGGAGGTGAAAGTATTTTTCTAGGATAGACCAATGGAGGGCTAGACGTTTCGATGTTGGTTCGGAGGTGACATCGACACCCACAACCCTGGATAAGTGTATTTCTTTGTTTTTGTTATTTTTTTATCTCATTAGGAATTGATTATCTTATCTTGTGTCTATTGAGTTAGGATTGTGAAAAGATGATTTTAATACGTTCATTGAATCGTTTATTTGCAAACCCATTGTTAGAATTTCGATGTAATCTGTAATTGTTATGTTGAAATTCATGTGTAGCGACTAATGATTCGTATTTATTAGGGATAAAATAACCTAGGTTAAATGACGCATCGTATGTAGTTGTTGCCTTGATTAATCAGTTTTCTTAATTCGTAATACTACTGCCTAATTAAATTTACATATCGTATTCTAGGTTATTCAGTGGTTAGGTTTAATTAATGATCGTATCTTGATTAAACAAAACTTAAGGGAAACTCGGGCTAATTATTAATCCACAGTTAATAGTTTATAGGAGAGGTTAGAAAAAACAAATCAATGAAATATACTTAATTAGGGTATAGGTCAAGATTCAATCAAAGAACCGAGTCCCTACCGAATTCCCATTTTTATCAATTTTTGCATGCTTTTTTAATTTGTTTTCATCAGGTTAGTTTTGTTTTATTTTCCTATATCAAAAATCCAAAACCCCCAAACCTAAACACCAATTAATTTCATTTCAAAACTTTAAACACACTCTCTGTGGAATCGACTTAAACTCACCACTTCTATAGTAGTAGTCTAATTATTTTATTTTGACTAGCGTTATGACGCGCGGTCAGTTTTTGCACTGTTGCTGGGGAGTGTGGTGTTTTAATTTGGTTTGTGATTTAATTGGTATTTTGTATATATTTGTTCATAACTGATTTCTTTTCAGCTATGTCGTGATCCTTTCTTTATTCTATTTTGTGTTTATGATTTATATATTAAAAAAAATCATGGATGCAAGTAATTTTTTTCTTTAACTCTTCATCTCAATCCTATAACCAATGTTGGATTGATCAACCTAACTTTAGTTATGGATGGGATAATTAACAAATTTACTTCCATAATACTTTTCAGGATGCAAAACAATTCTCGTATAGACCAGAACTTTTTTTTATCACAATTCAGGTATATCTCTGGACTACTATATCAAGACCTTTAATGTTAAAACTCTACAATTTCAGCAGGGTATGCAGTAGCTTCAGGAGAGTATACACCATACCTAACAGGATATCCCACAATTCCAGCAGGAAGACAATCGTGGTCTAGTTGCCAAAATTTAGAGAGCCAACATGATTCAGGTACATTTTTAGAAGAAATGCTTAATATTATGGCTGCTAACAATCTTCAATTCAACAGAATATGCAGTAGTTCCAACTGAATATGCAATCGCTGTTTCAGCAAGGTGTACAGTAAATTTGACAGGATGTTATGCAATTCCAGCAAGATGCTTTGCCTCAATGGTTAGATATCAATCATCTGGAATTGCAAAGTGAAGAGGAGCAATCGTATCAATCTGAGGTGTACCCAATGGACGCTTGTGTGGAAACTTTATAAAGTGATGAGGAGCTTGAGAATTTTAAGGTCAATTCTCAACAAATTGCTTGTGTCGAAGAAGTTGAGGAGGAGTTTGAAGCAGAAAAAGATACATCTTTTAGCTCTGAGATAAGTACTGAGTTCGTAATTATATTCGAGACTAACCTTTCACCTATTAGAGAAGTACTCTAAAGGAAATCACCTTTAGCACTTATTGTACAAATCATTTTATGATTAATAAAGACATTTTTCATTATTTCGATGTTCATACGTTTATGGATTTGATGTTGATCTTAAATTGATTTAATAAAGTCCTTAATACAAAATATAGCATGGACGAAATCATGATGAGATCATGATAGTGAGATCCCTATCATGTGTAATTATGTTAGCATCTAAATTTTCATTAGTCATAAGAGTAATGAGATGGGATATCATTAATCTGGATATAATTATACTGCTTGATTAGAACAAGCAGTAGATCTTATAAGCTGTAGACATGAGTTGTTTAGAGTTAACATGTGGATGCTTACTAAGGGTAATGAGTACATTGGAGTGACTTACTATGAGACAATCATATGGATATTCTATTCCAATGTCATTGATAGTCTCATCATAACAATGGTGCAAGTATCCTTTGACTTGAGGTGTTTAAATATATCTCAGATACTGATCCTATGTTTTGACTCCATTCATCGGTGTCTTTCAAAGGTTACTCATAGGGTAGTGATTGGGTAAAACTTGAGGTATTCGAAGGTAATTGAATAGCCAATAAAGGATTCACCACTCCTGATAGAAGGAGATGATACCTACGGCCTCTTATTGAGGTCATTACTTGGAGTCTCTAACCAAAGCAGATATGTGTCATGAAGAGAGTCTTCAATGATACATAGATTAATAAGATCCTTAGGACAAAATCTAATGACACTTGGATTAGATGTGACGTAGTCAATCTAGTAGAAGTTAACACTTTAACCATACTCTGAACCAAGTGGGGTATGGATGGTGAAAGGAAAAATTGCATGGCAACATTGCATATGGAAGGGTTCATAATCAAACCACTGACTTCCCAGTCAATTGGAGGTCATAACGTGTTGCTAGATACTGCTCTTGACTTACTTGAATTAAGTGTTAATTCAAGTGGCCAATATAATCGAGGACCTAATGGGTCGCACATATAGGAGATCCGAAGGATGAGTAAAATGGTCTTGAGTGGTGATTCAAGATATGAGAGAGTGTTTCGGGATTGTATTGCAATGTGATCATAGTAGAAAACATTGCATGGAATGGATTAGAAACAAGTGTTGTTGGCTTCCATTAATTCATGCTGTTCATAGTTATTAACTTCCCATAACTTCCATTAATGCATGTTGTTCATGGCCATTAACTTCCCATAAATTTCCATTAGTGATGGGGGTTATGGAAGGCCAAATGCTGTAGAAAATTGGGATGATTTTCGTGCATCTTGTGTAAGACAATAAAATGAAAAAGATAGGTTCTTTTTCTTACACTCACTTTTTCTCTCTAGCTCTCTCAAGAATTCTTGTCTTTGCTAGCACAAAGAAAGAATTCTAGCCATCTCCTAGTAAGTTTTCAACCTTTTATCTTCGTGTGGACTTTCATTAGAGATGCTGTGAATGGTGGTTTATGACAACCCAATGTGGATAAGATTAAAGAACGAAGGAGATCATCAGAAAGGTATATAAACATCTTACATTTCATGTTTTTGTTTTTCTATATCTATATGCATGAATAAATCTAGTTTTTGAAGTTCTGTTTTATTTTTGATGTGTATATTTGATATATGTTATGTATGAGATGCATGATCGAAACCTAACAGTGGTATTATATTCATTTTGTGCTTTGTTAGATGTACAATACATGACATGTGAAAACTGTTTTCATGGTTGTGACAACTTAGGGTCCTGTAATGTTTTGTGCGAAGTTAATTGTAGAAAAATGGTTTTCACAATTTTCTTTCACCAATCTGTTCATAAGATGGGTGTGAATTATTCAGTGTGATTGAAAATAATTTTAATGTGATTAAAATATTTAATTTCGACTTTACAAAAACATGTATGAAATCTGCCTTTCTATTGGGCATGTGATGTCTATTAGCTAACTAATGAGGTGACATACGATTTTCAAGGAATTTGATTCTAGAAAAGTTATGTAAATATATTTAAGTGTTTATCCCTCTGTAATATTTGTAGAATTATTACAAATATTTTAATAACTTTATCAAACAAATTTCCATATCTGGACAGCTTTCTAGAAATTCTAGGATCTGTTTTGCTTGATGTTTTTGTATGTATATATTTCGGTTCCAGAACCTTAAAAATATTTTTATGTGATAAAATGTGTTAATTTGATGTTTGATGCATGCCTAAATGATTTTTCTCGAAATTTGATTTCTAAAAAATTTTAAGAGTCATATTTGTCGTTTTTGGTGTCTTATCGGTGTTTCGAAGATCATGATAATTTTTGGGTGATTCCTAAATTATTTTGATCATCATAAAACCACCTAGAGATGCTTGGAATGATGATTTGATGTTTTAGAAATTTTTGGAAATTATAGAAATTAATTTTAATAGAGCAATAGATTTTCTAGTGAGACTAGAAAAATTGGCATGTATGATAAAATTGAGGTTGTTTAATTTTGGACAAAAATAATTATTTTAAGGTAAATTAATTATGAATTAATTTTTGGAATTAGGAATTCATGTTAATTAGATTAATATTAATTCCAATCGAAATAACATACATTAGTAATTTTAGCCAAGTTAGTAAAAGGAAGATAGT
>JAOTAY010000005.1:15207963-15220941 GCA_025629805.1 Erythroxylum baracoense
CCTAGACTAAATGCATATAACACTCCATCAATCACCTAATTGTAACAATAAATTCCCAATTCACTAATTTTAATCCATCCAAAAACAAAATTCTAGACATAAATGACACACAATCTTGTAATCACATCATACTTATTTAAAATCTTTCATACCCTGGAATTAGTCAATTGCATGTATATACTATCTTTGTAATATGTACCAAAATACAATTCGTGTATGAATGCTAATGTTATGCATGTATATGCAATGCTTGATTTAGGATTCTAATCCTAAGCAAGTTTTGGAGACCGGATGTTACATTGTTTCCCACACTTTGCCTCTATCTCACTCTCAGCTCAAGTGGTGTACCTTTCTCCCATTCTTATGTTTTGCCTTGCCTCTGATCTCAACTTTGTTAGTTTATGCCCTGCAGTTAATTAGTTTGGTTGTAGTTTATTGATAATTATTTAAAAGTATTATTTATTTTGTACATGTTTAGATATATATGACAAAGTCCATGGGATAATTATACATTACAAATGATATTTCGATTTAAAAAAAAAACTAATTTGAGATTATATGTTATCCCTAAATTTCCATCCCTAGAGATTACAATTATGAGATTCATATTACATTTATGTATTATCCTTAAATTGTTCCTAGTCATTATTCTATTAAGACTGGACATTAATAGAATGTAAAAATACTAACACAAGTTATGCTTTTCCTTATAGAAAAAGTAGTCAATTTCATAAGCTAAAGTATAGATATCCTTAAACGAACGTATAGATGCTTGTCACAAAACAAATTCATTGAATTAACCCTATACGAGAAATCCATTTGGAACATTACTTAGTTGTTTGTGGAAATTCTTATTGTGATGATTGTATAAGTGATCCTTTGACTTGAGGTCTCCAAAGTTATCTTATATAGGAATTACTATATTTTGATACTACTTATGACCTATTCTAATCATAATTTATTTAGTTGGTAGTCATTGGATGTAACATGAACTATATAGAAGTAGTTGAGTGATTAAGATAGGATTTATCACCCTAAAATACTTAGGAGAATGTTTTGTTGTTCTTCATTAGTATTGATTTGGGAAATCCTTGACCAAGATATAATGACGTTTTGTAAATAGTTTACAACGTCATTAATTAAATTGATAGCTAATGGTGGAGAACTAATATGATTGGACTTAAAATAGAGTAGATATTAATTTTACGTTCTACATCTAATTGAAATATTGTATGGTGAAAGGATTGAATTATACAGAAAAATCATGCACAAAAGTGTTAGTCAAAACTACTTTGTCATTCCTACATATTAGGTGTTTAGGATGGCGTTTCTAGAATGTTGGAAGGAGATGTAACACCACACAAATTGAGGATGTCATTCTATATGCTACTGTGATAGGGCATTCAAAAAAGAGGTGTTGTATATTTTCAATCTGACCTTTTCAAATACGAAAACTATCTAAGATGTTTCAGTATTTTTAACTCTATATTGGTATGGAGACTAATGTTGCAAATATCACATTAGATTTAGTACCGAATTTGATTCTGGTATGATATGATATCAATACCAATCAATATTAATTATCGTTTTAGATTATTTTTTAAATTATAAAATAGTTATTGAATTTTATAAAGTATTAAAATAGTCCATCGATATATTGTATTATATAATTTTTAACTTTATTTCTTGTGTCTCAAAAAGCCATAATAATAAAAATTTAGTAGAACAACAATTATATTTTAATATTTCTATTAATATTACTTTTCACATAATATTTCTCGTATTTAAGGTCATCATTAGCATTTCATGTTATGGCAAGATTGTTACCAATCTTGATAGTGACCAACAAAATGAGTTTTGAAAACACAAAAGAATCATCCCTTTCTTTAAATGAACCTTCGAAGATTGCTACTACTAGTACCCTTTTTTCTTAACTTGTAGCAACTAGCGGTCCATGCCATTTTTAAGATTGAGCTTAAAATTCATAACGCAGTACTCTATACAAGAATTTTTAATCATAGAATGTAATCAGTATAATTGAGGACAAATGTAAGCTATATGTATTTGTTTAATTTGATTCAAATTATTCATTCGTCCATATAATGAGAACCCGTGTAGAAGCATCATAATTCAATTCTATGAAAAATTACTGATCTTATTAAAATTATCAAATTTGAACTAGTGAAAACGAGAAAAATGAAGAAGCCACATTCTATAATTGTAACTCCTCTAATAGCTTTTATTTTCTCTACAATGGCATTTGCCTAATCTTTTGTGATTTTTTGTTTCAACACACAAGTACCTTCTTAACTAGTTCTTTGGCCTCCTTCAAATCTAGATTAGTAAAAGCTATAACTTTTGTAATAACCTTGATTTTTACTGTTGCATCAAATTTCTTTAACTTTACATCAAAGGTTGTTTCCTCTTTCTTTTCCTTAATGTAAAAAGATCATGTTCTTCTCAATACATGCTAAAGTTCCACATTCAATACACCAAGCTTAAACTTGGGCATAACATAAATTTAAAGATGAATTTAACTTGGATTAAGTGATGAAGCTTGCTAGGTGACGGGGAGGAGGAGCAAGAGATATAAAGAGTTGTGAGGACTAAGGAGAGACCATAGGAGATTCAGGAGGAAAGAAGAGCAGGAACAATTTTAGGGTTATAATTTTTTTTAAGTTAGTCTCTCAACTTTCACAAATTTTTATTTTAGTTTTAATATAAAATTGGTATTTTGTGTACTGTCTGGTACCAATTGGTATCAATTGAAAAAGCTGATATTGATCGGTACTATAACGTGATACAAAAACTACACGATGTGTACTGTTCTTCCAATTAAAATTTTTTAAACAAATAGTTGATGACAATGGTATATTTATTTGTTAATTATCATGTATTTAATATTTATTTAATAAATTGTTGCATAATTGGTATAATTTATATAATGATTTTTCTATATATAAATGAAGTGGTGTAAATATGAACAATCTTAATTATAACGATTAACTAGTCTCTTTCGTCTATTGTTAGTTTATTTCTTTAATCTTTACTTCTCAATTTATTATTTTTTATATGATTGATTTGATTTTGAAAATTGTAAATTTTTATTTTTGGGCTTTTATGTAGATTAACAAAGAAAATTCTATACCAATTTTTTAATTAATTTTTTTAGAAGTATCTCTAATTATTTTTTGTATTTTTTAACATTTAAAAACTTAGTTTCTATTTTATATTTTATTTATTATGTGAATTATTTAAAAAAATTGTACTTGATTTATTAACAAAGATTTTAAAAATTAATTTTATTAAAATTTGATCCTAGCTTGACTTGATTAAATTTCAAGTCATAAACACAACTTAAAATTTTGGGTCGAGCTAAGGCGATAAGGCGATTGAGTCTGATCCCGCCAATACCAATCCTACGTAAGACATAAATATTTATGTTTATGACTAACTTAAAAAGATGTTGGATCTACATATTAACTGGCTATAAAATGACTTTATAAGTCTAAAGGATGGTCAGTGATTTCAAATCCAGAGGTTAATCATATTATGACAATTTTATGTAAGACAGAGCTTGGTTTTTTAAGGGTAATAATGGAAAAGTTGATAGATATGTCACTCTTCCTGTAACTCAATAGAACCATACATGAGATTTTCACATCATACAGCTACTCAATCAATTCTTTCTCAGCCATTGGATCTTTTTTCTTGTTCAAGAAACTCCTTTTTCCTCTACCCCGTCTTGAAGAGTAACTAAGACAAATTCAGTCACGTTTTCACGTTCCAATTGAACACTTTTCTTTTTTGATTATTTTCAAAGGAGAAGATTCTTCTTTTCACCTAATATATATGGATCCAATCATGATCTTATAACTTTCATAACTATTTTTCTTTTCAAGTCTGAATATGTTCATTGGGAATTTGGGCTCTTCTACTTCATTTTTAATTATTTTTTCTTTTTATTTATTTATTTAATTTCTTTTTATTATTATAATTATATTATTCTCTTTTCTAATTCCCTTCCATCATTTCTTAAGTGCCTGTTTAGATGAGCTTATACCAGTAGAGCTTTTGACAGTAAAGTTTTTTTTAAAAGCTCCAAATTTGAGCTTCTTAAAAAGTTGTATTTTAACTTCTAAAAATGTCATTTATATTAAAAAGGTGCTTTTGGATTTTACGGCCAAACACTCATTTTTCTTAAAAATAGCTTTTGGGGTGAAAAAAGTACTTTTTCACCTTTCAAAAGTTGAACTAAACAGGCACTAAGTCCCGTAGGCTTTGTTTGATCCTGTATAATTGAACCCATTTTCTCCACATATCCATATAATTTAAATATTTTTATTTCATTTTGGATTTTATTTCTTTCTTTTTAATAGATTTCTTAAGATTTCTATAAAATATAAAATTATAAAAATATATATTTTGAATGGCTTAAATAAAACGTTTATACTTATGTTATATGATACTTAATCTTTTAGTTATAGATTCTACTTATTTCATTATTATTGTTTTTATTTACATATTTTGATTTAAGGATTATAATTCAGCTAGGGTGCAATTCAGGGCATGAAGAATAAAAAATAAAAGCTTTTCCTTGGTTGAATTTTCAATGTTCTGAGCATTTTATTTATTTTATATTAAATAAATAAATAAATATATTAAATAAAGCAAAAGCAAAAAGGTTTGATAAATTAAAAAAAAGTCATCAACAGAATCAGAAAGAGAGGGATTCCAACCCTCAATACAAATAACTCACACAACGAATTAACAATCCAACGCTTTAGTTCATTTAGCCATCTCTCCCAATAAGTGACGTAAAGGAAGAAGCATTATGCCTGGTAATCAACAATACATGAAAATTTTGTTATAAATTTTCCCTATTGGGATCGGTACTGAGGACAGTAGTTGAGACAACAAGCATCCATCTCGTTCATACTTTGAATATTCATATAATCAACGAAGACTATTGATGTGACTAATTCTTAGAAAGTGAAGAAGGTTGTGGACAAAGAAATTGTTGGAGTTAAAATTTCTACCTGACACCAACATGATTGATGTGTAGAAAATATCTTTCGGAGAAAGGTTGACTACAGATTTCTTATAAAAATGTTTAGTTCATAATGAAAATATTGAATTTCTTTTTAATTTTATATATTATTCTTATTACGCACGTAAAGGATCATATGAAATGAAAATCTCACGTATGATTCTATTACGTGAATTATTTCCAAAGAAGGAAGAAAGGAATACACGTGTAGAAAGACAAAGGAGTGAACAGTAGATTTCCTTGATTTTTTTGCATAAGTACAAAACTGTTTCAATAACTATTTAATAGTGATAGAATACTTACGATGGTGACAAGTGTTGCCATCTTACGTAGTTTTGTTAAAGCCGTTACATCTACGATGCATTTTATTCTATTAATTAATACTAGGTTCTTCGACATCGTTTGCATCATCTTCATTTTTCTCCTGCTTCCTTTCTTCATACCATTCTTTAGTGTTTCTATTGTTCAATAATTATTTTTCATAACATCTCCTTTCCTTTCAGAAGCCACCTTGTTTATTAAATTAATATTCGAATATCTCCTTTGTAAGTCGAACATAGTTTCCTACGTAGAACTGTCTTTAGGATTTCCTTGCATTGCACCAAAACTTGAGTTATTGACAGGTTTTGTCGCTTAATCATTCTTCTTCCCCATATAACTTCTAGTATATTCTTTCTGTGTTGATTGTACAACTGCTGGTAATTGTGAAGACCATGAGGTTTTCTCCGAAATAAATTTCCTTAGCTGTGATATATGGAAGGTAGGATGAATGGTAGAATCCTTAGGAAGCTCCGGCGTATACGCCACCTTATTAACCTTTGCTATGATATGGAAAGGACTATAAAACAATAGGGCAAGTTTTTGATTCACTTCTGTCTACAGGGAATGTTTTCATTATGGTTGGAGTTTAACAAACACCCATTAACCAACTTCAAACTTCTTCTTATTCTCTTTTTATTTGTAAATTGCTTCATCCTTTGTTGTGCTTTATTAGGGTGAAATTTCATTGTTTATAGTGTCATTTCCCTCTCCTGTAGTGCTTAATCAATTATAACATTACGAGAGTCCCTCGCTAAATAGGGAATGTAAAGAGGTGGAGGATACTCGTACAAAATCTTGAATGAGGTTGTATTAATTACGGTGTGGTGAGTGGTATTATACCACCATAAACTACCACTGACAACCAACGCGTCATTTCTATGGAGCATCGCTACAAAAACATTAAGTTAAGTTTCTAGGATCTTATTAATCGCTTCAGTTTGACCATCTATTTGAAGATGATACGAATTATAATATCTCAAACTAACTCCTTGCAATCTGAACGTTTCTTGCCAGAATGAAATTAAGAACAAAGTGTCGCAATCGCTTACTATACTTTCTGACATATACTGTGAAGTTTGAATACATGATCCATAAAAGCTTGTGCTGCGTCTTGGGCAGTATATGGGTGTCCCACAGCCCTAAAATGAACATTTTTACTTAATCTATCTTCCACCACATAAATACAAGATTTCCCTTTTGAAAGCAGTAACCCTTCAATAAAATCCATGTTGATTTCCCGCTCGCAACCCTTCTGTATTAGAAGCAGTTGTAGCAATCTTAGGTAAGCTACATTATCATGCTTACTACGTTGGCATTTAATGTAATTTGTAACATAATTTCAAGCGTCCTTTGCTAAAACTTCTAATGAAAGAAATTTTGTACTTATTTAATGGTCACTATCACCCCCAAATGACCTCCCTGCGGGTTGTGATGTACCAAAGAGATTAGCTTCTTCCTAAATTCCTCATCACAGCTGATAACCAACCTCGCCTTTCATCTTAAGAGATCATTCTTCCATTCATAATTTCCTTATTGCACTTATTGAGCTTCTAGTCTTTTGATTAAATTGCGAGTTGTTGTATCTTTTCTCCAACCTTCCCATCCCAGATTTCTTCCATTAACGTCATTTGTACCTGAGATATTGTAAGTGTTAGTACTTCATGACTCGACTCCCTAGATAGTGTATCTGCCACCACATTTTCCTTTCTACTCTGATAAACCACCTCGAAGTCATTTTCTATTAACTTAGGTAACCAATTCTGTAAAAATGACATAACAATCCCTTACTCTAGAAGATAATTTAAGCTCTTATAATTGATTAACAATCTGAAAATTTGACCATTCAAATAATGGTGCCATTGTTTCATCGCCTTGATGACTGTCAAAAACTCCTTCTAGTATGTGGAGAGGCCCTGATGTTTGGCTGCTAATGCTTTCCTGAGGAAGGCAATGGGATGCCCATCTCGTTGAAGAACCATGCCAATCCCTTTATCACACGTGTCCATTTCTACGATGAATGGTTATGAGAAATCTAGTAATGCTAAAATAGGAGTTATTATCAATAATTCCTTCAATTTATCGAACACCTGTTGTTATTCCTTCTACCATTCCCATTTCCCCACAAGGTGTTTCTTTAACAATACATTTAACGGCTGCGCTATTACACCATAATGCTTAATAAAGAGTTAATAATAACCTGTTAATCAAAAAAAGCCCCTGAGCTCCTTCAAAGTTCACGGTGGTGGCTAATTTTTAATGGTGGATATATTTCTCGCATCCGTTGACACTCCTTCCTTGGAAATTGAATGTCCCAAGTATTCAACCTCTCGAGTGCCAAAGATGCACTTGTTTCCATTAAGGAATAATTGATGTTGTTGCACGCATTGTAGAACCTGACGTAAATGATCCAGATTTTGCGAGAAGGTACTATTGTATATAAAGAGGTCATCAAAAAACATCAACATGAATTTTTGTAAATAAGATATGAAAATCTCATTCATGGGACTTTGGAAAGTGGTCAGCGAGTTTGTGAGCCTGAAGGGCATTACTAAAAATTCAAAGTGTCCTTTGTGAGTTCTAAATGCCATTTTTGGAACATCTTCCTCCCTCATTCTGATTTAGTAATAGTCAGATGGTAGGTCTAGTTTGGAATACTAGTTGGAACCTATTGTGTCTAATTTCTATTTATTTTGCTTGCCTTCATATCTTAATTTTGATTATAAATTCTTGTGTTTTGATCCAAATGAGAGATGAATTGAGTGAAAATGATGTTAATATTATATGCATTTTAATTGCATTTTTTTGTGAATTTTGCATGAAAAATAAAAGTTCACGTAATTAATTTACATGAAAAGAAAATAAAAACAAAGAAAGGTGGTAACTTAAGGTGTCACCACCATGACAAAACTTGTCACAGTGGTGACTAACTTGTCACCGCTGTGACCATGGCTGCATGAGGGTGACAATGAGTCACACCCTTGACTGCCATAGTTAGTCATGGTGGTAACAAAGTCACCATCGTGACCAGGGCTGCATAGGGGTGACAATGAATCATACCCTTGACTACCATACTCACCCCTATGATATATTTTTCTTTAATTCGTCTAATTATTTACGTGGCATCTACAAGTTGAAGGCTCGAAACTAGACCTAGAATGAGACTATAAATAGAAAGAAAAGAAGAGGGTTGGCAACACATTCTAACATTCCACATTCCATAGACACTGAGACTCATTCAAGGACACAAAAATAGATAGAGAAAAAGAAGGCAGAGAAGAGAGAAGAGAAAGCAGAGACTAGTCGGGTGAGGAAGAGAGAAACATAATAAAAAGGTAGAAGTAGTGTGAGCCTTCGATCATCTGGGTGAGAACCAAGTAGAAGCAGAAAGCGAGAGCCAATCTAGAGGGCTTGATAGTGGCAGGAGATCACCACAACTCTCTCATCCGAACACTTGTTTACTCATTCTGTTTATCATTTCTCTGTTGTTTTACTGAACTTACTCCTCTGTTCATTGATATACTCATACTCTGTTAGTTTTCGATAGTTCATTTTGGTTGTTTACTTGGTTTATTGCTTAAATACTTCTCTTATACTAATGAAGATAAGATTTAAGTATTTGAATATGAAGAATTTTATTATTTCCTTGATGGACTGATCTCTTTTTCTTGAGGATTAATGTAGCTATTTTAGTCAAATATGCATAATTGAGGGACTATGTTATTGACTTATGTTCGTTATAGTTTCTAAACTGAATGGATGTAATAGCATGATCAAACTTTGCATCATTTTGGTATTAAATGAACGATCGAGAGAAGAAGTTTATTATGGAACGAGAAACTATAGACGTTTAGGTTAAGAATTAGAAATATATTAACTTAAGTGGTAATTAATAGTCAGGTTCCCATAATTAATTTAAATGATAACTTGTTGAATATGAAAGTTAGACTTAGTTTATTATTTGAACTGATTTTAAAACCCAACTGTTAATTTTAGTAAGACGACTACTCAATCATTTCCCTTTAGTCATGTATAGGAGATTAAATTAATGAAATTAATTCGTAAGAGTTTTCTACTTAGATTAATCTATTCATTTTTTCTCCAAGTTAATTCCATTTACTTTTCAGTCTAATTGCGTAATTTTCTTTAAAGCCTTTACTCAACAAATTGGGATAGAGTGTCTAGGATTGCATTTGTTTTTATTTTTGTTAAAGGTTAATTTAAGTGAACCAATTTTACCTCTATGGGAGACGATCTTAGGTAATCAATTAGAGCTACCTCTTATACTTGTGAGTAGGATAGCCTAGGTATTTTTTAGAACTTATTTTGGGCATAACAAGTTTTTAGCGTTGTTACTGGGGATGTGTTTAACGTTTAGACTTAAATTAATTTTGATTATTTTTGTCTATTAATGCATGCATTTTTGTCCTATTATTTCATTGAGTTGTTTTAGTAGTGTTTTGTTATTAAATAAGTGTTGGTTTTATTTGGCTTATGTAAGAAAGAAGGTATCGGGAAGTGAACTTGTTCCCTTTATTGACAACGTACATCAAATAAGAGGACCACTAAGGGACTTTGAAGACAATCTCAAGGGACCCAAACCAAAAGATCAAGAGATGGGTTGAAGGTAGCCAATAATAAAGGAGTATGTCATATCAGTAATTGATACTGCCACTTTGTGCATTCATCTGGGAGAGGAAGCCAGAACTATGAATTGAAGAGCATCCACTACAACATGCTGCAATTGTTCTATGGGGTTCCCAATGAAGACCCTTTAAACTTTATTTAGGAATTTTACACCACTCTCCAGATGTTTCCTTTAGATGGCCTAAATGAAGATCAACTCAGGATAAGATGTTTCCTATACACATTGAAGGATCGGGCCAAGGTATGATTGATGACTGTTCTACCTGGTTCATTGATTACAAGGGAGGAGGTGTACAACAAATTCATAGGAAAGTTCTATTCCTACTAAAAGACTTCTAAGTTGCGGATAAAGATAGCTACCTTCACTCAGATGGAGGGAGAGCCATTCTATGAGGCATGAGAATGCTTCAAACTTCTGTTAACTCAGTATCCACACCATCATTTTCCATTTCACATACAGAACCAGTTCTTTTATGATGGATTAATGCAATAGTGTCAGTACATAGTGGAAAATGTAGCAAGAGGAGCTGTGGGAGAGAACACGACCGAAGAAACATATGAAATCTTCGAAATGTTAAGGCGGACAATTCTCAACAAAAGAGTGTCAAAGGAAGAAGAGTTAGAGTTTATGAAGTTAGCTCGAATCCAGAACTAGCTATGCAATTAGCTGAGTTAACAAGGCATGTAAAGATGTTAAATACAAGACTTCCCCAAAATGTTCCAAATCAAGAGGTATGTGGTATATATGGGACTTATAGTCATAGAGCTAATGTTTGTTCATATCCTTGTGACCTTTTGTAAATGGGGAAGAATAAGTGAACTCACTCAACAGTTTTCAACCAAAGGAGCAAAATGATCCGTACTTGAATAACTATAATCTTGGTTAGAGAAACTACCCCAATTTTTCATTAAAGACCAATAATCCACCAATACAGTCCCAACCACAATACCAAAATTTTCAGAGGCCAAATTATTACCAAGGATAATCTTTACTTCAAATCCCACCAAGCAAGCCTTCTTTAGAGGAAAGTCTGAATGTGTTTATTCAAGTCACAACTCAAAATTAAGAAACAAATAATAAGAGATTCGATCCTTTGGAGGAATATGTAAGGAGGATTGAGATTCAAGTAAGGCAACTCATTGCTTAAATTCACAACAATCAAAAAGAAAAGTTGCCTAGTAAACACGAGCAAGCCCAAGTAGTTACTGTTCTGAGAATAGAAGGGTTATTGATAATCGTATTGAGATTCTTCCTAATCTGTCTAATGTTACTAATAAAGACGAGGAGAGCTTGTTAAGAGAAAAATATGAGAAGAAGGAGGTAAGCAATGGGCATGACTCTTCTAGTCACATTCAAAAAGGCGAAAAACTTAAGTAGGACATCAAGGATAATGAAGGATAAGAACTGCATAAAGCAACGGATCCTTATAGACCACCAATTCTGTATCCAAGTCGTTTTAAGGAATCAAAACGAGATGAGCAGTTTTTGTACTTATATAACATTCTTTCCAAGGTTAACATTAATATGCCCTTGTTAGATGTGATTAGGATCTTCAAGGAATTAAGCACCAAGACACAAAAGTTTGAGTTTAATGAGAAGGTGATAGTTTCGGAAGTAGCAGGTGCAATTTTTCAGCATCAAATACCCCTAAAACTAGAAGATCTAGGGAGTTTTATCGTGAAAGTATCAAATGGTAATGAGGATGAGGTTAAATATATGCTTGACTTTGGAGCAAGTTTAAACCTTATGCCTCACTTTATTTATGAGAAACTGGATCTAGGACAGTTAAGACCTACCAATATGTGCCTACAATTAGCTGATAGCTCAATCTGTTACCCTAAAAGAATAATGGAAGATGTGTTAATGAAGGTTGGCAGATTGATTGTCCCTGCAGATTTTATGGTCTTAGACATAGAGGAGGTTAAAGAGCAAGGGAAGGAGCACACTATACTCCTAGGGAGGCCTTTTATAGCCACTATCAATACCTTGATTGATGTGAAGAACGGGAAACTGAGCATAATTGTTTTGTTCTTTTGTTGAACTTTCAATCTTTAATGTTGAACCTATTCCTACTACTATTGTTTCTAAAGGTTGTTCTTTTGTTGATCAACTTAATGCTGCATATTTTGATTTCACCTCGCAGGAAGAAGAAGAAAAGGAGCTAGACTTGGTTGAAGAGAGTGATGAATGTTGCCAATTGTTGGTCGATGCAACTAAAGGAGAGGTTGGCAATTTCTTGGATAAAAATCATGAGGAAGAGAAGAAAACAATGGAATCAATCACTTTGAGTGATCCACCTTGATGATGGTTGAGGTGTCCAGTTAAAAGACATTAAAGAAGTGCTAAATGGGGGGCAACGTATATGATTTTTGTTTTGTTTTTTAATTATCTTTTATATTTCTTTTTTAGTGAAACTCGACTTAATCTGTTTGCTTTGTGTGAAAAGGCCTACTTTTCAATCTCTTCTATTGTCTTCCTCGTAGTTATTCTCCATTCCTTGCGATGATGCTAGGAATGCCGGTGACGCCATGGGAGATGGCGGCAATGGTGAGGACAAAACGCCAGTTGAAGCAAGGTGGAGCACTACCTAACGGTTGGGTAAACGTGGGATCATGTTAGATTGTGGGTCGATGAGCAAAACGTGGGTGTTGTTTTGGATTTGTTTGTGGGTAGAAATTTGCAGAAAAAATGGGAGAGAAAAGTTCATGCTTAGCTGCTTGGAGAAGATGATGGGCGCGTGAGATTCACACACCCATCACTTGAAATGTTGGTTGCGTCTGGCACGTTCAGTGCACGGGCCAGACAAACTTTTTATTTTTTTATTTTTATTTTTAATTTAATTTGTCTTTTCTTAATTTAATGGAGATTAAATTAATTTCTATTCTTATTAAAATAAAAAGTGTTTTATTAAATTTGAAAATTGTTTTCAAAAAGGAATTTTATTAGGAAAGGTTTTGGGATT
>JAOTAY010000005.1:15235054-15265535 GCA_025629805.1 Erythroxylum baracoense
TTGACTTATTTATCGACGGACAATCTTACCGTCGGTAAGTTTACCGACTGTATTAGAAACATTCCGATGCTAAATTTCCATACGGGTAAGCCACCAGTCGATAAATTTAGCGACGGAAACAATCGGACGGTCGGTAACTTTTCCGTTGATATTACTGACGGTGTATCTTTTAGGTCGGTAATTTTACCAACGGTATGCACAATGTCCGTCAGCGAATTTAGCTACGGTCGAATCTCTGACGTTTTCGACCGTCGGTTTATGCCGTCGGTAATTTGATATACCGACGGTATATTTGGTTTTTCCGTTGGTAATTTCCGTCTGTAATTCACTGTTTTCTTGTAGTGATTGCTTCTCTTTTATTATCTGTAGGACTAACCTCAAATGTTCAGAATGTTGCTCTCTACTCTTCGAATACACCAAAATGTCATTTATGAATACAATCACAAAATGATACAAGTAAGGTTGAAATACCTTATTCATCCATGCCATAAAGTTACCCGAGCATTAATCAATCTAAAAGGCATCACCAAAAACTCAAAATGCCCATATCTGGTCTTGAATGCACTATTAGGTACATCAATTTCAGCTATCTTCAATTTATAGTATCCTGATCTCAAATCTAATTTAGTAAACACCTGAGCTCCCTGCAACTGATCAAGTAAATTGTCTATTCTCGGTAATGGATACTTATTCTTTATTATCACCTGATTCAACTGCCTATAGTCAATACATAATCTTAAGGTTCCATCTTTCTTCTTCACAAATAAAACCAGAGCTTCCCAAGGTGACACACTTAGTTTAATAAAACCCTTATCTAACAACTCCTGCAACTGAGCCTTAAATTCCTTAAGTTTCATAAGTGTCATCCTATACAGAGGAATAGATATAGGAGCAGTAGCTGGAACTAGGTCAACAGTGATCTTTGTCTCCCTATCTTGGGGTAAACTAGATAATTCAATGGGAAACACATATGGGAAATCCCTAATAATAGGAATATCTTGTACCTTCTGCTCAGTTCGAGTATCAGTCATATAAGCTGAGTAAGCCTAACATCCACCTCGAATCAGTCTTAAAGCACTCATTAATGAAATCAATCTGGTTGGCACTTCCTGACTAACACTTTGAAATATCACTCTCAGTTGATTAGGAGATTCAAGAATCACCTTTTTAGTGTAGTAGTTCATCATAGCCCTATGTACAGTATGCCAATCCATACCTAAGATAAGATCTATCTCATTTAACTACAATACAATCAAAATAGCTTCCAACTCTACCTGATCAACCTAAACAATACACTTTTTACACACTTCTCTAATCACTGTAGTACTACCTATCGGTGTACTTACTTTTAAGCCACATTTCAACATTTCTCTCTCACAAGTTTAGATGCCAGATGCGGTTTGATAACTGAACGCATGGATCCTGGATCTAACAATACAAATGCATCAAATTGAAAGACATTTAACACACCTGCTATAACATCTGGGGAGTTCTGAGCCTCCTATCTGCTAATAGCGTATATTCTAGCCTGAGACTGCGGTTAATTACTCTGCACCTCAATCCTGACAGTAGGACCAGCTGAACTTATTCTGCTTCTACCTCTGCCTCTCTGTCCTAATCCACTAGTTCTATTCTACTAGATAGTAGTCTCTGTTACTGATCCTCCTCTAATTCCAGACTGTGCTCTAAAAGTTACGGGACAGTCTCTAATCTGATGCTTAAAAAAGCCACAATGAAGGAAAGCTCTTAATAACTTCTAATATTCACCACCATGTTTCTTTCCACAATGCTCACAAATAGGCATCTGTTGTGACTGCCCTCCTGATACTTGCCCTCTACCAATACCAGTCTGCATAAAACTATCTCTCTATCTAAACCCCGACTGTCTTGATCTAGTTGGTGGTCAAAATGATCTATTCTGGCGTTTACTAAATCTTCTGCCAGAATCAACTTGAAGCTCACCCTGTCTCTTCATTCTGAACTCGTCTCTGTACTCTCCTTATCCATCTTTCAACAACTGTTCAATTTTGATTGAGTTAGCTCTCAACTCAGTAAAACTGCTCAGATTAGTAATAACTAACCTCGTTCTGATTTCCATATTTAGTCCATCCTCCAACCGTCTACATTTGTCTTTCTCAGTCAGAATCAATACAGTAACATATCCCATTAACTCATTAAATCGTATCTTATAATCAGCTACTGTGAGACTTTCCTGCTTTAGATCGAGAAATTCTTTCATCCTCCTATCCAGGTAGATCTTCGACATATAATTCTCCTTGAATACCTTCAGAAAGTCTTCCCACGTTAAACTACAAGGTCTATTGGTGTTGCCGGGGACAGTCTTCTACCACTGATAAGCTAGACCTTGCAATAGCAAGATTGTGTAGTCAAACCTTTAATTTGACTCATAGTCCATCTGATTAAATATCCTTTTTGTTCTCTCTAACCATCCTTCTGCCTCAGTAGGGTTTGTACTTCTATAGAATTCTGCAACCCCCTGCTTCCTATGTTTATCATACCTCCTTTCTCTCCTCTCAGGAATTCTCTGAGGCATTTGGTCAGATCGAGGTACTGGATACTCTCTATTGGCTCCTACAGACTCTAGGTCAGCTAACTCTACGACTTGATCTCCTATAGCGGATGGCCTATAATAAACAATAATCATGATCACTATCCAAGTCTCTTACTATATATCATGTCTATATGTTCTTATATGTCCTTACAAATGCCAAACTATGCTCTGATACCAAAACCTTGTAACACCCCACCTCCACAAAGCTGATCCCGAACATCCAGAGGACATTCAGGAACATACCATATGAAAATGACATGTTAGAGCAATCACATTACTTATCTTGGCATTATAAATATAACACAAATATTCAAAATATCAACTCCTCATTTCCATTTATAAAACATAATTTACACTATAACATTTCACTATATAATACATATATGCCATATCAAAGACATATGAGAGTTTACTACTCTTTACAAGATTCTACATTAAATGAGAAAACTAAACAAAAGTATTCTATCTAACTCCTCAGTATCAGCTGATCAGACCTTTGAGCCATTCGTGACTTTCAAAATAGACAGAACTAGACTTCTACTAGTTTGCCTTAGGATTGAAAATTATCATTTGCAATTTTGATGAGTTTTGCAAACTCAGTGAGTGAATCATCATCGATGTGCTCACTTATATCAAATCACAAGGACAATTCACAATTCAATTCACAGAAAAATCATATAATCAAATATTGGATATCACGTTATATTTCATCATGCTTTAACAATTACAGCTTGTGTACACTATTTCGCATTTATATTTCAGAACAGTCCAATTAATTCATTTCAATCATTCATTTAATACATATCAAATTATATATGCAAATGTACATGTAACTCCACTTTTATTGTTAGTTTGTTGTGAACGATTTCTTTTTACTATCCTTTATCCATTGTGGATACCAGGCTTATTAATAATTGTCTCGTACTTATTACAGATACTAGCTCTTTTTCATTGATCACTCCGAACATAACTCCTTTATTTGATCATACACATCAATGTGTTGAAATGCATCATTTCTCATTATATGAAATCAATCACTTTCATTCATTACACAATCATTTTTACATATTCATCGGATCTAAGTCCAACATTTAACATTTTGTTGAGTACACACATTTTTCCTGATTCACATTCAATTAGGAACACTCCAAATACAATATTAATTATCAAACTCCTCGGACCATCAATGTTTGGAATTATCACATTCACATCAATAACATTTCAATAGTTGGAATTTAAATAGAGCAAATCAATCCTAGTGAGAAACGTCTTTAGCTTAGCTATTACCTCGATGAATCAGCAATGTATGGATGATGGTATTCGATTTGCGCTTCTATAATCATGCAATACACATATCGTACACATTATTAAATTGATCAATCATATAATATCCAATCATGCATATGTATATATGTGTCATGTACAATGCATGCTCTATTGACTATTCCTTTATGTATCCTTAATCACAAATCATGATCATTCAAACATTATAATTTGTATATGTCTAAGTTGCACTTAAGTTTACACCTCAAAGAAACTTGATTATTCTAAACTCTTCAATTATGCATTCATCAATCCCTTTTCTATCATTATATAATCACATAATATCCAAATTTTCATTCATTCATACCTAATACATCTTACTCATTCCTTTAGATCACAATTGCATTCCTAAGAACACTTTCATTCTTATAACACTCATAAATTTTCAGATTTTATATACATTAATATCATCAATCCATTCTTAATTTATAACCTCAATTAACAACCTAAACTTATCAAACACTTTATTAACTTATTCAACATCAAACTAGGTTCGTTTCAAGACTCAATCAAGTCTAAATGCACTATAGGAAAGTATCTTATCATTAGTTGGTTCAAAGATCACTCAAAAGAGAAGAACTCACGTCAAATTCCTTTCCCACGATCGTGGAGGCCTTCCCACGATTTCCAGCTAATTTCTTCTACAATTTTTCCATATTTTTAACCTTTACATACTATATCCAAGACATCTTCTTCACAGTTCACCATTTAGACTTCAATTCCTCATCATATTCACCTCAATTCTAACTCAAAATCATCCATAAAACAACTCATAAACTATTATTGATCATTTATACAAAAATAGAACATAAATGTATCTCATCGTTAATCGACTTTCAGTACACATCAAATATCATTTTCACAAAATCAATCCATCTCAAACTATCATCATATACGTTTCTATTAATACAAGCCATGAAGAACAATATTACACTTACTTATTTAACTCTAAGTTTCTTCAAAAATCATCAAGTAATCTTAGCTATCCATGTTTACACAATCATCAACATTCCAAGTAGAATAGCTAGGTTTTTAGTAATAAGATGAAGATGATGACCAAATTTTTGGTTAGAGTAGCAAGGTGTTGGCTTTTAGCAAAAACTCAACGTGATGAGGGTTGGTGAGAGTTTCGTGAGATGGAGAGAAGAAAGAAAATGAAGAAGAAAGCATGTAGTAAAAATGAAAGACAAATGAGAGATGGTCTTTCATTGTATATGTCGTGTGTTTAAAAGTATGGTGAGTGTCATAACACTTGTCATGACACTTACCACATAAAGAATCATGCTAGTTGTATTTTTACTTAGGCTACCACATGACTCATAATAATTAGTCCATTTGTCTCTCAATATCCATGCCTTTTGTCACCCAATTATCTAAGCCACTTGTCAATTAATCCTAATGCCACGTGTCACTTATTTCTATTACCATCTGTCATTTATTTTAATTTATCTTGTCACTTGACATTTTTTCTAGTCTAAAAATACACATAAATTTATAAATCTTCCAATTTTAACAAATAAATTCCAAATTCATAATTGAAACCATCAAACCAAAATTTAAGACATAACAGTTCACAATCATATCATGATCATTTTAAATCTTTTATACCCTGGAATATGTCAATTGAGCGCATGTACAGTCTTTTACAATATCATAATTCGTGTGTGTATGTGAATATTATGCATGTGAATGCAATGCACCTTATAATTTCTCAATGTTATTTCTCATGTACAGTGATCTAGGATCCTATGTCCTAACCTTTAGTAGTATCTCTTTTGTTCTTAATATTAAACGTTTCTTTTGTTCTTGTTATTGAAATATGTTTTATTATTTTTCTCTAATATCACAGTGTTTTGTCATCTTAAAAAATGAGAATATTATTGAAGCGAGGGAGGTTTCAATCGATATTTTAATGATAATAAAAACATAATTACTATTAATGAGTTCATTATTTTGATGAAAAGCAATATACAAACAAATAGAAGTCATAAACTTAAGAAATAAAGCAAAGTTGAATTTTGCAACCATTGAAATGAAGATCAAACTAAGAACAAAAGAAGATCAAGGCTAGTTCTTTAGTTTGTAATATTAAATATATTCTCACTTTGTGAATTTAAAGCTCTAAAAGGCTTACCATGCATAAATATTTCATTTCACTTTATTCTATGAGTCTTTACATTCATCAAGAGGCATTGAAACTTTTGATTTTAATAGAATAACCTCTTGATCTTTTAAACACACTTTAATGAACATTTTGGGAAGTTTTAAATCATAATTAGATTTACAAATTTTGGTTTTTAAGAATTTAAATTCGTTAAAATCATGATTTTTGGGTGATTGTCGTCCTATATAGGTTAATGGTCAACCAATATATGTTAAAATTGTTAAATTTGATGTAACATGATTTTGCTTTAACATTGGTTGATGTATAAGTTGACCAATATACTTAATTGGTCAACTAGTCTTCCAATGACTAATGAATCTGGAGCTTGTAATGCATACTAATCGACCAGTATGCTATACTAATCAACTAATGCACTGCATATTGCCATTTTAACAGGTAGTTCTTGGTTCCAGCGAGTTTAAAGGGTCCCAAAACACTATAAACAAGTGTTTGCTCATTGATTTTAACATCAATAAGGTTTTATATATCTTATACACCCATTTTAAAGTGTTCTCATTCATTTAGGCATCATTCTTTTATATTTGTGTAAGTGAGTCATTTTGGAGTTATTAAGTGGAAAGTGAGGAACTTTGAGTTGTAATATTTAGTTTGGGGAATATATTATTGTACTTGAGGCTGATCTAAGTGAGATTGAGGTTCCTCTTCACCTTAGAAAAAGATTGTAAGAAGGGTTCCTCTTTACCAAAAAAGATTGCACAAAGTTATTCCTTTTTTTGAAAAAAAATATAGTGAAATTTTAAGAAGAGTCTTGAGAGTGAATGTTGACAAGGACTATATATGCATCAAGCAATTTCTTCATTTGAATTTATATTGATTATTGTTAATTAAGTACATTGATTAGAAAATTTGTTGTTTTTTATATAAAAACGCAATGCAACACCCCTCTATTTCGTGCCATCAGGGACTAGCACATATACATTAATCAACTTTGGCACTATTTGGTTAGGGGATGATAAAGCTTAAAAAATTATCATAATAGAGCAATTTAAGATCAAGATGTTTGATGGCGTTATCAGGATATTGTGTGATGTTCAACATGCATTAAATTTGAAGAAGCTGATTTCTTTGGATACTTTACCCACAAATGATTTGGGCTATAATTCGATAAAGATAACATTAAAGTGGTAAAGGATGCATTATCTGTGATAAAAGGGCCAATATTGGGGATAAACATCTATAAAATGATAAGAAGCTTAATTATAAATGGAGACGTTCCTATAATAGAGTCAGATGATGATCATATTGCATTATGGCACATGTAGTTTGGTGAAGTGAGTCAAGGATAATGAAACTTCATAAGAGGAGCCCACGCTGTAAGTTAGATTTCTACAAGTTTTTTATACCTGGTAGAGAATGTATGGTGACATTCAAGATGAAGAAACATAATGCCAAAGGAATTTCTAGACTATGTGCATATTGACTTATGGGGTCTTACAAAAGAGTTGTCATAAGGAGGATCTCAATATTTTATGATATTTGTTGATGACTTTTTAAGGAAAGTCTGACTATACTTAATGAAGCAAAATTTTGAGGTCTTTACAAAGTTCAAAGTGGAGAAGGCTAAGGTGAAGAATAATATAGGTAGAGATTAAGATAAATTATTTCTTTTTCAGTGAAGTTTAAACTTAGAAAAGTAATTTAAAAAATATGCTCATCACATTAAATTCTTGAAGTGTTGCATTTTAAATTTTAATCCAGTTCCTTGTTATATGGTTGGATTTGAATTTGTAATTTCATAAAATTTGAGATTGAACTTGGGTGAATTAAATATGCCAACGTGTAATCTCAAAATATTGAGTCCAATGATTATATATCTGAAAATTATTAGATATAAATGGAATTTAATTTCATTAAAATTTTTGTAAATAGTAGAAGAACACTTGTTTTGATATGAATTTATTGTTCACATACACAAATTGCATTAGGCATTATCCTCAAAGAAAATACTATCCGAACGTGCTAATTGTTCTTAGAGAACTTACAATCAGTCAAGAAAGAGCATGTAGAAAGATAGGTATAAGGACAAAGTAAAGGAGCCTTATTGTGATTAATGACAAGGTATACGTTTTCTCTTTAGGATTTGGCGCTTTAATGATATCCTTGTCATGTTATCTAAGTATTTGGCTATCAGTCTTCAGGTTATAGGCTTTAGGGATGTCGGAACAAAAATATGAGATAGACAAATAGAAAAAGAACAATGTTTGCCTTCTTTCCTCCTTGCCAACTTTCAGCGTAAAATTCTAAAAGATCAAATCAAGATTGATCATGCATGTTTAAATGGCGTTCAAATTCAAATTACTCAATTTTTTTTCTTAAGAAATACCTTTACTTATATAAATTTCCTTGCAACAACCTAACCTATAACTCCTTGTCAAACTAATCTACTCGATTTGTCTATTAATTACTTTACGTGTAATTTAAAATTATGTTATATAAAAATGATTGTACAAGAGACTAGACACTTGTAATACTACTCCCAAGTTTGCAAATTAATTATTTTACGTATAATTTAACATTATGTTATATAAAAATGATTGTTAAGGTAATCGAGAGATTAGACACTTGTAATACTACTGTCAAGTTTGCAAATTAATTATTTTACATATAATTTATATAAAAATGATCGTACAGGTAATCGAGAGACTAGACACTTGTAATACTACTCTCAAGTTTGCAAGTTTACTCATTCGACAAATAAATTTTAAAAATATTTTGATACGTTTCGGAAGGGAGATTATAACCGCTAATACGATCATAACAGCTCAATTACTTCGCTCCATTAAAATGAATAGTATTTGACCTAAGGTCAAAGTCGCAGCTCAGCTGACCACCAAACGGCACCGTGTACCACAAAGCAAGCACCTCCAATTATCTGCTCAACTTATAACCTGCACCTGCATTGGATGATAGTATAGTTTTTCTCTCTCAGGTAACCAAACTAAAAATCTGGACTGGCTTTCCCAGCTCATGTAATTCGGATCCTTCATACACTGAATTTCTGTCTGTGATTCGAACCCGAAGCAACTCAAGCCATGACTCGGCGATGCTCCCATTGCAGCCACAACGGGCACAACTCCAGGACGTGTCCCAACCGCGGTGTCAAGATATTTGGGGTCCGATTAACAGATGGGTTGATCCGGAAAAGTGCTAGCATGGGGAATTTGAGTCATTATTCGGGTTTGTCGAATCACAGTGGGCCAAACGCGTCCGTGGGATCTCCTGGAGAGACCCCTGATCACGAATCGGCTGCCGCAGCCGGTGACGGATATGCTTCTGAAGATTGCGTTGCTGGGTCATCTTCTGGCCGCCAGAGAAAGAAAGGTTCAATTTTTGTTGGATGCGATTGTGTTTCACATGTTGGATATTGGGAAGTGTTCTTGCGTTTTGTTGTTGATCGTTTATTGTGTTTTTGTAATTACTGCTTTATTGCGTTATCTGATTTGTCTCTCTCTTTCTCGAAATATGGGAAAGCACGGGAGTTCTGATGATTGAATTGTTAAATTTGAACTCCGACTTGATGATTTTTCATTGTGTTTACTGGGATTTAACGAAGAACTAAACTTGCTACTTTAGTCAGAGTCACTAAGCCTAAAACTGATGGACGTATAATTGCTTGATCCAAGTTAAGAACTCGATGGCTTGAAGCCTCACCTGGGGTGATATATATGTGCAGGCACACGTACTTTTACCTGACTTCGACGAAGAAATATTCTCCAAAGTTCAATAAAGTAAATTGTTTTTTCTTGGGATATATTGGGCAAGAGTACGTGGGTGTTTACTTAGTTCTTGCTCTTCTGAAATTGGAAAAGATGTTTCTTCATGGTATCTTTCAAAGGGAATTTCCCCAGAGCTCAGAGGTTACTACATTATTTAGGATAGGACTCAAATGAAGTTTGCCAACTTGTTATCGGCGAAAATCGAGATACGACTTTGTTTTTGCAGGATGTTTGTTTGTTTGAGGCAATGTCTGGACTTTTGGATAATGAAGCTTTATTGTTGAATACTTTGATAATGGTATTGGTCATAGTGTATAGTGTACTAGTAAGAATTTTGGGATCATCTCAAAATATCTTTTCTAATTTGAGTGTTCCCAGCATAACAGAGAATAATTCTGTATCGAGAAGACGGATAGCTGTAAATAACAGAAAAATAGACGAACCAGATTGTTCGAATTGCGTTCCTTTCTTTTAATCCAATATACTCTTCATCCATGTGTTATTTTCATGGGATATTCCATTCTGTCTTTGAATGATAAATAAACTTCTTTTTCCAGGAGTTCCATGGACTGAAGAGGAACATAAGATGTTTCTACTTGGTTTGCAGAAGCTTGGTAAAGGTGATTGGCGTGGAATTGCACGGAATTATGTGATATCTAGAACACCTACTCAGGTAGCTAGTCATGCTCAGAAATACTTCATCAGACAAACTAATGTGTCTAGGAGGAAAAGACGCACTAGCCTGTTTGATATCGTGGTTGATGAGGTGGGCACCAACTATCTGTACCTTTTGCTTCAGTCATGTGATCAAGTACATTCAAAACATAGTCTGAAACCTGTTATTGTTGATCTTGAAAATTTTTGTGGAAGATGGGTGTGGTTAGCTTCATTGGGAGCATCATTTGTTGATTCTGCCTCACTGTTATAAATTCAAGGACAACACATCTTGTGCCCTAACTGAGAGACGAGGCCTATTTCTCGGTGGTTGATAACATTGTTGTAAACATCTTGTTATCCTGATATTTTGGTGTACTTTAGTTCACTTTCCAATTACTGAAAATATTTTATTTCTGCCCTTGATCTTGGAACACCTGGTCTCTAAATTTCTTTGCAAACCTTAGTGCCATTATGTTTTAAAAAAAAAAAAAACGATCTACAGTCATGCTCTTTCTGCTCATGTTTATTGTGAAAGCATGAATTAAACTATCCATTCTACTTCCCTACGCCGTTATCTGATGTTTGTTCTCTTGGTCTAATGTGTATCTGCAGCCTGCCGAGATGCCAATGTTGTCACAGGATCCCTTACCTGTCAACCTTCCTCAGGCTGAAACCCAAAGTGATAACGCCTTACCTCCTGCTGCTGCTCTTCCTCCTCTTCATACCCAAGAAGAATCAGAATCCATGGATTCTACCAACTCTAATGAGGGAGAACCTGCACCTCCAATGCCTGAAAACTTGCAGTCATATTATCCAGTATTATACCCTACTTATTTCTCACCATTCTTTCCATTTTCTTTTCCATTTTGGCCGGGCTACAGTCCGGAGACAACTAAGGAGGAGACACATGAGGTATTCAAGCCAACAGCAGTGCACTCGAAAAGCCCAATCAATGTAGATGAGCTGGTTGGCATGTCGAAACTGAGTTTGGGGGAATCTATTGGTATTGATGGTCCTTCTTCCCTTTCCTTAAAATTGCTGGACGGTTCTTCTAGACAATCTGCTTTCCATGCAAACCCCACCAAATCATCAAGCATGAACTCTAGCAGCAATCCAAATCCAATTCATGCTGTTTAAATTCAAAGTTTTATGCTGCTGTGGGCATCGCAGGTTGATGTTTATACATATGACTAGTAATGTGCAGTGTGTTGTAGGTTAAGTTATGTGTTTGTTTATCAGAAATCATCGTAATAATCTTCTTTTTGAGGTTCTATTGTACTCAATTAGGTCTTAGGATTTTGTAGGGTTCTAATTTGTGTTAAATTATTTGAATCTTTGACATTTTAGCTCCAACTGCATGCTATTTCGCACCTTCTTCCTTGATTTCAATGTGCTGCCAAAACTTCCTCAATTTTAGTTAACCGGACTATTGATTAATTGATAACGTTATCGCTCACGTAACCGTGATGTTTTGAAAAGAAGTTTGGAAATTAATCTGCATGAATTAACATATTTGCAAATAATTTATAATTAATTATATGAAATTTATTATAAAACATTTAATATTTTATATAACTTTAATAAAAACATTTTATATTTGGGTTATTCAAATAAATACGAAATCTATACTTTTTATTTATTGTTACTAATAAGAATATTATTTAATTTGTCCATACGATAAAAGTATTTATCATTGTTAGTAACAAAAGTATAATTATATCATGTTGAAACAGGTTTTTTTTTTCATTTTTTAAATAAAAAATAAAAACAAAATTATTAAATAAAAATAGAAAAGTGAAATAAAATAGTCTTTTAAAAATTAAAAGATTTAAGTACTCGCTCAATATATTTTTTTTAGTTTTATATAACTTCAATTTTCAATTATGAGCTTTGGTATTTGTCTTATTCAATCTTTTTTACAAGTAGACATCGGTTCCAATTAACTTTTGATCATTCTTAACCAAAGAACAAAATACCATCTAATTGAAGATTTCTCTTAGCTAACTTAATTAAGAAGCATGCCGAATTCTAATTTTATGATTTACAAAGTTTCATACGTACTGGACACATGTTCAGAAGTCCAACTTTACGAAGTACAAAACTAGGAGTCAATTTTAGTTCAGTTAGCAGCAAAACGAATACTACTAGAAAAAAAAAAAGAAGAAAGAAGACATAACTAGCCACAAAAGATTACCAGAAGCCAAAGATTGATATTCATCCATCTTTTAAATTATGGTCTAAGATAAGAGTTAAGATAACAAGACGAGATATAAGAGCAACGGTAGCTGGGAGACGATATTAGCGCTAATAATTGATGGCAGGCGAATTGGACAAGAGATAAGATGCAAGCAAGAGAACTATGACAACATATATATGTGACAAATGGGCAGTAGAAACATCAAATGTACGAGAGATGAAAGATCATTTAGGGTACATTTTTTAGTTTTTATTCTTACAAAACTAACGTCATTTTATTATATTAACAAAGTAACTTCAATTTGTGTTATATTAGAGGTTCGAGCTTTAATTTAAAACCCACATTAAAAAATTTGAGTTTGAATTGAAGTTATATATGTTAGACACAAAAGAAACGATATACATATCTATTATGTTAAAAAAAAAGGAAATCTGGAATTTCAATCTCATACTTCCTACCATTGATGTTGAGAGATTCAAATAGGTGAGAGGGTTTTTCTAATCTTTTAGCAACTGCAATCAGATGGTGTGTGCAGAAAAAATGCTAAGCTTAAGGACCCAATACTGTTTCACAGATTTTATACTCCCTGTTGTCTTCCATAAAAATAATAGAAGGAGATGGCGGTTTACAATGGAAGATCGTGAGGTTTCAAAATAAACAAAGATGACCCATCATAAGGAAATTGTTGGGTAATCAACGGATAACAATCTCCCACTTGGATCGTAGATGTAATCTAAAAGTCATGAAACCTCTACTCAATTAAAGAAACCAAATGCACGAATCGTGTAGATAAGTCCCCCAAATGTGAGTTTTATCTCCCAATCATGATACATCTTATTTCTTATTCTATTTTAACTGAATGAATAAACCTTTATGTTCATTCTAGGTCCTTAATAGTTGTTATCCTCAAAATAAAAATGTGTACACTAGAAAGAGAAAACAACAAAATGAATAAGAGTTTCGTTAAAGTACATACAATAAATCACATATTGGAACCAAGTCCCATTATAACAATATGATCCTTAAAACTCTTTGATGGCATGCCTTTTGTTAAAGGATCAACAATCACTAATGTAGTGCTAATGTGTTCAATAACTACTTTGTTCTCTTTGACATGTTCCTTAATGGCCAAATATTTAATGTTGATGTGCTTACTTCGACTACCACTCTTGTTGTTTTTGGCCAAGAAAACTACAGCTGAATTGTCACAGTACATTTTTAATGAATTAGAAATGGAATCCACAATTCTAAGCCCAGATATGAAATTCTTCAACCATACACCATGTGAGGTGGCCTCAAAACAAGAAACAAACTTAGCCTCCATGATAGAAGTAGCAGTCAAAGTCTGCTTTGAACTCCTCTAGGATATCGCTCCATTGGCAAACATAAACACATATCCAGATGTTGACTTTCGTGAATCAACACAACCAGCAAAGTCCAAATCTGAGTAGCCAACTACTTTGAGATTGTCAGTTTGTCTATACATATGCATGTAATCTTTGATCCCTTGAAGGTACCTGATCACCTTTTTGACAGCTCTCCACTGGTCTATACTTGGGTTACTTTGATATCTTCCTAACATTCCAATAACAAATGCAATGTCAGGTCTTATACAGATTTAAGCATACATTAGGCTCCCTACTACAGAAGCGTATGAAATATTTTTCATTTGTTCCTTTTCAAGCTCATTTTTCAGGCACTGCCTCAAATTGAACCTATCACCCTTCCAATAAGTGTTATACTCGATGAACAATCTTTCATTCGAAATCTCTCTAAGACTTTATTGATATAGGTTTCTTGGGACAGACCCAAAAAGTATTGATCTATCCCTATAGATCTTAAAGTCAATGACATAAGATGCCTCACCCATATCCTTCATATCAAAATTCTTAGTACCTGTTTGGATGAGCTTATATCAGTATAACTTTTGTTTGTAGAGCTTTTCTAAGAAGCTAGTTGATTATTTGGCTGTCATTTAAAAAAGAACTTTTTTAAATGAGCTTCATACGATAGACTGTTTAGCAACATAAAAATAAAAAGAACTTTTAATTTTAACTATATTTTATTTTGTAATAAAAATTATTTATGCATATAAATATTATTTAAAATATATTAAACAATATGCAAAGCATAATATATTAATTATTATAGAAATTTTAATCCATATAAAATCTAACCAAATCTTTTGTATGGATTGTAACATAAGTAAAGCTAATATCAAAAATAAATATTAAAACATATAAAAAAGTCAAATAATATTATATAAATCTCAAAATAAATGTGATGATGTATTTGTGGGTACTGTGAGAATTATGTGTAAAACATAAGGGTAAAAGGGACTAAAAAATAGGCTCATTAATTGATTTGAAAAATCTACCTGAAAAAGTACTTTTTTTAGAAGCTCCAAATTTGAGCTTCTTAAAAAGTTATATTTTAGCTACCAAAAAAGCTATATCTACTAAAAAAGTACTTTTTCATTTTACAGCCAAACACTTATTTTTCTTTAAAAAAGCTTTTGCAGTGGAAAAAGTATTTATTCACCCTCTAAAAACTCAACCAAACAGGCGTTTAGAAAGAAATTGTTTCACCTCATATAGCAAATCCTTGTCATTGGTGGCAAGTAAAATATCGTTCACATATAGAACAAGGAAACAAATTTTACTCCTATTAACTTTCTGATATATGCATTGATCCATAATATTCTCTACAAAACTATATGAAGAGATGATATCATGGAATTTCAAATACCATTAACAGGAGGCTTGTTTCAATCCATATATGGATTTCTTAAGCTTACAGACCAAACGCTCACCATCACCAAAGGAGAATCCTTCCGGTTGTTTCATATAAACCTCTTCCTCTAGGTCTCCATTTAGGAACGTTGTTTTCACATTCATTTAATGTAGTTCTAGATCAAAACAGGCAACTAATGCCGTAATGACTCGTAAGGAATCCTTCTTAGATATAGGAGAAAAGGTCTCTGTAGAATCGATTCCTTCTTGTTGAGTAAATCCTTTGGCAACAAGCCTAGCTTTATATCTTTCAATGTTTCCTAATGGGTCCCTTTTTGTCTTAAAGACCCATTTACATCCAATGGCCTTTGCACCATTAGGCAACTCGACAAGATCCCATACATTGTTAGATGCCATAGAATTCATCTCATCTACCATTGCATTGCACCATAATTGAGATTAATTGCAATTCATGGCTTGTAAAAATATTTCAGGGTCATTTCGGCTCTAATATTAAAGTCAACTTTTTGTAAATTCATAATGTAATCACTAGGTATTGCTGATTTCCTCTCTCTGATTGATCTGTTTAATGTTGTATTAGCACGCTCCTGTAGAGGAGCTTATACAACTAGTTGCTCAACAACCTCTAGTGATTGTTAAACAATCGGATCTACGAGATTGTCATCAGCAGCTTGTGAAACTTCAATGATTGGTTGTTCAATACCCGTTTGAGTTTGAGGGATGCTATGAATGACAATTAATCTATTACCTGAAGTAGGAGTTTGTATTTCACAACAATCCTTCTCAAGAATTAAGTCCCAAGATTGATCACTCTCACTAATAAAGTCATTCTTAAGAAACTTTGCATTTCTTGATTCCATAAACCTAATACTATGAGATGGACAATAAAATTTGTACCCTTTAGACCTCTCAGCATATCCAATAAAAGATCCACTTTTAGTCCTCGAATCTAGTTTCTCTTTCTTGTGGATTATAAACTCTTACGTCAGACGGGCATCCCTAAACCCATATATGTCTCAAACTCGGTTTCCAACCTTTCCATAACTCAAATGGTGTTTTTGAAACAGCCTTAGTTAGAACTCAATTTAATATATACTCTGTCATTTTAAGAGCTTCAGTCTATAAGGATTTAGGAAGTTTAAAGTTGCTAAGCATACTCTGCATCATGTCTAATAATGTTTGGTTTTTTCTTTCGGCTACACCATTTCAGTACGGAGACCTAGGCATGGTGTATTGAGTTATTATCCTATGCTCCTGAAGAAACTTCGTAAATGGACCAAGTTCTTGTCCATCCTCAGTGTATCTAACATAAAATTCTCCACCTCTATTTGATCTCATGATCTTTATTTGCTTACCGTATTGTCTCTCTACTTTCGCTTTAAATACCTTAAAGGCATTTAATGTTTCGTACTTGTTATGAAGCAAGTAGAGGTACATATATTGCAAGTAATCATCTATAGATGAGATGAAATATTTCTAACCAAACGAGTCCATTTCTGAACTACAAATGCTTGTATGTATGATCTCTAATATGTCTGAACTCCTCTTGGCACATTTCTTTGTTATGTTGGTTTGTTTTCCCCTTATGCAGTCCACACAAACATCAAAGTCAGTAAAATCTAGAGCATTAAATACTCCATCATTCACTAATTTTTTAATTCTATTAAGGAAAATATGTCCCAATCTTCGGTGCTACAACATTGAGGATTTTTCATCCATAACACATCTTTTAATACCATCATTATTATGGACATGCATTGTATTGTGAAAAACATTTTCTTGCAAATTAATTCGGAAAAAATCATCAATCATTGTACCATTCCCAATAAGATTAGATCCATGATATAAACCAAATGATGTATTTGAAAAGTTAAAGGACTATCTCAAAGGTACAAGTCTTGAAACTGAAATCAAATTTCTAGAGAAACTTGGAATATAAAATATTCTTTCTAAATTCAAAATAAAACCAGAATTCAAAACTAATTTGCATGTCCCAACGGCTTCCACATATGAACGCATCTTGTTGCCTGAATAGATGCACTGTTCACTACCCACTGGCTTCTTATGGTTTAGAAAAACATGCAAGGTATTGGAAATATAGATTGTAGAACCATAATCAATCCACCAAGTGTTATGACAAACAACAAACATATTAGATTTATAACAAATAAGTGAGATTGAAATACCCTTCTTTATAAGCCAATCTTTAAATTTGGCACAATTTTTCTTTATGTGCCCTTTCTTTTTACAGAAGCGACACTTAGGATTGAAATCATTTTTTGATCTCAATATGGATTGGTATTTTACCCCCTTCCTTTATTTTTCTCTATTCCTTCATTTTGTGGCCATATGTGCACTTTCACCTAATTCCATTATTAACCTCGCTTCCTTTTGAACACACATAGTTAGCAGTTTATTGATAAACCATTTATCCTTATATGTGTTGTAAGAGATTTTAAAGGGTCCATATTGAGATGGAAGGGAATTAAGTATGTAATGCAGAAGGAAATACTCAGACATCTCAACCTTAAGAGACTTCAGCTGAGTCGTAGTGTCCCTCATTCGCACGATGTGCTCACGCACACCTCTAACACTTGTGAGCTTCATTGATCATAACTTGTTCGTTAAGGTACTGGCTAGGACCTTATCTGAAGACTCAAGCTGTTCATCAATAGCCTTCAATTGATTCCTAACATATCACAGTCTCCAATAGAACCACAAATGCTAGCATGAATTTTGGTTTTTATGTACATCATGCTGAGGTGATTAGATCGTTCCAAATGTTCATAAAGAGCAATTTCAACCTAAGTCCTAGTTTCAGTAGGTGCTGATGGTTTATCTTTCCGGATAGCGTAATCAATATCCATCCATCCTAATTGGAGGAGAACCCTCTCTTTCCATATTTTATAATTATCACCATTCAATTGGGGAATATCACATTAAATATCATAAAAATTCAAAGGTTAAATAACTGCACAAAATTCAAATAAGCATGCTATGTCACTAAATTTGTTGAAGCAAAGAAACATGTATCATGTTTTTACCAATGTTAAAACATGCATTATATTCCAAATGTGAATCATACCATAATTAAAACTGTCTGTGGGCTAAGCTTTAATTAAAATATTCATATATAACCTTTATGATAAAACTATCAAATTATATTCCTTTTCTTAATACCTGTGGGTAAATTAAGAAAAATTCAATTTACTTTTCCATCCTAATTAACCATGCAAATATAATAAATCCTCTTGTTAGATAAAATTTATTATATTTGAATATGATTAATTACAATTTGTGTCATTTTACTACATGCGATCTATGACATTTAATATATAATTTTTCTTAATCAAAGATGATGTGGCTAATCTTTAACTAATTAAAATTATATTGATCACATGACGCCTCGTTTTATGCAAAATATGAATAATAAAGGTTCCGTATAATCTTTTAAAATTTATTAATCATGCATCAATATCATATATTTGCACATATCATAAAATTGGACTAATATGTCAAAACTGAAATATTTATGAGTCCAAAATGTCAATACAATATAAAAATGGATCACTTTCAATCCAAATTATATATAATTTATTCTTTACAAGTATAAAATTAAAACTTTCATGATGCCTCACGTTATATGTGTTAGTTCCAAAAATGTGATGCTTATGCTTTACATAAAAAGCTTACATTATTAAAACAAGTTCTGGAGAATTTATACAAAGACTTTCCAATGATGGCCCCTACATATATCAGGGAACAATGAAAAGCATGACAGAGTCAAAATGCATGGATCATGATTTCTGCAACAATTATTCGAAACTTTCTAAAGATTGGGCCCCATGTAGTAAAAGGTTTTGAATTGTCAAAGTTTACTTGCAAATGCATGAAACAATTAAAGCATAAGTTAAAGTTTGTAATGGTGGGCCCCTTGAAAACTAAATTGTTAATTTAGTAAAGAAGAATGAAAAATGTAAGCATCATTTTTAACCTCTTGTAGGGTCGACTTGACCCACATCTAACCCATTTTACAAATTTGACTATATCTTGACTTCCACAACTTCGTTTTTGATCATTCCAAAGCCATCATAAACATAATTGAATTTCCTTTAGATATGCAAGATCAATTTCACAATATATTGAATTTAACAACATCAATATATTCAACAATATATTGAATTTAACAACATCAATATATTCAACAGAAACATTGCTCATTCATGTATAAAATCATAGAAATTCAATTACATCAAGACAAAGGTAAATAAGTGCTCTGATACTAACTGTTAGATATAAAAAGAAACAATATACATGTCTACTATGATAAAAAAACATGAATTTTGGTCTTATACCTCCTACCATTGATGTTGAGAGATTCAAATGGGGTTAGAGGGCTCTTCTAAGCTTTTAGTAAATGCAATCAGATGGTGTGTGCAAAAAAAATGCTAAGCTTATGGACCTAACACCGTTTCACAGATTTTATACTCCCTATTATCTTCCATCAAAACAATAGAAGGAGATGACAGTTCACAGTGGAAGGTCGTGAGGTTTCAAAATAAACAGAGACGACCCATCATAAGGAAACTGTTGGGTAACTGACGAATAACAACATAAACTTTGATTTATTATATTAACTTCAAATTAGATCAGAGTTGAACTATATTTATTATGCCTAAATTTAAGGCCACAAAGAAACATCTCTAAAACAATAATATTTATACCTTTATTCATTAATAACATTAATTCATTATTTTTAACTTAAATTCTATGATCAATTTTTTCTTAATTCTATCATATCATAATTAGTTCTTTTGCTTTATTTATCTTGAATCTTTTTGATCTATTGTAATACTTTGCAGGCTTACAACCTTGAATTCATTACAATGTTGTGATAATTTCCACTATAGTAATGCCTCATTCACTTTTAAAAAACACATAATAGTGTTGTAGGCCACAATTATTGTAATACAATAATATCATAACAACAATAATGAAATATAAAATTTGTTCATTTCATAATAGAAAATAATTTAATAATAGATCACAATGTTTTTTATATTATAATAATAATTTGTTCATAATTTAAAATATTGTATATAAGACAATAGTGAACATATAGAAAACAAAAATTTTACTATTTAAAATAATAATGTCATAAAATGCTATAAGAACAATCTTACTAAAATTATTAGAGGATCAAAATTATTTATATTAGTTGAATGACATAATACTCATACAGGGAGACTTAAATATCATAATTATTTTCAACATAATTATCTTTTATACTTCCCCCTTTTTCCTCCCTTTACTTCTTTTTTGTGCTCTCTCTTCTTTTTCCTTCTTTTTTAACTTAAACTCCACAAACACCTATTTATCTTCATATATTCTTTGTTTTTTTTAATCTTTTTGTAAGATACATATTAATCTCACTTTTTTCTTCTTCCTGACATTAACAACCACTAACTATCATTTTTTTTCCTTTTTCTTTTAATCCTCTAAAATGTTTACCATGAGTATGACTAATCAAACTTTTCCCCTTATTCTCATGTTTAAGTATATCTCTATTTGCTACCTTCTTTATATGTTAAGTTTCTTTTAAGCAGATACTTCATTATCATGTTAGCTCTATTATTATGTATGGATTTTTTTTAAAAGTTGTAATAATTTTTGGTAAAGAATATATCTTATCCTTTAGTGCAGTTGATCATTGTGCTTTAATATTCTTAAGTAAGAGGATGGATCCTACTATAGCAAATGATGTTTTGATTGTTCATAATTTTCTTTAGGTCCAATTCTTCTAAAAACTTATTAATCCACACAAACTTTTTACTTACTCATATTACTGTTATGTACTCTATTTTAATGGTGGTGCAACACACTTATGTAATTTTGACTGTTAAAAGGATATCTCCCTTTTAAAAAATCATTTGGTACCTAACCTACATTGTTTGAAGCTGACATCAATAGTGAGAATTGCTTCTGTGTATTCATATAATACATGTGTACTATTACCAATAGTTTAGAAGTGCTTTTGAATTAATTAAATATCCATTTCATAGTTATCTAATGCTCTTATGCAATGTTTAAAACAAAATTATTCGCAATACTATTTACATGTATAATATCTAGTCTTGTTTGTATATAATCAAGAGGAAAAAATCTTTTTTATTTTATCTTTGCCTTTTTTAGTTGTAAAACATTATTGAGAACTTAATTTGAAATAATTAGCAACCATAGGATTAACAAATGTGGAGTTACGTTGTTCACAATGAATCAAACTAAAACCTTTTCTTATACCTTTAATTCATTATAAATAAGTCAAATTCTTCTACAATTATCTTGGAGGCCTATTTTAAATATGATCATACAAGCTTTATACCTTATTTACATGCTAGTTGCTTATTTCCTTTGAATATGAAGCCTCCTATCTATTCTATGTAGATTTCCCCCTCTTAACCATCATGTAAGAAGACGGTCTTTACATCAAGTTATTCAACTTCAAAGTTTAAACTAAAAAGAATGTTAAGTACACGTTTGATTGAAGATATCTTTACAATTTGTGAGAATATTTTTTATGAAAAAAGTTAATTATATTTTATAGTTGAATCTTTTCACAATTAATCTTGTATTGTATCTATATTCAAAATTTACTTTTACTTTTGAGCAGGAAGTTCCTTTATTGTTTATTACTTTTAACCTTTGGGCATCTTTACTAACTCTAATGCATGGTTGCATATTGTTATGTAGGAACTTGATCTTCCTATGCATGGTTTCTTTTTACTCGTAGCTCATAACGTAATAGAGTATTATAGTTCTATATAAATAATTATCATATAACTCACGTAGAGAGTACCATTCAGACGGGTGCCATTCTATAATGGATCTCTGTAATGTACGATTATCTAGTAGTATAAAGTACCTCCAAGTGTTATTGTATTCATCATAAAAAAGTTTATGTGAGCTAGATTTGGTGAATTAGAACTTCTAAAGAAAAATACATACATGTTAAATGCAACTCTTTATGGCTTGCTTACACTATAACAAAGTAGACATTTAGCTACGTTTTTTACAACGTTTGAAAAATTGTCGACAAAAGTTATCATATTGCTATGATTTTACAAATCGTCATTAAAACTAAGCCTTTAGCGACTAACTACAAAAACTTCACAAAAGGAACAACATTTCGTGAAGAGTGACAAAAATCGTCACGAAATGGTGAACATTTAGTGACAATTACTGAAAATCGTCACAAAATGATCCATAATGGGCGACAATTTAGAAATTCGTCACTAAATGAACTTTTGGTGACGATTTTTAGGAATCATCACCATAATGTGTTAAACATTTAGTTACTAATGTTCGAAATTGTCACCAAAGGGTTCACAATTGACGACGATTATACAAAATTGTCAGTAAAAAGATGTTTGGTTTTTTACGACAATTTTGACATTGTTTCTAAAAGTGACCATTTGGTGACAATATTTGCAAGTGTGTCCAAAAGATCAACATTTGGTGATGAACAAATTTTGAAAATCATCACCAAATGTTACACAAATCGTCACTGAATGGTCCACATTCGATGACAATTTCTAGAAATCGTCACTAAAGGTTCTACAATAATTTGCAACACATTTGGTGACCATTTGCCTAAATCATCACCAAATGGTTGACATTTTGCAAAATTGCTAAACTAACATTTTTATAATCTATCATAGTTAACATACGTTTTATTAGAGATTTGTTTTGAATGTTTACAAAGTATTGTTGAAAAAACAAATACAACATAAATTTAAGTGTTAAACAACAGTATTAATTAATCATTAATATTTACTAACATCGCAAAAATTAGTTATAAAAAATTTAAATAATTGTATCAATATAATAATATGATATATGGAGTAGTACGAACTTTGAATTAGAAGTTTAACAATTCATACAATCATAGAACAAGAACAATAATAGTCCACATTCAATAGTATGCAGCTTGAACCCTAACTAGTAGAGAGGTTGCTTAACAAATTCTTACAAATACAATAATAAATCAACTTTAAAGCTGAGTCCAGTTAATTGGATGATATAATTATTTTTTTTGGATTCCAGGTGATATGAGAGTCGGTAAAGGTAAATGAGTCCCTGATATCTGGATTCCTGAAAAGGATCCTTGCACATTCAAAGGCACTAATTGAAACAGTAATAGTTCTTCCCTCAAGTGTAGGGTTTTTCACACCCTCTTACAATAGCGTTTCCGCTATAGCTAAACTTGTAGAGGATACAGTGAATGAGTCGCTAGATTTAATATGGAAGACAAGTTCTCCAGATGAACTGCCAGTACTAGACAGTTTACCTAAAACACAATCAGTATAGAACTTAGATATTGTCAGATTAGTAAACCGTTGAATAAACCGAAATTGGAGTGATGTGCATACGTGAATGACCATATGAAGTCTGTAGAATTGACAAATTTTCCAAAACAACCGATTTCCCTAATCTTTTACAAATCGTTGTGACATCGTTCCCATCTCAATGGGCATACATGTAATCTTCGAGATTCAAGGAAGCTTAAAACAACATGTAGTATATACCATCAAATGTGACTATATAATAGCTTCATAAAAGGAAATGAGATGTACATAATAAGAAAAGTGACGTTGTTCGGATGATACTAAACACCATGAAGCAGAAGATCAGCCATGGAAGGCAAACCATGATTAGTGTATGAAGTGGAGATTTTTTCTGCATTGTTTATTTTTTCAGTAGGGACAATTTTGCCACATTCCTCCCAACGGAATGAATTAGGGCCATCCGGAACTAGTCACCATGTTGACATTCCTTGATTAATAATGTTCAGAGGTATATTATGCAAATGTCGATTTAGAATAAAATGATGATATGTTCAACTCCAATTTTGATGATAAGTGAAAGTAATCCGGTTTAACACTTATACATCTTCAATACGCCAAATGATATGAAAGTTACCCTTACTAAAATTTCAGAAATCTACTATGCAGTTTTTATCAAATGCAAAATTTAGAATTTAAAGTAGAATAAACATGACTATGTTCTTAATGTATAGAAATATAGTATTATCTATATTGGGATATATTACGATTAATGGAAATTATCATCAAATAGTTACGAAGCTTTGATAATGGAAGTGTTAAAGGTCGTTGGGAAGAAGCCAACCCATATATACAAATAACAAAGACAGACAATAAATCATGTTCGAAACACAACCATAAACACAACTCATACATCAACTGTATAATTAAGAACTCAAAATAAACACCTAAAGGTATAAGTTAAACTTAGCACAACTTCGTTGATGAAATAGAACAAAAGAATAATAACGATTAAGTTAATAATGGTTCTTTGACAGTGATGACCACAATATAGAAACAGAAGAGAGGATTTTGAGAAATGTTGACGGCTTGAATGAGAATGGAGTAGCCTTTTATTGTGGTTGTCATTGAAAACCTAATATAAAACGACGTCAGTTTTCTTCTTTAGGTAAACGATGTCGTTTATTGTTTATTGTAGTTGTTTGGAAGTAGTATTAATTAATTTGTTACGATCTATTACATTTGGTTGACAAATGTCAGATGTAGCGACTAATACATGGTTCGTCGCCAAAGCTCGTGGGTTCATAAATAATTTTTAATAAATTTATTTTCCTATTCCAAATAAAACATAATTAGAATTAAAAATTTAATTATTCAATTGAAAACTATTTGCAAATTAATTTGTTCACCGTTCAAATAAATTATAATTGACTTACAATTTTCATAAAATTATACATTTTGATTATTATAATTTCAACAAAAACGTATTTCAAAAAATTATACATTTTAATTATTGTAATTTAGAAAAGCTAAATTATAATAATTTAACAAGACATTGTAATATAATTAGAAAACTATTTCTAACAAATTAAAATTAAAGATTAGTCATTTCCAAAAATTAAGCAAATGAAGAACAATTGCATATATGTGAGAATATTAATTTAACATTTTGTATGATGTATTAAGAATACCTCATATATATTAATCAATTAAGAAAATTAAGAAAGTAAAGAGATTGCTTCGGTTTTGGGCGACGATGTGAAAATTTGGTAGCAAATTGTCTACCATTTGCAACTAAGTACGGTGGTTGGTTGCAGAAATGGTCTTCTGCGACTAAAATTACTTTGTCGCAAAAACCCTCGGGTATTTAAATTAAATGTATCTTTTATACAAATAATAAGGTTAATGGTAGATTAAGGGCAAAAGGGTATATGTTGTCATGTTAGTGATGAATTTGGTTTAAATGGAATGTGTTTTACAATCCTTATTAATTCAACTAATAACAAAAAGAAGATACAAATTTTTAAAAATTTTCTCATTTTATTTTGTTTATCCACCAAATTAAAAATAAAGATTAGTAATTCCCAAAAAATAAACAAATCAAGAACAACTTCATATGTAAGTGTAAAAGACAATTTTTTCATTTTGTTATTGGTAATAGGAAAAACTCATATATGTTAATCAATTAAGAAAATTATGAATGTAAAGAAAATGTTTAGGTTTTGGTGACGTTGTGTATAATTGGTAGCGAAATTGGAGTGATAGGTGACGATAGTTTTGACCATTAGAAAAAGGTAAAAGGTTTAGTATTGGCGATGATTTATCAATTTGGTATCAAAATGTTGTACAACTTCCGACGCTATTTTATTTTCGTAGCCAACATTTAACATTTGGCAACGAAATGTAGATTTTTCGCCAAATGGAATGGATGAGAAAAATTAAACAGACGTTAGGAAGACATCGTTCAAAGGATGACAAACGACATTGTCTTAGTGTCTATTTAAACACAGATGCCAGCCTCTTCCTTTTTTTCCCCTCGAACAGACGACAGTGCCCAAATGAGTCTGTTTTCTCAAAATGTCAAAATTGCCCTATCTTCTCCTCTATATTGGACAACAGCAAAGAATCTTCTCTGTGCGCTTGCCTTCTTCATTTGGTGAGTTATGTTGATTGGATATTTTGTTATGTTATTGAAGTCGTAAATAGTACGACGTGTCCGTGTTATGTTTTGAGTTTCTTTTCAATTTTTTTGCATTTATTGGTGATGATAATGTTTTGAGTTGTGCAAAAGTTATGTTGTTGTTATTGAAGAAAGGGAAAATAGACGATTTATTTATGTTCTTGAGTTGAAATTTGCTTGCCCATAAGGTGTTCGACAAAAGTCCTAAACGAGTTTTGAGTTTATAAATGTTGTTGTCTTTTGTAATAATGGTATATAAATGTTCATATTGATTGGTTTGATAAAGCCTATAGGAGTTGAAGAGTGTTATGGAAAACCTTGCTGGAAGAGTCTCATAATGATCTTATTGTTATCTACTAATTTTATTAGTTTATTTTATCTTCATAATGTTTATAATATTTTTAAATGTAATTTTTACTACTCCCTTCTGTTTTATCTACTTACTTTAAACAATGCTTTGAAGATAATTTATTGTACAAAAATATTCAACTCAGATAGTTGCTTTAGTTTTGATAATAATCCATTAATTTTCAATGCCTTTAAAGTTAATACTGCTACAATTATGCCTAATGATCCATCAATCATCCTAGCATCAACTATATTCTCCTATTTCACAATTAAAAATGTTAAGCACTAGTCGTTTATTGGAAAGGTCAAAAGTAACTGTTAAAATAAAAAAGAAAGGCCATGTTAAATATATTGAATCATTATAATATCGTATGCATTAGTTATACCATCCACACACATGTTTTATTAGATAACTACATTCACATAGGTTCAACATCAACATGGAATAAGGGTATAATAAGTCTTAATCTCAAATTTTCAAAAAATATATACAAAAAGAAATTAAAAAATGAGGAAGATTATTAATACAATTAAAGTGACATGGGATGACTTAAATAGCTTAAGAAAAAAGCTAAGAAACTAAGAATGAGATAGCCCACAAATGATTTATTTATGATAGTGAGTTAATCCTTCATCTTGATTTCTTTGGATGAAGATAATGATAGTGATTGTAATTATAGCTTATAAACCATGATTACAATATTAACTAAAGGAATAGATAAATTTTAAAAATTTAAAATTTATGCTCAGTTCTTGAATGTGTACATTCAATAAGTGAGCATTCATTATAAATCATTAAAGTGAATACTCACTTCTTGAATGTCTACATCTATGAAAATATACTTCTTAAATGTATACATCTATAGGTTAAAATGATTGTTTGGTGTATGAGAAATCTCTTCACTTTTAAAATACTTTATCAAATTGTTCAACATCCTTCGTCGTGCTTTAAATATGCTTTTATAGTACCATAAAGAAGAAATTTTGTATTTAGTTAGTGATTATGTATAGGGTTATTTGTAGATTATGTGTTCCTCTATTTGATTGTAGTCGAAACCACATGATTTGTATGGCATCTTTAGGTATATTCTCCCTGCCTACCACATATTCGACAAAAGCAACTGTTGTTAATACGAATCAGTAGTAACCATTATTGTTATTGCGAATAAGTAGTAATCATCTTACTAATTGGCTTGTTAATTAATTGTTTTATATATCAGTTGTCATTTCATTTTGTTGTATATTGTTTACGTAATTGGTGTGTATGAACTAAAACAACATTGTTGAGTGGACAGTAAACAACTCCACGTACCTTAGTTACATAGGTTTTTTTAACGTAATATTAAACGAAAAATGCATGTAATAACTCACTTATCTTCTTTTATTGTTTAGCTAAATGGATAAGAGTTGGATGTGTCATCAAAAATGGTTAACTGAATACGTAGGAGCTAAGAGTTTTATGCAATTTGTAAAAGATTAATTGGTGATGAATGTAGTATTCGTTGTCTATGCATCGATTACTTAAATGTCGACTTCCAAAGTGAAGATGTGGTATATAATCACTTGCTGATCGAAGGCATAGACAAATTCTATACTCCATGGCTTTATCACGGTGAACGTAAGGAAGCAAGTTATAGTAGAAGTGGCAGTACATGTTATGATGACAGTTACAGTAATGATATTGATGATTGTGATGTGAATGATGATGGTGATGATGGGATTGATGAGATGTTAGACGATTGTCAAAATTATATAGAGATTATGAATGAAACAATAATGCTTAACATAATTAGTAGTATTAAAGAAGATAATTTTGGGAAGTTATTAAAAGTTGCTCAAGAATAATTATATCCGGAGTGCTCTAATTTCTCACAACTGTCATTTATTATAAAATTATTACATTTGAAGGTTTATAATAAATGGAGTAACAAGTCTTTTGACATGTTAATTGACTTACTAAACGGTGCATTACCTATTGGATATAAGTTGCCGAAATCTTACTATGATGCAAAGAAACTGTTAAGGGACCTTGGATTAGGATATATTTCAGTTCATGCTTGTAAGTATGACTGTGTTCTTTTTTGGAAGGAAAGTAAAGATCTTCTGGAGTGTCCTATTTATGGTACATCAAGGTGGCAGGTAGATGATGGGAGAGGGAAAAAGATACCAAATAAAATCCTTCAATACTTTGTATTAAACCACGATTACAAAGACTTTTTATGTCAACAAAAATAGTTGTAGATATGAGGTGGCATAATGAGAAACGCATTGATGATAACATTATGCGTCATCCAACAGACTCAATGGCATGGAAAGAGCTTGATAGAAAGTTTCTATAGTTTGGACAAGATTGTCGTAATGTTTGACTTGGATTGGCCTCAGATGGATTGATTCCTTTAAGTAATATGAGTAATTCATATAGCATGTGGCCAGTGATTCTAGTCCCATAGAATTTACCTTCATGGAAGTGTGTGAAGGAGCCTTTTTGTTTTTGTCTTTACTTATTCCAGGACCTACTGCTCCTAGTAAAGACATCGATTTATACATGCAACCATTAATTGATGACTTAAACGATTTGTGGGAATTTGGATTACAAACTTTTGATGTTGTTGAAGGCAAAACATTTATAATGCATGCTATTGTTTTATAGACTATAAATGATTTCCTAGATTATGGTAATTTGTTTAGGTGGAGCATTAAAGGGTATACGGCTTGTCCTGCGTGTAACCATCAAACATATTCAAAAAGGATACAAAGTAAAATATGTTATATGGGCCATCGTCGTTATTTGGAACATGAGCATAGATGGCAAAGAAGTAAACACTTTAATGGCACAGTAGAGTTAGGTGAAGTTACGATGTAGTTTTTCGGTGATGATATTGTTTACAAACTGTCACATTTGGGTGACATTACACTTGGCAAACACCCAAGTAACAAAAAGCGTAAGAGAAATGATCTCGAACTGAATTGGATAAAAAAAGCATATTTTTCAACATGCCATATTTGAAGGAATTACTACTAAGGCACAATCTTGATGTCATGCATATTGAGAAAAACATTTGTAAGTCCATTTTAGGGACTGTTATGGGAATTGATGGGAAATTGAAAGACAAAATTAAGGCTAGACTAGACTTGGAAGACATGAATATTAGAAAGGATTTACATTTAAAAAGAAGAAATGATGGCTCATACGTTATTCCCCCTGCTTGTTACAACATGTCAAAAAGTGAGAAATAATCATTCTATCAGTTCCTCCAATCAGTCAAATTTCCTAATGGTTATCATCAAATATAGGTCGTTATGTGAATGTTAAAGAGGAAAAAGTTTCAAGATTGAAAAGTCATGATTGCCATGTACTTTTGTAATGACTACTTCATGTTGGAATATGTGGGTGTTTATCGAAGGATGTGTCTGTTACTTTGGGTCAATTGGGAGAGTTTTTTAAGTAATTATAATGCAAGACATTTAAAGTTAAAGAGCTTGACAAAATGGAAAAAGACATAGCATTGATTCCATATAAGCTTGAACTATTATTCCCCTTATCGTTTTTTGATGTTATAGTTATTTGGCAATTTACTTACTATATGAAGCAAAACTTTATGGACCGGTTCAATTTCGATAGATGTTTCTAATTGAAAGGTAATTCATATTAAATTCAACAAGTTTTTTCTATGTTATTTGTTTGTAACAATTCCTAAGTTTATAACT
>JAOTAY010000005.1:15281058-15291820 GCA_025629805.1 Erythroxylum baracoense
TGGCTTTTGGCTGTGGCTTAAAAACGGCGCCTGTGGGTGGGTCCCACAGGCGTCTGTCCAAGTTTAATAACGCCTGCCAAATTTTTATACAACATGGCGTCGTTTGGACATTGGACAGAATAAGACAGTGTTAACTTAGACAGAGGATCCGAACTCTCCAAATCATGCATTACGAACTTGAGAATTTTTACCATGCTTTCCTTTTCGTTTTCTCTCCTTTAGGGATGGCAATGAGCTGGCCCATGGGCCAACCTCTGTCAAATTTTTTAAAATATTTTTTTAAAATTAAAAATATATAATAATTTATTTTTTTAATTAAATTAGGGTCTTCGTTGTTCAGACCCAAGTTTACTCAAAGCCCAACTCTTCTAAGTAAAATGATGTTGTTTTACTTAAAATAATTAGACCTCAAATTTGCCTAAACCTGGGCCTGACCTATAAACTGGCCTATTAAAAATAACTAAATTTAGGCCCATAAGAAAAAAAAATTGCCATACCTACTCTCCTTTTTCCGTTTATAGCTACAAACTTGTGATGAAATGACACATGATATATATAAAAAAAGAAACCCCTTACCTACTCAAGTAGCGCTCTTCAGGAAAAGGACAACCAATTGAACGAACCAAAAGAAAATAAAGCCAAACCCATGCATCATTCAAGATCAACATGACTACAAAATAAACAAAATTGTACCCCCTGCTATTATTTACTTCGGCCCCACTACTTTATTTCGTTTCTCTTTATATCTTCACTAAGCACCTGCCACCCGCAACAATTTGTGCCATGGAAACATCACCCAGTGAGTCCGAGGCTCAATTTATTTCTTCTTCAAATTGTAATTCGTCTAGTTCATACTCTTCAACGTCTGATAAATCCAAAGAAACAAAGACTTCAAAGATCTATAAACGAAACCAGGAACCAAGAGACGATTATGGTGATCAATGTGTCAAAAAGGTCAAGAGCAATGGAGATGCTATGAGGCCGCCAACTTATCGTGGAGTGAGAATGCGCCAATGGGGAAGATGGGTGTCAGAAATCAGAGAACCAAAAAAAAACTCAAGAATTTGGTTAGGTACTTTCCCAACTCCAGAAATGGCAGCTCGAGCCCATGATGTGGCAGCTCTCACCATCAAGGGTAGTTCAGCTTGCCTCAACTTTCCGGAGCTTGTCCACCAACTCCCCCGTCCGACCACTGCCTCCCCGAAAGACATTCAGGCTGCGGCAGCCCTAGCCGCCGCCTTAGACCCCAAAAAGAGTCATGTCGAGGATGAAATATTGCCGGTGGCTCCTTGCTCTCCTGACAGTTCTATAGCTTATGTTGACACTCAAGAGTCGTCGAGTTCGCCGATAATGGACGATGATGACCCGTTCATGGACTTGCCAGACCTTTTCTCGGACATATGTAATCAGTTTGATGAGTTCCGTTTCTTTTCTCTGTGGCAGCTGGCTGTACCTGAGACTTGTGATATTGGTTTCAGTTGGTATCACCCTCAAGACCCTCCTTACGGGATTACTGATAATATTTGGCACCCAACTAACACGCCTGAAACAAAACCTTTATAAGGTTTTGGCCACTCCAAATTTGGACAAGCACTTGATCAATAGATCCAATCTGGGACTCCTACCTGGGATTGCGTGAACTGTTTTTAATGTCCATAAATTTCCTGTCCTGAGATACAACTGGTCAAGGTAAAGGTGAGGTCTTCGCCGCCTTCTTTTGCTATCTACGTGAACCTGTGTAAGAAATAAATGGCAAAGTTTCATGTATAAGAGTGAGTGAGGTACATGTATAGTTCGAAAACGTTAACATCTATATTCTATTTGGTTTAAGGTTTAATCTCTTGAAGGGTCTGTTGCTTTGATGCATTATTTGACTCTAAAATCTGGATGTCTCAACCAAAATTGCATAATATGTTAATGATAGCCTGGAATCCCCTGTTTTTCTTTTCTTTGTTTTTACCTCAATAAAATAATGCTATCCACTGTCCCAGAAGTATTCAAAGCTGTTGTTGTTGATTAAGAAAGCATCTAGGTGGAATGGATTTCTTTCTTCTTTTGTCTATGCTCCTTATTAGTGAAGATATATTTATATAAGAAAACAAAAGAAAAAAGAATGTTCTTCTGAGTTTCTTATAACGTTTCTTTTTTTAGTCTTATGCTGTTACTTAAAGATAGGGTAATGAGGAGAACTTCAAGACATGACAGAGACTTTAATACCACCATGCTAGGCACTTTTGATAAATCTATCAGCTCCTCATAAAACATAGAATGTACTCACCTTCATGAAATTATGGAATTAATTTTTAAAAGCAGTTTAAAGGTACAGAATAAAAAGTGGCTCATTGTACCAGAAAAAGAAAACAAAAAGAAGAAATATAATGGCTCATGTAGTACTTTGAACTTGCCATCTCTATCCAATCCCTTTTATCGTCCACTTTCCTTAGTGCAATCACATTTAACTTGCTAATGTAAGGCCAATAAAGAATCATCAAATATTCATATCATACCCCACCAACCCAGTGGAGTTACTGGCTGTGCAACCTTTTTTAAGACCTAAAACCATATTACTAGTCGAATCAGCATTATAACCATATTAGATTGATAGAAACAATTGGAAATGAAAGAAAATTTGACTATTTCTCAATAGCATAATTGTTAGAAGTGCCTAACTCACCCCCAAAAGCTAGCTCAATGGCATTAGTCATAAAAAGGTCGTTGATATATATCTGCATTATGGACCACAGGCTGTAGGTACAGATAGCACTAGAGAAACATTGCTTTCAACTCAGATATTGATCAATAATCAATTAGAAGCAAAGACAATATTACAAAAGAAAAATCATTTGCTTACTAAATTACTTTTCGCGTGTCAATTTTATAACTTAAGAATCACAATGTAGATGAAATTGAAATTTAGTTTAGTTGGACATTATACTTTTTAACTTTAGATTTATTTTGTTAAAAATATTTATTATTTAAATTAGATTTGAACACTATCGTATTCAATATTATTGAGTTTATGATAGTTCTTTTTCAATGATTAAAAAATTAAACCGGTTTACATGATTTAATTGTAAAAATTTTGAAACGATCAATTTTTCTATTTTAATAATAATAGTTATTAAAATTTAATTAATTAATTAATTAATTAGTTAAATTTATTATAATGTTAAAAAACAACACACATTTACTCCTCCTTTTGCCTTGGGAAAAAAACAAAGATAAGAATATATGACCAAGTCATTCTCATTGTCCAATCATTAAGAAGATTCCTGTGATTTTCCGATATTTCTTTTAAGGTTGCACCAATCAGAAGCCATCCCCATCCTCATAGGTCATAGTATCAACAAGAAACCAAAAGAATTGATTATAGAATTTGTATGGCTGATAATAAGCCAAAACCAACTTGGAGTTTCTAAATATATCTGATAAAAATGAAATCTTGTTGAATTACATCATATTTACAAAATAGAAAGCAGCACATGTGAATGTTGACTATAGAAGCATCCGATGTTCAGAAGTTGATTTGACCAAATTGGCCCATATATAAAGGCCTAAGGGGACATAAAACTTGTCACTCTCTATGGAGTTATAAGCAACCATATTTCTCTTTTATCAACCTTATTAACAGTTTTATTTTCACTGAGATATCATGCAAATTTCATTTGATAAATGATAATAGTTTGATGGGTTGAGAAAGATCCTGTAACTATGAAGATTTTTCCCTTGTCGATTTTGGTATTTAATTTATAAAGATGCTTGATGTTAAAATTCACTGTATTATCCACAATTGATGAGATGAGATATGCTTATCTACTCATTACCATCCAGATTAAGTCTTAAATGTAGAGAAACCCTCTTTAATTAGTATGCATATTATAGGTACATGCAACATTCTCTGTCCTAGTTGTTTCTACTCTCACGTTACAATAGAAAGACACAGGAGTCCAAAAGAATCTCTCTGTACCTTTTGCTTTGGAGATTGCTTTTTACAATCATTAGATCCTTGTGTACTTTTGATGTATACAGATCTTGTTTTCTTCGTCTTTGAGAGAGAGAGGGAGAGAGATGTAAAAATTAAAGTCCCACAAGAGTCAAGAACAAGACGACCATATGCTAACCTTGTCCTGTCATCGCCACCAGAGCTGCAGAATTAAAGAGACGTTGGTGGTCAATTTCATTTTGATTATGTTATTACAAACCTCTTCTTTTCTCAAAAAAGAAAAGAAGGCTATTGGCATCGTGTACCCAAAAGCCGATCCACCTGTAATTGCCACTTGTTTAAGGTGCTACATTACACGTTATTACTAAAAGGAGCTATGTCCCATCATTCATAATCACCCTTAAAGCATCAGTCCAAGATTCTTTCTTTTCTAACCCTCCTTTCTATGAACATCAACGGAAAATGAGGATTCATCGGCATGACATTTTTTCAGTTCTCATAAGCAACCGATTGCTTGAGGAATTATTTAAAGATTTTGGTAATTCCGTAATTACGAACAAATGCTTAATCTTATTTCTAGCTTGACATGAATAAATGCAGCAAAAAAGATTAAGCTCAACTTGACAAGTTGATAATGATAACCCTAACATATTTCAACTCCCAAGTGTTGATCAAATAGAACAATTTTCATTAAAATCTGAGCAATAAAAATTACTTAAAAGAGATATGCTTACAAAAACAGTTATGGGGGGATATTTCAAAATATCAACAATGACGTAGAGTTGCTGATTGTAAGCTATTTCTCTTGATAAGTAGAAGCTGAATAAATTAGTTATTGTTGTATCTAAAACATGTAGGCGATCAAGACATTCCTCAAGATTCCTGGACGCCGGCAAGTGTTTACCAAAGGGGTATATAACCAACTACTCCAATAAAAGAAGCATATTTCTTAATGTGGTCACCACAATTTAATTTTTAATCATTCAGCCTTATTCATAACCTTTTGGGATTAGAGGAACTATGTCCTTGGAATTGTTTTCTACGTAAAGTCAAAATTTTACTTGTCATAATTCTCATAAATTAACTTTAGTTTTATCATGTTGAGAGTGGCTATGGAACTCCACAAGAAATAAGCATCATAATAGTCCAAACTTTTCTTTCTATCCAAATCTCGCAATCAAAATTCTTTGTTAGATTTGACACATGAGACTAAATTCTTAGTTAACTTGGTCGTAATTTTTAAGTAAGCCATCTATGTCTGAACTGCGTGTACTGCCTCTCCTAAAATTAGAAATCAAGCATTGCATATTATATCACCCAATTATATATGCATGAAAAAGAAAAAGAAAAAAGACAAATTAGTTTTCCAATTCACTAAATTATATTGTTCCATTCACACTATCCCCTAGCTCGACACATATTAAACCTTGAAATCAACAATGTGACCACGAAATCTATTGGATAAAATATGAATCCCCATATTTGATTCATCTCTGAACCTCAATAATTTCATCTTTTAGATTGAATAATTTATTAATACTATCACGATATTTATAATTCTAAGGTATCAAGAGTAGGCAATATTCCCCTAATTATTTAAAGTGGATTTGTCATTAATTGTATAATTTCAAGCCTAACTACTTAGATTGAATAGATGATATATTGATAAATCCTGCAACTAGCCAGCATAGGGAAATGATAACGAGTCAATGAATTTCATGCCCACAAAAAAAATTATGTCCTTTTTCAAAGCGAACCCAAGAAATTAGACACAATTATGTATGATGATCATGCTTCAACTTCGGATTCAAGTTTCTAAAATCAAAGCCAGCCATGTGTCTGTTTCCTTCAAATCTTTGCAGGTGAAGATGACCGAATGAAGCAAGCTTTGGCTAACACCATAACGTATGCCCCCGATGTTTACCTCTACGAAACAACATAGAAAAATGAATCCTACACCAACTTTTTATATGTCCTAACGCTTGCTAGTCCAACTTAATTGGTTTCCTCACTAATCATTTCTTATCAATCATTATTTATTAGCATGTGATAAGTTGGTCGTCGTCTCCTCATCATCATCATAATTATAATAATAGTAAATGTGTCATATCAACAAAGCATCATGTTCCCCTTGCAATTGCCAGCATATTGCCAATATTGATAATCCTTTCATGCTCTTTTGAAACACAAACTACTATTTTCTTTATAACCTACTTGTCTTGAATTCATGCATATTGATATCCTATAAAATGCATGATGCACGGCTTTAAATTGTTCATTAGACATTGAATTAAAACTCCATGGACTATTGTTAGGTTTGTGAAAGAGAGACAGGGAGAACCTAACCCTAGTTTAATATTCTTGGGGCTAAATAGGCCAAGTCCGATGGATAAAGATTAGTTGGAATAAATAAAAGCAAGTCATTCATAAAGATATCCCCCAAGTCCAAAAACAACCTAGATGACATCATGTGTCTTACTATTGATTTGATTAAAAAATCATTATCTTTTTAATAAAAGAAGAATATTAGAACACTCGAGATAATTGCCCATCGGAATCTTCATCAACTCAAAATCGGATGTGCATGTATTTCCAACCAAACCGCCAACTATGTTCAGACATACAAGATATTCATAAAGTAGTGAAGTACTGCACATAATATTTCTGAAATAAATTGGAACTAACTTTGAGTATAAAATCAACAAGAAACAATTAAAAGAACATTGTTAAGTATATATCCCGGCAGCAAAAGAATCCATCCAGCCTAAGGAAAACCTCATTTGGTTTCATAGAATTATATTTACATATGCAACAAAATTCTTTTGTTATGTATATTCTTTATATGAATTTTAGTAATTTTTTAATAAAAGAATCATGCATATATACATAAACTGTGGATGCACTCAATTGTTATATAGATAATAGTTCTTGTCACCATTGTTCTCGACCATGGAATTAGACAAGCACTTGCTGTTAACTTAGGATTAGTGGTTAGCTAAGCATAGTTATATATTACGTATGTATCAGTGCGTGTGCATATGATTAATTATTATATTACATTTGTTGTCAATTCTGTGGAAATTAACGATATTCCCCTCCAAAGTAAAAGGAGACAAAGAAACTAAAAGACGAAGAATTAAACAAAAGTAAAAAAGAATGAAAATTATGCACCCACCAGCAGAAAACTTGGAAGACAAGTTAGAATTTATGCCTCAACAATGAGCAGAGCATGCCTTGCAGTTTTCTATTCCATTTTAAAAAAAATATTAATTAGGATATATAAAATTTAACCTAATCATTACATTTATGATTATAAGTTAAAATACATGCAATAATAACAGTCAATAAACTGTAGGTGAGATATCTATCCCATATAATAAGCTAAAAATGGAGAGGCTAACGCTCGGAATCCTAATAATTCATTATAAAGCAATAACGTAGAATTCCCTAGGCCATGAGTTATCAGTCCTCTCTTCTCAGGATGCGGGCTATTTACCAATTCTCAGTAATGCTTTGAATTTTCTAGTCCTTGATTGGTCACTACTCACTAATGTGAAAGATAAATTACTGAATATAAGCTCACAAGTTGATACAAAAACCAGTTTGATTACAACATTAACAATACAAATGTTACTTACGGATACAAAAACCAGTTTGATTGCAACATTAAAAGTAGAATTGTTGTACCTACGGTTACTTATCATCAGTAGAGATGGTATTGAGTAGGGTTGGACTCAGTTCAAGAAAATTTATATAAGATCATGGATTCATGCCAAGAAAATTTATATAGGATTCCAAGCTTGGTTCGCAACTCCAACAAGCCTAGGATTCGCAATCTAAACTAGAGACAGATCAGGTTTTGAGCGGCTAAAATTCAATTGGGTATCAGAATAGGTTTTCTTGGTCTGAATCTAATCGAATTGGGACAAGTTCAAAGTCTTATTGAATCAGAACAAGCTCGAAAAGTATATAATTAAATTATTTATAATTTCCACACCTTGGACCAAATCTTTTACACAAGTTCCTAGAAGTGATGATGATTCTTCAACAATGTAAGCAACTTCATTCTCCAACTTCTCTAAAGTTGATTTCTTTAACTGTGGATTCTTGTCTTTAATTTCTTCCTTCTGTACTAAACAACCATTATGATCAGCCTTTTTCACAGACTGATTCATCTTCAATTGATTCCTTGATGTCGTTGACAATTTTCTTACTATATTCTTCCTTTATTTTCACCATTTAGGTCTCTTCAACTTTTTCATTTGATGGTTCCTCCATGATTTGTAAAAGCCACTACTTGGAGTAATAAAGATTCTTTCTGTTCAGCTTTTTTCGGTTTCTAAAAAAATATTTTAATTAGACAAACTTCCAATAACGTCTCAGTCAAAGAATGAGGTTCGATTTTTCACCATTTGAACTTGATAGACATTAGAGAGATGTGGAGTGAGAAAGGAAAAATAAGATAGATGTAGAGGGGAGAGAGGCAATTGTTGCACAATGAATAGGAGAATTAGGTTTTTGGATAAAACAAGAAATAGGCCCGACATAAAGTTTAAAAATTAAAAAAAATCAAATTTGATCTTAAGTTTTATCAATTCAAAATAAATCTATAATTGTAAATTAGATTGGACTAAATTCGAACCTGAACTCAAGTATCATTTCTAATCATGCATTTCATCTACCCTACACATTATGAGAAAATTTCACTAGTCATTAATTACCTTCATTTTATTCCATATATGTCCTTTGTAAGAAAGAAACCCATGTACACCATATGTTGTCGAAGAACACAAGGTGGATTTCCATGGCTTCCATTGGTGAATAGGATTCCAATCTACTAAAATTTTGTGTAACTTGCATATGATCCTAATTATTGTGGAATACCAACAATAGTTGTTGAATAAGGCATCAGAGAATGAGTGTTGTTATGTGCTGGTTGGCTGACCATACTGTTTTGGTGTTGTGTGATTGGAGTTATGGGTAATTTTTTTGAAGATGGATGCTTGAGTGAATAAGGTTATGTGAGTGGATTTGCAGTGGCGAAATAAGGTACTTGCTAGAGCTGGCTGGCAACAGAGGGCGTCAGTTAAGTGATGGATGATGTCACAAGCACAGATGACGATGGGAAGAGACGCAGGAGGTGCGACATCTAGCGGCTTGGCCTGGAGACGCTGGCTGGTGGTGGGTAGCTGGCGACAGTGGCTTGTGGCGTGACAACAACTCATGGCCAGGTTTTTGTCTTGATGAAATTAACGTTTGTTTAAAGAAGATGATGTTTGGAAATAGGTTCAAGAATGGATGTGTGTTGGAAACTGGGTTAAGGAGAAGTGTGTTTGACTGCATGGATATAGCTATCCAAGGACTGGAATAGACATATTCTAGGACTATAATAAGAGATGTTTCGCAATAAGGATAGTGTTTCCTAAGGCTGGAACAAAGCATGTTTAAGTACTGGAATAAGATATTCCAAACCTATTTTAAGGTTTGTATGGGTTTAGGATTAATGTAATCTTCATAAATTTTATTCCAAACAATTTTAAAATTGTTTTAAAATCTCAAAATTAAAGTAATCATTTTTTTAATATGATTAAGATTAATAATTTATTGATTCCTAGTTTAATTTTAGAATTAGAATTAATTAGTTTAAATTAGATTAAAATTAATTAATTAGACTCTTTAAAATTAAGAAAATTGTATTCTTAAGTAATTATGAAAGGTATTTCTTAATTAAATTTATCTATTTCAATTTTATTGAAATAAATTAAATTTATCATTATATTTATTGAGAAATATTAAGTACATATTGAGAATGTGATTGTTGTCTTCCATTATTATAAGAATAAACCAAAGTTATGTTTATTGTTGTTGGAATTATGCCCATGACCCAATCGTTATGTAATAGAAAGAACACCTTTATTTTGTGATTATTAACTTTATTTAATAAAATAGCAAATGATTATATTATCATATTATGTTTATTGCTTTTATCCTAATATGATAAGTCCTTAATTAAATTTATACACTTACCATCACAATGGTGATTATGATAATGAGAGTCAAGTCTTTAGAGTTTAATCTAAAAAAGTTCTTGATTATAGGATCATCAAATAAGGAGTTTAATGAACCGGTTAGATCAATATGTATGTAATAGTATATATTGGATGGATATTAGTAGATCTTATTTCACTACAAGAAAACTGTCATTTCGCGATGGAAAATACTGACGAAAAACATAATTATTCCGTCGGTATCAAATATTACCGACGGAATGTACCGACAGATAAAAACGTCGTAAAATCAACCGTAGCTAAATTTACCGACGATCTAAGAACATTCCGTCAGTAAATTTAGCGTTGGAGAATGATTTACCGTTGGTAAATGTAGCGAAAATGTACTGACCATCACAGTTGTTCCGTTCGTAAATTGTCGACGGGTTAAAAATTTTCCAACGCTAAATTTACTGATGGTAAGTTCTTTAACTGTATGTAAATTTAGCAACAGAATGTTCTCCTACCGTCGGTAAATGTACATGTTTTCTGTCCGTAAATTTGCTTAATAATTACCGACGGAATTTATCGTCCGTCGGTAAATTTTATTAATTACCGACGGAATATGTCTTTCTATCGTCGGTAAAGTAGTTAGGAATTTACCGATTGATGGTTATTTCCGTAGGTAAAGTTATTGTTTAATTTTTTAAAAAAAATATATTTTCATTATATTTAAATTATAATTGATGCATAAATTTAATAATTAAATATTTATAATATACATTTAATTTGGTTAAATAGAAATTTTGATTAATGATTAAAAATTAAAATA
>JAOTAY010000005.1:15291920-15309432 GCA_025629805.1 Erythroxylum baracoense
TGATTCTCCAATTAGAATGGCTATAGTTGACGAAAGAATGAATAATTTAAATGATCAAATAATTGGAGTCATGAATGGAAATTTAGCTTATGAAAAAATAAAATTTAATACTCGCATAAAATTAGGAATTTCATTACAATCGCAAAACTTAAACGAAACAATTACCATTGCTTATAAATTTTATTACAAAAATTTAATGACAGAAGGACAATATCTATTTTCTATAACTTATCAAAATAGTTATGCATTAACAAATTCTCATCATAGTATTGAATTTAAAAATACCGATAGAATATATATTGATCAACTATTTAATGAGGTAGCAAAAGTCGAAACTAATTTAAGAAATTCATTATGAGCATTACCTGATATAAAATATCCAATACAAATGTATGAACCAATTGCTCCTAGATTCTCTTTATCTAAAATTAAATCAAAACCAGAAAAATTCCCATTTTTCCGATCTCAATCAGTAAGATTAGAAAAACCTATTAGGTTTACTGAACTAGAAATTGAAACAGAAAAATCAATGAAAATTACCGATCCACAAATTGAGTCAAAAAAATTAGAAATAAAAATTAGTCAAGAATTAGGAATCATTAAACATCAATTATCTGAATTAAAAGAACATATTAAAAATACTTTATGAGTATAACTCAACAATTAGTTGAAGTATTGGCTAAGCAAACTGATATTGAACTATATTTAAAGGAAATAATTAATGTAACTCAGCTTCTAAAGGACATTAATACAAAATTTCCACAAATAAATGAACCAAACCAAAATCTAATCAAAATTTTAGAACAAATAAATGAAAAATTGGATATCGTATTAAAATTATTAACAACAAAGAAGAAAAATAAAAACGAAAGTGATTCACCTCACAAAATGGTATCAGAGCCAATAACTTTAATTAAACCATGGCAGATATAGACAACCAATCAATTAATAACGAAGATAGCATTGAAAATATTTACATTGAAAATGATGTTAAAAACAACTTAATGAAATAACTCAATTAGTGAATAAATTAACATTAGAAAATATTAATAAGTCAATAAAATATGAAACAATAAAACCAATCACCGATAACGACAAAATTATTTATGTGTATGAATCTGACCAAGAATTATATACTAATCAACAAAAGCAAGATGATTAACCTGAAACTAGTCAGAGTGGATAAAAACAAAAAAGATAAAATTAAAATAAATACAATTGGAATTCTAAACTTATAGAAACAGAAGAATTAAATCGATTTGGGTACTATAGACAAGATAATAAAATTAGAAAGTTTCCTGGTGAATATACTCCAAAACACATAACTTTAGGACTAAATAGTATTTTAAATTTAGATTGTGTAATAGCACCAGATAAACTATTATTAGAATGGTCTAATAAATTAGCACTGGTTATACAAGTAGAAAAACCGTTTAAAAGATTAACAAATATTAGCACTTTATGGAATTTTATTACTTACAAAATAAGTGGAATTGTTTCTATTAGATAATGAAATTTTCTATTAGATAATGAAACACGAATAAAAAACACAACTGAATTTTTAAATGCACTAGAACCTGTAAAAGCTTTTCAAGTAATCACTAATAAACTTTATAAAGAATTTATTGGAAAAGATATAACGTCTTACAAACAAGAAATCGAAAATGAAGAAAGAAAAAACGCATTATGACATTTAAACAATATGAGAATTTGTGATATCTGTCATCTTGAAGAATATATTTAGCAATTTAAAAAATATTATTATAAGTTATCTCAAACAGACCAAGAAATGTAAATTCAGATATTTATTCAAAAGTTACCATATCCCATGAATAAAACAGTCGAAGAAGTATTTTTACTTAAACAAAATGCTAATCTAAGTTGTCTATATCTAATATATTTTCTTGACTAATTTCTTCTGTTATTTGTATGAAAGAGTCTTTGATGTTTTGCTAATGTATTATATAGAGTTTGTAACTCTTGATTATAAATGTCATATAAATTAGTTGTGTTTTCTAATCCTTGTTTAGCGGTTAATATACCATTGTTGGATTGTCAAAGTACTTAATCAAATGAAGAATCAAACACTAATTAATATAAAATTCTAAAAGTTTGTTGCCAATGTATTCTCCAATTGCATAATGCTTTGCACTTATGTTGAGTTGTTATTGAATTTTTTCTTGAATTAGCAGCCAAGTCAATTCTTACAATTAAATTAGTAACATAAATGTGATCCCTAACTTTGTCAAGAACCATTTGTTTGCACACTATCTACTGGTCGTAACAAGGCAATTGGCTCTTACTAACTTTTGTTTCTTTCCCCTTAATTCAGTACCAAAATCAGTTCACTCTAGATTTTAATTCAAAAACAACAAAGAGTGGGCCCCACATTTCACACACTCGGTCACTCGATCCCCAAGTGTGTTGCCACGTAGCACACCCCTTACGAACCCGCCATTTGCCACTCTCATTTCAAACTTTAACCAAACCAAATGCCTCTCCTCACCTCTCTTCTCCTCTGTCCTCTTTGTCTCTGAGTCTCGTCTTTTTTATTTCTTTTCCTTTTTTTTTTTCAGTTATACGCTCTGCTACAAAACCCTAGAATTCCCCTGATATTCCAATTAACATGCGCCCGCACTCCTACACGATCGATTCCGTTTCCAAATCCCAGGACCTCGCCACCGCAATCCTCGCTTCATCTACGCCCGCACACGTCTCCTCCGTCTGCGCCTCCATCGACACCTTCCTCCGCTCCCTCACGCCCGATCAATCTCGCCACTTCTTCTCTCTAACTTTTCCAATCCTAATTTGCAAGCTTTATGGCTTCGATGACGCCACTGCCACTCCAAACGCTACCCACCACCACTCACCCTCGCCGTCCGGGGGTGGCTGGATCGACGTTGTCCTCCAATCCAACGACCCCAATCTTGCTTCTAGAATCTTCAACCTCCTCTCTCCAAAGGGCACTCTTTTTCAGTCAATCTCAGCCGTCGATCGTCTATCGCTCGTCAAGTACGTGTTCCCGGTCGAACGCTTGCCTGAGTGGGCCCGACTCTTGCTGTCGAGCGGGAAAGATTGTAATGTGCTAAACGAGCTCTGTATTATATTCAAAGGTAAAATTAAAGAGGACTCAATGAAAGGGTCTTCTCATAACCAAGTTCAACTTAATGTTTTCCAGTATTTTATCTTCTGGTTTGCTTATTACCCAATTTGCAAAGGCAGTGAGAATTTCAACACGCTCCCTATTAAAAGACCTAAAAGATTCAATTTGGAGAATTGGGCTTCTTCTGTTACTGGCTTTTCGGGGGTTAAGCGTGGAAATGAGCAGAAATTGGAGTGTAATGTGTATCTGCGGCTTTTGTACGCCTATTTGCGAGCTTTTGTGCCTATTTTTGATTTGGGTTCACACCAGCCTTGTCGTAGCTCCCTTTTAAATTATGGACATGGAAGTGATGGATCGACATTGTTAAGGGCCGAGTTCTTTGTTGATACTTTGGTGCATTATTGGTTGGCTGAGAATGATTTCTCGCCTCTGCCTGTTAGTTTCTGCAAGTCGTTTGGATTGTGGCCTCCCTTGAGGTCAGTTCTAGGGGAGTCTCCGCCTAGTTCTAATTTAGGTGAGGTGGTGAAGTTGTTGGTTAGGTATTTGAATTTGAGTGCGGTCGAGGTTAAAGAAGGGTTTGATTATAATGTTTCTCCAGGTTCAATTGATTCGAAGTCAAGGGAATTGGTTCCATTTTTGAACAATTCTATGCGTGTTGTTGAGTCATGGAATTCTTGGATTCAGAGGCCGGTGTATAGGTTTATTCTGAGGACGTTTCTATTCTGCCCAGTTGGGACTTCCATTAAGAATGCTTCACAGGTCTTTTCTGTTTGGGTTACTTATATGGAACCTTGGAATATTGGACTGGATGATTTTATGGAGCTTGATGCGATTGTGGATGTGCCACTAAAGAATGTAAAGGAGGGTGAGAATACTGAAGAGTGTGGTTATACAACAATGTGGAGAGGCTATTTGCTTTCCAATTACTTATATTATAGTTCTTTGGTTATGCATTTTATTGGGTTTGCCCACAAGTTTCTTCATACTGATCCAGAAGCTGTAATGCAGATGGTATCAAAGGTATGCGAATAATCGTCCATTTCTTGATGTTTATATCACTCTTTGAAGGCTTTTTGTGAGTCCTTATACACTTGATGTATTTTCTGTCTTTGTCCTTTCTTTGTAGGCTACAGCGTCACTTCCCTAATTACTTTAAGTTGCAACTGATACTGCTTTCACTTGATCAACACGTCTCTCTCCCACTTCCTTTGTCCATAAATGAATCTTTTCTGTTTCTCTCTGTCCTTGATCTTAGTGTATAGAAACGTTGAAAACCTTCTTTAATTTAATAAAACTGGAAACAAACATGCGTGTTGGTGGCATAGTAGTTGAAAGCGATTAACGTACATATTTGCATGTATGATCAGTGGAAGAACTAATGTCATGGATATTTTATATTGTTGGAGTACAACACTGTTTGACTATTAAATATTGACTATCTCAAGTAGTTTATGTTTATCTTTTTTCAGGTAACTTAAAATAAACATTTTAGAGATTCCTAGAGTATTGATTTTGAGTTAATAGGGTTCAAATTGACCACTGTGGTCAGACCTACAATGCATCAGTGTTGTGAGCGTTGTCTTTGGGAGGTAAGGAATAGTGTCTTGTGTAGATCCATGGTAACTGATTTTATGTCTCATGTGTATGTATTAATGTTGCTAGCATTAATCTGTTGTCCAATGGAGTGGGCTTTTGAGATTAGAGTTTCCTGTAATAACTTCACCTGGCAGAGGTTATTTTGCATTGTTACCCTCCTATTTTTCCATGAGAGTAATAGCTTAAAAGCCTAATGACTGGGGAACTCCTGGTTAAGACTTGCAATCGATGACCATTACTTTCAAAAGATTTGCGGTCAATATTTACATTTCTGCTTTACATTGGTTGGCCAGGTTATGAAGGTACTTACTGCATCTAAAGAGGTGATTCATCTTATGAAGAGTGTCGATATACTTTTTCATTCTAAACAAGCTGGATTGAGCAAATCAATGTTTAACAGCTTATATGGCTACATACCTCTAATTCGAGAACAGTTACAGGTACATATCTACTAGCTGCTGCTTTCATTTGTGCAGTCAATTTACCTCTTAATTAACTTATCTAATCTTCGGATGTGACCATGGTGCAAGTCGCTTGTAATTCCCATGTCTTTTTCATTAAACTAGACAATTTTATCTTATGTCTTTGTTTGTCCGGAGTGTGGATGTTGTCTCCTAAATTATTCTCGTATCCGGTATGTTAATTTATAGAGAAACAAGCACGGTATGCCCAAGTGGTTACTCCATTTGCTGATATTTAACTGACCTCGTCTTTTTGGCCACAGGATTGGGAGGATGGTTTGTGTGAGACTGATGCAGATGGATCTTTCTTGCATGAGAATTGGAACAGAGACTTAAAACTCTTTAGCAACGGGGAAGATGGTGGACAACATCTGCTTCAGGTAATTCATTTGTTTGTCATTTAAATGAGTTACTTGTATTTAACGTATGGAAAATGCTTGCTAATTTTGGTTTCTAAAAACAGCTGTTCATACTGCGAGCTGAAGCTGAGTTGCAAGCCAATTCTGGTGATAATTTTGCAGATAGCCTAAGTCACATGGACTCGTTAAAGGAGCAAGTAAGCTACTTATTTGGTGGCTGTACTGTTAAACAGATCTGTAAAACATCAGAAGCAATCCAGTGTGAGCACTCCCGAGATGAGATTTTCAGGCCCCGAAGAACTGGCAACAAGTCTTCGGCTGACATCAAGTACAAGGGTGACTGGATGAAGCGACCCATTTCTGATGATGAAGTAGCTTGGCTTGCCAAATTACTCGTATGGTTGTCAAATTGGCTGAACGAAAATCTTGGGCTAAATCAGTCCGAGAGCAGCTGTATGGGTCCAAAGTGGTCATACGTGGAAGTTGCAGGTGACAGCGAAAAGGTTTGTGGATCAATGGAAACCATGAAGATGGTGTTGTGTGCTATTGGCTCATGGCTTCTCATGTTGATTGCATCGTTGGTGGGACTGATGAGAAAGCACGGTGTGAGGGTGAACCTCAGGATATTAGCATCAAAGAAAATCGTTCTCTTCTTTTGCATATATGCTTTATTCAGTACAGTGAAGAAAACTTTTGGAATGTTTTACCCAGTGTAGATAGGAGAAACGATAATACTGCAAAATACCGAAAACTATGAAAGAAGAAGAAAATTGGATTTACCGACAAAAAGAAAAGAGAATATAGGAAAAGTAAAGAATGAAGAAAACGGGTGGCACCGTGTTACGGCCTGCTTATTTGTTGTTTTTGTTTCTGTTCCTGTGTGAAGCCTTTGGGCTTTGCACAGGCAGTTCTGTGTGGTACAGTTTGCAGCTGTGTGTCTCGGTTCATACTGTGACTGTTCCCAGTTCTAGTTTGATTTTTGCAGAGTAAGCGTCTTCGCATAATTTTGGATACCGACCTTTTCGTGTTTGGTGCTATAATTGGAATGGTTCTCCGTCAATCAGTTGGAAAGGAAATAGGATTGCTGAAATCAAAGAGTTCTGTTCATAGTTCTAGTGGAGCCTTGGTACATCTCTATATACAAGAAAGCCGGATTTGTGTCGATTTAAGGTTTCATTGTCCTTAAGGCAGTTTTTTGATCCAGACAACTGTTGCTTCAATCTATCAATCAAATTAACAATCCTCTCCCACCCGCGTCCCACGGTGGGGGATCCCAGGTCGTGGCAAATTTCCAATATATCAGGAACTAATTTATCGCCTCTACAAAGCTGAGGGACCAAGCAGCACTCAAGCTTGCTTGCTGCCCTTTCTTCTCCTTGTGCAGATCTTCAGTCTACATTCTTTCCTAGCACCCTAATTCTCATCTCTTGAGCCCTGAGCTTTTGCTCAGTCCTATCTTTCAACTTGTCTCAAACCTTTTCTGTCTCTGTCACCTTATTCCGGATTTCTCCTGTTACAGCTAATCCCTTGCCTGTTACAGCTTTTGTTTCCTTGTCCTCCAAAGTATTCTCCGACTTTACCACCTATTATCCTTTTCTCAATTCCTGCTTTTGCTCTCGTAGAAGCTTTAACCTTATTACTGTCTCGTGAACCATCTTCTATCTCTCAGATTCATTCGCGGCCACTTTTTGCTCTTAGAAGCTTCTACTTTTCCCCCCTTTTTACTTATTCCATTTTTAAAAAAGCTTCTTTTTTTTTCCCCTCTTCTTCCATTTTTAAATCTTGTACTTAGCTTGATTAAAAAATTCTAGGTGGTTGGAGACAGCTCCACCTTTGACAAGCTGGGATATTGTTCGGAGAAATTTTTGTTGTCTCCTAGTTAATTAAGATTTTTCTAGTGAGAACCACAAAGAACTCTTTACGAGGGATCCTTTATCTGAATCTTAATTCGCTAAAGTCTTCTATTGTGGGTCATTTATTCGATAAGTTCTAACATTATCATATCATTATTGATTACTTCCCTCCAATTCTTCTTAGACCTCTCCTTTTTTCTTTTACAATCTTTAAATACAATTTTCTCGCACCTATTTACTAAGGGCGTTTGAGTGTCTTCTTTTAATATGTCAAAATCACCTAAGCCTTGTTTTTCTTAATTTGTCAATAATATTAGTTACCTTTAATTTGCCCCTTATCATTATATTCTTGACCTTTTCTTTTTTAGTAAAGTTACACATCCAATAGAGCATCCTCAACTTTATCACCATTAGTTTATTACTATGCACTTGTTTAATGAGCCAATACTCCACCCTATAGACCATGACTGTCCTAATCGTAAAATGATATAATTTACCTTTAAGCTTGAGTGGTATCTTCTTGTCAGACAAAAATTTTGATGCACTTCTCCATTTAAGTCATCTTGATCTAATCTGGTGAATTGTGCCTTCTTCAATCTCTTCGTTGCTTTGGATGATACATCCTAGATATTTAAAACACTCATTTTGTGATATAACTTCTAAACCAATTTTTACGTCTACGTCGGTAATCACCCTATGTCAATGAGATTATAGTCTAATATGCATTCCTTATGGAAGAAATTCTTCCACACCTAAGCATTTTCTTGCCTACACCTAAGCATTTAATTTGTTCAAGCAAATCAATTTTAACATAACTTAAATATGTAGCAACTCTAAGAAATAATTTAATAAAATAATTGAATCAATCAAAACTCTCCATCATTTAAGAAATTGTAAAGTTTGTCAATTTTTTAAGCACTTTGCTAGTTGGGTTAAGTCGTAAATTAATTCAATTTAACTTCATAATCCTTCAAACTTTAACTGTATCTAAAAAATTTTAGCGTAATGCATAAAGTGAACATACATAAGAAAGATACTTTAACTCGAAAACATTTTCATGACCATTATTGATAGAGAAGCCAAAAAGAAACTATATTTAGATTAACATTAGAGCAATATAAGAAAGATACTTTAAATCGAAAACATTTTCATGACCATTATTGATAGAGAAGCCAAAAAGAAACTATATTTAGATTAACATTAGAGCAATTAAAGGCTTGATTAAAAAGTCATCCTACCTTTTGACATGAAACTATGTACCTTGTCATAAATACTCCAAGTTACTCAATTAGGTTACCTTTCAAATAGTTACTAGCGTCACTATTTAACTCTAACCTTTTTATTTTGTTTAAAACTAGTAAAGTAAATTTATTTTATACTCACGTATTAATACATGTTTTTTTTGGGATACTAAAAATGCTTTAAAACAATTCACTTTAAACTAATTTTATGTTCAAATTATACAAAAATTATCATAGTGAAAATCAAGTTTCCATTTTATACAATTTAATGAAGCAAAATTGGAATTAACTAATCATAAAAGTTCATGACTGTATACTTAAATTAAATAACAAAACAACCAAACTTATAATAGATTATATGAATCAATATTATTTAAATGTTAAATATTTTCCCATAATTATTTCCTATTAAGCTAATGATAACAAAATTGATAAGCATAAGTAATTACACATATTTAAATTGTACATTGTCCTCAACCTATACAACGTACAAGAACAATGAAACTAGAAAACAAGGGAAAGGAAGGAAATTATGATAACTGATACTCCCCTAACAATAAAAGTTTAAGTAGATGTAGTTTGAGAAGTACGAATTGGTAATGGGTATCAAGATCCAATAATGAAAGAATATAAAAAACATGAATAACTTACCAAATCAATCTTTCTTTCTATCCTTCTCAAGTATACTAGGGTGTGGAAGCTTCAGTTGGTACTCTCTAATAACTTTTTTCTTTGGCTCCTCTTCCTTCTCTTCTCCTTATCATCATATTTCTTTTCTTTCACTTTCTCTTTAACTTTCAACTCCTTAAAGTCATCACATTCACGTGCTCCCTCAAGTTTGGCTCGATGTTGCTAGACAAAGTACCTAGTTACCTTTCAGAACCAAACTTAGCAAGTTGTCTAATATGACCTTTTTAAATTGTGAATAGAGGCTTATTGATTTTGAAGAGATGCTTCAATACTTTAGAAATGAGATTTAATGCATTAATGAATTTTATCAAGAACTTTTCAAAACTTAACTTCCTTTCTTGCTATTGTTGTTGTTGAAATCTGGGTAGAAGCCTTAATCTTTATTTTTTTTGCTTGATTATTCTATAAAAAGTATGGTTCATCTATTGGGGATTATAAGTATTATTATAGAGACTTATCTTTAAGACAATTCCCTACAAAATCAACATATTTGGTCGGTTTGTCTTATGTTGTTAGGTGCTTGACATTCATTATTGGGATGTCCATCACTATAAATGTCACAACCTATCACTTATATCAGTTAAGCTATTATGCCCTTATTATCAATCTTCTTACTCAAAGCTTTTAAATTAACCTTTAATATTTTTTTGAAAAATTAAATAATGATTAATTAATTGTAAGAAAAACAAGTTCCAAAACTGTGTCAAGAGACCTTTATGGTTAATTCGCTACACCAAAAAATATATATATGTTGATAGTCCATCACATTGACATTCTAATATAAGTAAAAACTTATACATTAAGCTTATAAGGCTAGTACTGGAATAATTTTTGATAAGTTTCATGAAGTTTATACCCCACGTGTCTTACTCCTCTATTCCATAGAGTCCTCATGTTCAGATAACAATCTCATAGTCTTTTAAGCTATTTTTTCTTTACAGTTCACTCCTTACTGATCAGTTTTAAGAGAACTGACTTAATGTTTTGTTCCAGGTTTCCTATTGCTTAGCTTTCCTTTTCACTAGTTTGGACTCAATACCCTTTTTCTCTTGTCAATGACATGGTTTCTATGAGTCCTATTACCTTTCTATACTTTGATTTCATTGCGCACATATTATATGTGCATGTGTACTCCATATACTGTATGTTTTTTCACCATCAGATGATGTTTTTAAATCTAGTGATCTCTACATATTATAGATTAACAAATTCTCAATAAGTTGGATAGGATTTTACCATAATTACTTGCTTATGAGTCTAATATAATTTTCTTCATAGCCTACTAGATTTTCTCTAAGACTAGTAGTGCTCCTAATTTTTATGGCACGTAACATTCCTCTCTTCCCATAGTTTATAGAGACAAGTCCCAAGAGTGATTAATACTAGAGCTTTGTCTTTCTTAGGGAGGGAACATGTTTGTAGCCATTTGAATACACCCTGAAAATTATCACCGATCTTGTATTACTGGCATACAGCTTTGATTGTGCTCCAAATTCCATTAGAAAAATTGCATCTAAAGAAGATGTGTTCTAGAGTTTTAGCATATCCCCTTTGCATAATAGATAGACATTAGGCAATTTTAGGTACCATAGCCTATTGATCGTGTTTAATCTTCCTCTGGCTATTAACACATATGGAAGGATACTTTTGGGGAGTAAGCATCCATCCTATACTATTTTATGCTAGGGCTGGTTATCCCTCCAACACTTAATATATCCTTAAAAGAATGGTTGGAATATTGGTCAGTCTTTATTCTCATCCATATATACCCATTTTTTTGCTCGAATTGGTTCTATAAGAAGGAATAAATTGTTCAACTACACTTCTTTGGTTGTCACACACCTATGTTGCCACCTTAGCATCACTTGGAATCACAATCATTAAGCAGATGAGTTGGTTTTTATATAGGGAACCTGCCAAACACCAATTGTCATAGAAAATTATGATTGTTTTCTGATCCCTAATCTTGCATTTAATTTGCTCTTCCATAAAGGTTTATAATTGCTAAATAGACTATATTTCTAATACCATATTTAATGCATTTTGCTTGTTTATTTGAAAGTTTCTTATTGTTTTGGTTACTTATCTTGTTTTTATTGTCATTTTAGGTCTTATTTACCTTCATGGATAAAAAGAGAATAATTAGGGAAAAATTAGGACAAGAAATGGAAAAATTTGGAGCTATTTTGGAGAGACCAGTGTAAGTACACACAGCCACATGAGTGACAATGTAGCTCTTTAAGATCATGCTTCTTTATGATTTTTGAAGAATTGAAGTAAGATTAAGGAACACAGTTATGCACTTGCTGTTTGGGTGACCGTGTCCACTTTAAAAACCTTAATTTCGAACAATAAAAGGGAAAAAAGGAAGAGAAAATAAAGGAGAATTCGTAGGATGTTTGTAGAAGGCTCACGTTAGGCTTGAGGAAACATAAATTGATGACTCAAAATAATAGAGAGAATAAAGGGCAAGCAAGGAAGCACATTCTGTAACATCTCGTTACCCATGTAGAGACTAGAATAGTAAATATGAGAGATTAGAAAGAAATTAGAAAATGCATTTTATGCTCATGCATTATATGATATGCTCATATTCATGAATATTGAATTTTTGCACATGAAATATGTGTACATGCATTCATAGCCATTCTGGGTATAATTGATTTATAATTGAATAATGAATGTGATTTTGTGGAGAATTGTGGTTTTTGTATGTTGAAAATTGATTTGGAGAGTGTATTTAGTAATTTAGAATTTTTGGAGATTTTTAGAAAATTTTCTGAAATTTTGGGTAAAATTTGGACTGGAAAAAATGCCAAGTGGTAGGACAACTGATTAATGGCAGTAGAAATAAATGTCAAATGACAGTGGAATTTTTATAAATGACTTTAGAATTTAATGACATACGTCATCGAAATTTTGGAGACAATTTGAGTAGAAATTAGAGTTAAATGGACTAAGTATGTAAATGATAATAGGTAGCATAATTAGAAGACTTGTGGATTGGCTCTTTACTTAACAAGTGGCATAAAATGCACCACACTCCATAAACCCACGACACTCTCATGTAAAGACCATTTTATTGTTTTTGAATCTTGTTTTTCTCCTTCTCTTCGTGACTTCCTTTCTTCATCTTCTTCACTCTTCTTCTCCATTTACGATTCTTGCTCTCTACATTCACAACCACGATTTTGCTAACAATAAAAACCACCCACTTCAAGAATCTTTTTGTCCTCTTCATGTTGCTACAAAATGACCCAAATCACTCCTTGAATGGTGATGATCGATTGATGCTTGAAAAGCTAAGGTTAAGAGTGATTTGAAGACTCTGAAGCTAAATAAGTCAGTATAAGCATCACTCTTCTTGATTTGAAGAAAGAAACAGGATTTGATGATAGTAAGAAGTTAAATATGTGTAGGAAGTAAAGGATGAATGGGTAAATGTGTATGCTCTGTTTTTGGGTAATGATCAAATATATGCCATGAATTGTTTGTGAATAATATTGAGTTTGAGAATGAAGAGTAAATGAACTAGAAAGGGTGATCTATGTATAAGATGTGTTAGGGTAAGATATTGGATGTACAAAATCTGGAAAATGAGTTATATATACTGCTTTCTGTGAAAGTTTGCCGCGGCCAACTTGCAAAAGTTCGCCGCAGCCAACTCCTGGCTTCGTCGCTGTCAACTCCTGTCTTCACCGCGGCCAACTTCTGGCTTCACCGCGGCCAACTTTCTTGCACAACTTAAACATGTTTCAGTACTTTGATCATAACTTATTCTGTAGTTATCCGAATGGAGTGATTCTTAAATTGGAATAAATTAGAGACAAAGATCCAAAATTTGTATGAAGAAATATAATTTTTATCCTACCTCTAGGAATTTCAAATTTTGGACTGAAGTTGAGTGCAAGATACTGTTATAGATTAAGAAGAGTTTGAATTTATTTGGAGTATAAATTTTGGGATATTGAACCGAATTGAATGATATTAGTGTCATTAGAAACTTAAGAGATAGAAGAGCAATTTTATAGAAAAAAGTGCTCCTAAATTACTCCATTCTCTTGATCAGAAAGAACATGGAAAGTTGACCCGAAAGTATGTTTGAGGAAAAATCTGAATTGATCAAATGAATTATGAATTTTGATCATAATGGCTTTATTGAGGTGAAAATGTAATTCAATTAGACACATATGAGTTAAGAAAGGAGAATGAGCATAAGATGTGAGTTTAGATAATATACCCGGGATTGTCATTGGGCATGCATTGTGCATAATTCATATACACATTTGTGCATAAATGAATACTTAAGATTTGCGCAAATTATTAATGTGTGTGCAACGTGTGTATTGCATAATATTAATTTGCAGGATAAAATGTCCACATCTAGATGTTTCCAGATCTGGGAAGCAAATGCTAATCTGGAGCGTACTATGAGTAGACCTAGATGGTCTCATTTCATTGTTTGTTTAGTATGAATTTTGGTATTGATTGACTACTGAATGTTTATATGAATGTGATTGATTGTGTTGGTTTTCAGACAGGAGGTCCGATGATTGTGATGCTTGGTTGAGATATTGAAGTGTTGCTTGTATGTTAATGAGAAGAACTAAGTGTACATAATTTGATGATATATGTGTTTTGAATGAGCATTTGCATGTAAGTGAAAATGTGATTCTCAACTTAATGTTGAATGCCAGACTAAGGTCCGATGATATAGGAATGTGATTGAATGGGATCATGCAAATGTGATTGATGCATTTCATTTCATGAATGCATGAAATATAATGGCAGTTGTAACCAGAGTAGCCATAGATCAGAGCTTAAAGCTCAACGAGTTAAAAGAGCCTCGAGCTTAAAAGTGATTCAGAGCCTCAGGCTTAACGTTTAATAAGCCCTATATGGGACAGTTATCAATGATCCCTATATGGGACTGCTATTAATGAGCCCTATATGGGACAGTTTACACATTAAAGTACAACAAAGTAACAAATGGAAAGTGGGTCTCATACGCACTACATATGCATAATATGACTGATTAAATTATATTGATTGTGAAATGTGAAATATTGTGAATGTGATTTATGTGTTATGTGACTGGGTGAGCCATCAATGATGGTCACTCATTAAGTTCGCAAAACTTACCCAAAATTTGTAAATATTTTTCAGAGCTCAGAAGAATACCCCGTTAGGCAAACGAGAGTATACCTATTGCATGCAAGTGAGAGATAGAGGTCGTGAATTGTATATTCAACAAATTTTTGTATCATTTGTAATTGAATATTGCGGTATGTAATAACTTTTAGAATTGGAAATGTTTTGTATTTGTAATGAGCCCAAATGGCTATTGAAATTCGGATGTTTGTATTGCTTTATAAATTAAAAGTGGGCTCGATTTGGTTATTGATTTCTGTATACTATGTTGTGGTTATATATATATATATATATATATATATATATTATACTGAATTATGAATGATTGAGTGCTCTAGCATGCCATCCTCGCGGGGCACAAACTTGGACATCACACAGGATTTCGGGTACGGGTTCTGAGAGGGTGGGGTGTTACAGGGTGGTTCACCAACATGTCTTGTCATCTACTACATAATCGGGGATTAACTAAGGTACCTTGGTCTTCTCTTTTATAGCATAATTTTATCTTTCATAAGGCGTCCTTCATATCGTGGCTTGCTATCCTCAATAAACTCAAGACTACACATCGTTTGCACAAAAATGTCAACACTACTTGCTCTTTGTGTAAATTGGAAGCTGAAGATCATGATCACCTCTTTTTCTTGTGCTCATACTCAAAAGTAGTCTAGAGTAGGATCCTACATTTGTTACCGGGCACGGTTTCTCCCTACTTTTGGGAACATTTTTTTACTTGGGCTATTAGATACTCCTAGAAAGGTTATCCTAATGTTATCATCTATCAAGGCCCCTTTCTTTCTGTGAGAAATCGTCATAGATGAAGAGACAAGCTAAATATGAACTACTTTTTATTTCTTACTTTAAACTGTACATCGTATGTTTTGACTTATACACAAAACTAAAATAAAGAGGTCAACTTATCTATACAAAACGACCTCACTTCACATAAAATAAATAGTACAAATAACTCAGATAAAATACATATCATAACATCCCCCACCCCCTAAAGTTGGAGGTTGGTGAACATCAACCAAACCTAACTTGGAAAGAAGAGAAGCAAAAACTGGTGCTGCCAAAGCTTTGGTAAAAAGATTTGTTAACTGGTTCCTGGAAGAAATATGAGTAGGAGCAACAAACCAAGCTTGTATTGATCACGAACTATATGACAATCAATATCAAGATGTTTTGTGTGTCCATGAAAAACTGGGTTAGCAGTAACATGTATGGCAGCCTTGTTATCACACCATAAAGGAATAGGGGAAGTGAAAGAAATCTGTAAATCACGCAAAACATAAGAAATCTATAACAATTCACACACAATTGAAGCCATGCTTTGATATTCTGCTTCAGTGGAATATTTGGAAACTGTGGGCTATTTTTTAGCCTTCCAAGAAACTAAAGAAGAACCCAAGAAAACACAGAAACCAGAAACAGATCTTTGAGTTGTTAAACATGATCCCCAATTAGCATCAAAATAAGCCACAAGTGAACAAATAAGAGATGTAGGAGAAACAAAAGTTGCAGTAGAAGCAGGAAAAAATAAACCTGTAGAGGGACAACCGTTCAAGTATTTCAATAAGTGAAGAGCAGCATCCTAATGACCAGGAGCATGAAGGAACTGACTTAGCTGTTGAACGGCAAAAGTAATGTCAGGACGAGTTTTGTAAACAAGCAATGATCATGTTGGGATTGCACAAAACCATAAGAAATTAAGCGTTTAGTAAATTCACAATTCCATTGTCGAGAGGCTTGCTTCAAGCCATTCAAGGACATATTCAGCTTGCAAACTTCATTAGGTCCAGCCTTAGTATACCCATCTAGAGGCATCATTGATAAACCCTAATTTCATCTTAGCTCCTAGGGCTATCTTAACTGATTTACCCCAGCTCAAAAAATTATTTCCATTAAATACTACAGTAACTAAAGTCATACCTAGATAATCGAATCCTTGAAGGTATATTGGAGTTTCTTCAGTCGGAACCCTCGATCTAGGATCAAGAGTCGATCCAGCAGGTGAATCATATGCGACACTGTCCATCGTCACAAGATCAGCAGAGAGAAAGCACACCCGTGAGTAGAAAAGAATATCCTAAAACCCTAACGTTGAGTCCCTTAATCCAGTCTCTTCTTTAAGGCCGAAATCAGCAATAGAATCGTTGATGCTACTCTTCAGTCAACTACCTTCAATGACCTCAAGCTAAACGAGCAAGAACGACGAGCAATCTTAGCATCGTAGCCTTTCGCTCTGATACCATGTGAGAAATCGTCAGAGATGAAGAGAGAAGATAAATACGAACTGCTTTTTATTTATTACTTTAAACTGTACATCGTCTGTTTTGGCTTATATACAAAACAAAAATAAAGAGGTCAACTTATCTATACAAAATGATATCACTTCACCTAAAATAAACAATACAAACAACTTAGACAAAATACATATCATAACACTTTCTACCATCTACGGCCTTTGGAAGGAGCGTAACTCGTGATTATTTACTCATAAGGAAACTAGAGCCTATCGGGTTGCAGAGAACATAATTAATTGGATTTGATCTTCTTTAATAGCAAAAACTTTGCACATTACCTTATCTGATGACATGAAGTATAGTTGGCACCTTTAGCTTGATTATGTAAATAAGTTGTGTTGGATTTGCTTTCTTTTATTATGTATAGTCTTGGTTTAGATATATATTTTATTTTTATTTTTCAAAAAAAATCTTTAACTTTCAATATATTTATTAAGGTCAAATCTATAATCTAAAATTTTTGTCTGCCTTGGACGTTGATATTCTCTTCTAAACTCGACATATTTTGCTATGACATTACTTATTATATCTTAAGTTCGTATTAATTTCAGAATAATTCTAATTTAAGTTTAAAATAATAACATATATGTTAGGATATTATATATATATATCTTTTGTTTTGGCATTTTAATTTATTTTAATTGGACATACGAAATTTATTATTTTGTTAAAGTGTTGGAGCTGAAGTGGAATTCTTGTATTTGAATTTAAGTGGGACTGCTTATGGAGAAGATTGTGGCTCAAATGGATAAAAA
>JAOTAY010000005.1:15309532-15335243 GCA_025629805.1 Erythroxylum baracoense
AGTGGTTAATAAAAGTTACTATTGATTTCATTTTCTGTATCAAATGATTATAAAAACAAAGTGGAACGTTTTAGTTACTGATTTTCTGTACTTTATGTTGTGTTAAAAAAAATTTTATACCGACTATGAATGATTGAATGCATTAGCACGCCACCCTCGCGGGGCATGGACTCGGATATCATCAACGATGTCGGGTTCGGGTCTTGTGGGAGTGGGGTGTTACAAATAATCCCTAATAAGGGCTACAATCCTCCTCAGTGTCAACTTAAGCCTATTAGCTATAAGTTTATAAATGATTTTACAGCTAGTGTTACAATATAAGATAGGTCTAAGGTGATTAAAGGAACCAAGAATCTTCTTCTTAGAAACAAGAAAAATATATATTTTATTCATTTTCTTTGACATTTTAGAATTAGAGAAAATTTTGTTTAAAGTTTACACCAAGGACTGACCTGTGATGTCCCGTGTAGATTGAAAGAAATAAGCTCTATAGCCATCAGGGTCAGGAGACTTATGAGTTTTTATATTAAAAAACACATCTTTGATTTCTTGAGAAGAAATAAGACTAATCAGTAACTATTTATTTTCATGAGTAATGTTGTCCTTGATATATTCATTGAATGAGTACTTACTAAGGTCATCCCTCATATCGTGACCTATGATAGTTTTAAAGTGATTTACAGCTAGTTCTCAATTTTTCCCAAGTTTATATATAAGTTACCATCATTATCTAGTAACATAGAGATTATGTTTCAATTTCTTCTAGCCAATATAGCATTATGAAAAACAAATTATGTTATTACTGCTTCCTTAAGCCAAGAGATCCTAGCTTTCTACTTTATGAGATAGTTATGAGTTGTTAAAGCTAAATTATATTCCTTAATTGCCTCACCCTCCTACTTCAATAAGGGTTAATCAATAGGATTATCGTATAGCTCCTTATGAGAATAACTAAGCTTACCTCTAGCCATCTTAAGAAGTAGAGTTGTGTCAAAAATGTGAAGTTTCTTTAAGCTTATCATTAACAAACTCAATTTCCTCGCTAACTAAAATGTTATGTACCCTTTGATATCTTGGGTCCAAATTCCCCTTACTAACTCCTCAAAATCTCCTTCGTTTTAGAAATTGAAAATTTTGAAAGTAGTTTTCAAAATAGGACATGGAATAAGCTCATGAACTTCAATCATAGAATGATCTTATCATATTGTAGAGCCAAAATAGGCAAATGAGTAGGGAAAATGTTCCTGCCATTCTAGTTAACAAGAGCCCTATCCAGCTTCTTCTTGATAAATTAATCGCATTGTTGCTAAAATGAATAGATTTCTCCTAAATGAATAGGTTTCTAAAATATCATAAATCAATTACTTCCAACTGTTTCGTAACCTTCTTAAGCTCCTTATCAATTACACTTAAAATATCATAAATCAATTACTTCCAACTGTTTCATAACCTTCTTAAGCTCCTTATCAATTACACTAACTCTAATTATGCCCCCTTCTACTTCTTTGGAAAATAATAAAAAGTTTATTTTACTAGTTAAGAGCCAAGGATAAGATAAGTTAGACTAAATGTTCACAACTACCCAATTTTTTCTTAAAAATTCAAAATCTTGATGATTATGATTCAAATTTGGTAGGAACTCCTTTTAACTTGCAGTCTAGATGTATAAATTAATCAAAAGCCCTAAGAGCAATCACCTTATCCCTCTCAACATTATAGGTTAATATGATTCTTCCATTAAAATGATGGTTGTTTTTAGAGTGTAAAATCCAATTAGAACCTAAAAAGCTAAAACTAGGTTTCAAATGATAAGGTTTTATTTTTGTTTCTAAAAAAGCCATGATTAAGGCTTTTTTCTTCAAGAAAATATCTTTAATCAATTTACTTTTGGAGGAATATTCATTCACCTCACATTGCAAATAAAAAATAGACATATATAGTCAAAAGATATAATAAAAGTTCCTAGTATCCTATTCACAGGCAATGCTGCTAATAACTTTGATTTATGATTTCTAAACTATACTAACGATTAACTAGACAATTGCATCTATTGTTCTTATAATGTAGTCTAGTAAACGCAAGTATCATTCCTATGAGGAATACAAGTATTAGTAATAACGATCTTTTTATTATCTAATCTAACAAAATGAAGTGATTATCTGAACTAGAATTACTAACATAAAATAATAAGCCAAAGTAATAAAAGAAAATGAAGCAATCAAAAAATAACCAAGATCCATATACAAAATCAACCTAGAACCTTTCTATACTTAAATTTATCTTGATTTAATTATTATCCTTAGTTTCTTAGACAAGTAGAAATGTCAAAGTTATAATCATATTCTTTCATAAGAAATACAACTCATATCCTTAAGCTGATTGATTAAAGTCTCTTTTTACTCAAAACCCCTAAAAATTCATAACTTGATACGTGACTTCCTTTATTAGATTTGATTTTAACCCAAAAGATTTATATGTTCCTATTTTTAGGATTCCATACAATTCTTATTATTCATGTCACGATCTATTCATACATATAATTTCTTAATCCCATATATGACATTAAAATTGAGTTAAATATGTTAGCAAATTTTAATTTAAATATAAGAAGTAATTATGAATAACTCACAAGAAAACTTGGGTCTTTCATTAAATCAAATAATAAATCTAAAAAATAGTTATAAGGTTTATCTCATTTAGATCTATCCTAATTTAGTTCATATTATGACTAAGAAAACCAACAAGAATCAAGATACAATATGAAACAAAAGAACTCATTCTTCTAGATCTTGAAATCTTCACTTGAATCATAATGGAAACACTTTCTTTTGCTCTAAAATTAATCCTTTTTTATCTCAAAATGTTCTATAATATGTTCTAGTTTGGATCTCCAATTAATGCTCTATATCTAATACTATATATATATATATACATGAAACGCTAAAATTTCAAAATAACACGACAAACACAAGTTTAAAATTATTGGAACCAATTTTCTTTCCTTGTAGTAAACTCTCAATTTATGGAAAATCATTACCGCATGAACCTATGTTGGATTTATGTTCTTCAACCATATAAATAGGTTCAATATAGTGTCATATTTTAGGCCATGTTCCCATTCTATCCTCTAAAGTTGTGCTAAAACTTACTCTAACTTGACTCCAACTTACCCAAGTTCCCTCTTTCTTTATTGAGGAACTAAAATATGGCCTTAAAAAGCCATATTAAGTACCAAATCTTATAAAAAATCATCTATACCCAAGCAAAATACTCTCAAAATGATACTAAAAGTATAACCTAATTAACACTTATCAAGTCATAAGAAAATGCAATGGAGACTTATCTTATTAATAAGATTACAAACACTGAGATATAACCTAACAATGCTCCACTCTAGTCATGGTTAATGCCATCATCCATATGATTTTAGTATAATACTGTTATCTTTGTTGCTTTTGTCGAAATACAATAACAAAACTAATGATCTTGTAGAAGTACGAGGACACAAAACTACAAATAGAATAATATTCAACTCAAAATCATTTATATAAACCTTTATTTCAAAAAGATTATAGTATTCCAAGGAAATATAAATTAAAGAAAATATATATATACCTAGCTATCCATATGCACATCAATGCCAATCTTGCCAATATTTCGTATATCCTTAGAGATAATATATATGAAATCAATAGTAGATAAGAATTTGTCCATATTTTCCTCTAACACTTTGTTTATATCTACCTAATAAAATTACAACTTGTTTATATCTACTTAATAACATTACAACATCAAAGTCAATTCTAACACAATATTTATGATCCTTCCTTTTACAACCAAAGATGCTTAGTTGCCCAGAAAAACTCCAAAAATTGCATTCTTAAGTAATAAAATTCATGAAAACTCACTAACAAACTATTAGGTATATATAACATAAAATACACATAGAAATCTTAATATTGTAAGAGAATTTAGAAATTACTTTCTTATATTTTTCATAATCTTCTTACCATTTTACATATATGATTAGGATTGAAACTTGGAAGGACGTCACTCAATATTAACCTAAACCTAGTGCTTCAAATGACATCACTTTTAACAAACCTGGAAGAATAAACCTATTAAAATAAAATTAATGATGAATAATATAATATATAGACTGTCTAAAATAATAATAACTTGTGCACCAATATTAATATTAGCCTAACAAATAATATATTTACCTCGTATTCGATGTAGCTTTTCTCCTAGGACACACAGATTCAAACTCTTCACACATTCAAACTTATTGTTCACTTTTATCCTTTACCATTAATGCTTTCTTGCACCTTAAGAACTTTCATCCTTATCATTTAACTAAAATATCATCTATTCACTCATAAACCAAAAGTTATAAGCAAACATGTTCCTAATAACTTTATAGCTTTTTACCTTTGCATCAACCACCTCCTATAAAACCTTTCTCACTTTCAACATTTCCTCTCACCTATTGTGACACTTAATCGTATGATTCTCATTGTAATCAACTATCTATATGTAAGATAAGTTAAGATATAAATAAATCAAACTCTTTTCAAGTATGTTTTCAATATATTACCAAAATTGGTTAATAACAACATTATCTTCAACGTCCTATACTCTTTCTCTAATATCATATTAATATCCAAAGTCTTGTCTATGCTAATGTCATCTTAAGTTGTTAATCCTTGTCATCTTTCCCTATTTAAATTGACAGTTCATATGAAGCTTATCTAGATTTAAAAAAATCTACCAAAATATAAAAAATTCAATTCAATTTTGATGAAGTACTCTTTTTTCTTAATTCTACATATACGATAATTTCAATTTATAAGATACATAACTCACCATAAAAACATTATACATTCACCTATATAAGGTGCAAAATCTTTGTCTTTCGTAACTTATTAGAATCTATAAACATGCTTACAAAAAGGTTTAGGATGAAATGTATTTATCCAAGTTGCTCGCAACCATCAACATCAGCTATGGTTTGCAATAGTTGTATACTAATACTATAATTGTTGTTTGAGCATAAAAACACATCTAATATATATATAAAAGGAAGTTTAGTAAAAAAAACATTCCTTTTTTTGAATACCGTTAACTTTATGCACTTTTTGACTATTTGGTGACCATTAACTTTGTTCTCCCCACGAAGCTTTAAAACCTTACCCTTATCAACTTTGGTGGGCATATGTTTGGTTCTGTTTGAAACTCCTACAATCCATGTCATACTATTACTGCTAATATTTTTCACTTGATCCTCCTTAATTTTCAATAATAACTCGTCTAGATCAAAGTGACCATCTAGCTTGTAGCAGAGGTGCCTCCTCAACCTAATCCTTTCCATCTCTTTGGGTTCGTTGAATCCTAAATAGGTAACACACTCTAACTGCTTAAGAATTAGGTTGTGCATTAATTTGTACACCTTCTCTAAATAACAATGCATTTGATAACTCTTCAAATACTCAAACAATGGATTCATAATCAATATACTTTCATACTATAACATAAAACTTTAATAATATAGTTTAATTTGGTCCAACTTTATACCTTATTCTTTATGATCTACTTTGTTTTCTTGTCCCGTATATGATAATATCATCCCTAACCTAAAATATGAAGTTCTAAATTGAATTAACTTTATGTCATCCTCATACAAATTTTAATATACTCATTGATTACTATTTGTTTCGTGATTATACTGCTCTTCTCTCTTTCTTATGGAGGATTTAGTGATCTACTAGCTTTTCTTTTCTTTTGTGGACAAAATATCAATCACACTAAGCTAAATAATATAACCAAATATTACAAGTATCATGAAAATCAAATCTTATGTAGAAAAAAATCACATTAGACGAAGATATAAGATAATGAAATTTTACCCATTATCATGAAAAATACATAAACCAACAACATGTGATTCTCTACTAAGGATCTACCTTAGTCATCGGCCACTAAAACAATTTCAATACACCCAAAATCTAGAGATCATATCTAAATACATTTCTAAAAGATTAAATGAAAATACAAAATATTGACATATTATATATATATATATATAGAGAGAGAGAGAGAGAGAGCTTGTCTATGGATGACTTATTAGGTCAATAAGTCAAAAAAACCTACTACCTTCTTGTCTAGGCATCTATAAATGCAACGAATTAGAAACAATAAGAAGGATTTAGATTCTTTGTTTTAAGGTTCTATCTGCTAGTTGAAAAATAGAAGAAGATAATAAAGAACAAATTCAAATGGAGGGGAGGATTTTCTTTGAGACTTCTCAAACAAGCATAGGCTAAAACAAATTACGACTCATCTTAAAATTAAATTAACCTATCTTTATGAATTTGAAATCTATTAAAATATACTAACGTGATAAATAATAGTTACTAATAATCATCCCTGACCGACTAAATAATCGGTTCCTTTGATATACATAGGAGAGAAAGATAAATTCATCCGTTTCACTTTCAAAACATTAAACATAATAATTGTTTTTATGAATGCACTTTTCTCTTTTTCTTTTTTTAATATCCTGTACTTCTTTTTTTGAGAAAATGTAAAGAATTTGGCGATTAAAGGTAATCAAAATTACAGGCTACTGAGAGTTTACATGATTGTGAAGCTAAATAAATACATAGTTAGGAACTGGAATCGAACAAAAAATAAAACTAACCTTAATAGTCGAAGTGTTAGCTAAATATGCAACATTCTCACCCAATAATCATGGTTATTGAATCTGTGTTTGTGAATACTGATGTAGGCGCGAAGTTGTTGGAACAACTCTTTGGTAGCTCACCGATTCTGAACTATATGAGAGTTTCTTTCATCCCAAATGGCCTTGACAAGGAAGGAGAAAGATAAACAGAAACACTAGCTTATATCATCATGGGAAGTGCCAGAAACTAACAACTCCACAACTTAATCAATAGGTTATCGTCTCCCAAAGCCTCTGCAACTTTCATAAGGTCCATGAGGTAAATTGAATAAAGGTCCATAAGGTAACCAGTTATAAAACCAGAAGTTGGTTTGCTTCCTATCTCCTAATAAATTAGCAAATTCATTCCTTAAAGGCCCTTGTTTTCAGTATGGCCTTCCAAGTAGCGGTAGAGTTAGCAGGAATTTGAATTGCCCAAATACTTCGGTCCTTGATAAAGAAGCTATGAATCCATTGGTACCAAAGAGCTTATTTATTTATCAGTAGGCACCATAATCTTTTGGCTAACAAGACAAAATTCATCAGTTTCAAAGAAATGAGCCCCAATACACCTTTGTTCTTAGGAAGACATACCTTCTGCCATTGCATTCTTGCCTGCCTCGCTTGTACCTCATTCCCATTCCATAGAAACATGTTGCAGAGTCTCTCAATATACTTAATGGTTCTCTAGGAGATATCCATGTGTGCAACCCAAAACCCAGTGATTGAGTTTATTACCGAAGAAATAAGCTTGATCCTTCCTATGGTAGATAGTATTCTTGAGCTCCAAGAAGATATTTTGTCTTTAATTCTTTCAATAAGTAGAGAGAAGTCAACAGAGGTAAGGGTGGAGGTAAATATGGGCATGTCGAGATAAACTATTGGGAAGGTTTGGCAGTTGAAACCTATAATGACTTTAATACTAGCTTCCTTTTAAAGAGCAGATTTAGACAAGATGAAACCACTCTTCATACAATTCACATTTAATCAAGATAACTTGCTGAAAATCTTCAACGCTTTCATTAATGTGGAGATCGAAAGTGGATTAGCTTTAGATCAGAGTAGGCGGTCATCCGCGAAGCATATATTAACGATCTCATCTTTTTGCATTTCGTGTGAAATTGAAGGCTCTTGTATGCTCCACAATAGCTTAGAGAGTTCGGTTGAATACCTCTATAATGAGAGCAAATAGGTAAGGGAAAATAGGGTCCCTTTATTGTATCCCTTTGGAGCTTTTAAAATGATGGCTAGGTTAACCATTCACCAGTATCTTGAATATAGATGTCGTAATACATTCTGAAATCCATTGAATGAATATTGGGGGAAAGGCCAAGGCTTGAAGGGTGTTAAGAATGAATTGTCAATCAACATTGTCGAACACTTTTTTCAAATCCACCTTTAGTATACAATTCTTCCTTCCTCGTCTAGTCTTGTAGGATTTAATAAGCTCTTACAACAGTAGAATGTTATCTCCCATAATACGGCTTGGTATGAAAGTTCCTTACATGAAGTCTATGTAGTGGTGTAAAACTGTCTTCATTCGATTAGCGAGCACCTTGGAAATGAGCTTATAAATTGTATTGTAGCATGAAATGGGCCGAAAATATGAGAAAGAAGCTTTTTCCTCTCCTTTGGGAATAAGTGTTATGATGTGCTATTGAATTCTATCAACAATTTCCCACTGCTAAAAAACTCCATTATTACCTTAACAACCATAGGTTTAATCAAATGCCATGATTTGTTGTAAAACACTATATTGAACCTGTCAAGGCCAGGTGCCTTAGATGGGTTGAAGGAATTTAATATCTCTTCAATTTCTTGGCTGGTGACTGGTTTAATCAGGTGCTCCCCTTCTTGAGAAGAGAGGTGAAATGGCATGAGTTCTCTCAAAAGCGCCTAAGAGGGGATGGCATTAGATGGTTTGTGCATCACGTAAGAGAAATAATCATAGGCCCCATGAAGCAAAGATTGCTGGGAATTAAGTTCTTGATTGTTCTGCATCAACGAGAGAATCTTGTGTTTTGCTTCGTCTGGAAATTGTAATTCTGTGGAAGTAAGCTGTGTTACGGTCACCATCCTTCATCTATTCCACTCTAGACCTTTGCTTCATCAGCGAGTAATCAAAGGCAAGTGCACGGGAGAGGTGATGCATGGCAGTGCTTTAAAGTTCCCGCAAGCTAGGAGAATGGGGATTAGCATGGAGGTCTACCTGAACCCTATCAAGAGCACAGTTGGCTGTGTTCAAAAGATGGTGTGTATTACCCACATTCGCCTAAAAGAGTTGTTTCTACTTCTTTGTGACCACTTTAGTCTTTTGTCAGAAAGGCATTAAGCAAGCCATTCAATTCAAACATATGTAGAAATCAACATCTTCTTTTTACCAACAACTAAAAAATTGTTGAAGACAAACATAACATTTTATCCACAAAAGACATGTGATATATGACTTCCAGAGTTAGGTAAGTCAAGCGACAAAATTCTCAGTCCTTTTTGGATTACGTGTGATTTCTTCAAAATTTTGGTTCCTTTTACAGTGGAAAGCATTATACATACAAATAATTTGACGGGCGAGGAGTACTCTAGTCTAATCTCTACCACCACATTCAACTCCTTGTAATTAAAAATATCGATGATAGAAAATGCTGGATCCAAATCCAACGTACAATCTGCCTATTAAAGAGGCGGGGATCATGGAATGGAGACTCGGATTGCGGCACCCATTATCATATTAGTCATTAGCTAGGACTCCGAAATCCCAAATCTTTATAGTTTGTACAACTTGGCGTGTTTTACATGTTGGTATTGGATTCAACAACGTATATACTAATACTTTTTTCTACTTATTTCAAACAAAAAGTCTTCCTGGATATGAATGTCATTAAGACGTAAAAGACTTCAAAGGATAAATTTATTTGCTGATAGGAATTAGCTTAAAGGGTTTCGCATTAAGCAATTTATTTTGGAGGATTATGAATTGAACTGAATGAGTGAAAATTGATTGTATCCCCAAGATGTCACTCTGTCACGGGGTTTATTTTCTTTTTTTGTCATTTTCGGAATGGGAACATTGAGGGATCATGACCCATCTTCTTCTACCACAGATAAGGTCTAGGTTGGATGGACCGAAACTTGTTACAGTAATTGTTCAAGACAAATTCATTATGATGATGGACCAATAATAGGATGATTAAGGAAACGGAAAACTTGTAATGTCTTGATGGGAAGGGACAATTAAATATGAGCTAAATGATTGCATTGCAATTCTAGTGCCTTGAGAAGCTGTGGTTTCTCAACCGCCGTTCTCTCCCTAACCTCCAACCACCCGCTCCAAACAAAATGTGAAGAAATAAAAATATTTGTCGTTATTCAAGGGGTAGGTGGAGATGAGATCAGATCAATGTCATCCTCTCGTATTAATGTTTTTGTCAATTTCGTCTTATTACGCTATTCACAGCCACCCCTCAGAAATTATTAATAGTCGTATTGAAAATAGCCATCATGGGTGAGGGTGAGCAACAAAATGTGGACAGCTAAAGCCAGAGAACCAGGTACATACATATATTGTCTCAAAAATTATAGATATGCATTCATTGTGCGATATTAAGAATTATATTGCTGCTCAAGTCAGCTCTTCAGTCTTCTCTTAGACCATAATCGATGAAATTAGTTGCTCCCATCTTGAGAGTACCGAGATACGTTAATTATCCTTATCTTCTACATTTAATGCAGCAAATGGTTGCAATTACTCGTTATATAAATATAGTGCTCGAGTTCCCATTCCCTGTAAGTCCGCACATAAAAACTTGGTCAAATTTCTTTAATATAATAATTTCTTACGCGTTAGCCAATGGCCTCCTTAACTCAAAAGCCCAATGATTACGTGACATCAATATGAAGATTCAGATTCAGATTCTTTAATTAACAAAAGGTCAAAGTAGACCATGGACTAATTACGATGTTACATTGAACGTAGTTTCTCAAAACAGAGGGATTGATTTATAGTATCTAGGAACTGCTTGTGCGTAGACTGGTGGGCATTAAATGATCTTTTTGAATAGTTCATTCAGCGTCAACAACCTACAGCTTGCAAAGCCTGTTAATATGGCTCATTCCCTTGCTCCCCTTTACTACAAACATCCGTTGCCCTAAAACTGGTAGTTGGCCCCTTCCTTTTCTTGCTTCTCTCCCTAGGAAGGTTAGCTAGAGATACGAACTGACTCACCGTTCCTTTCAATTTAGCCCCACAACCATTACCTCCTTTCTCTCTCTCTCTCTTTCTCTCTCTCCGTGCCTGCCTGCCTCAGTAGTACTATCCAGCATAAACTAATTAAGCTATAGTATATATCCTACTACTGCAGCTGAATTTTTAATGCTTGGTTTGCTTACTCTTATCCTTCTCTCTAGTTGTTCTGTCATTCTTTTTCTACTCTTCCACTCATGGCTTGGAAGAACAATGATGCACCCCATAAAAGGGTTATGAATAAGGGAGCCTGGACAGCAGAGGAAGATAGGAAACTGGCTCAATATATTGAAGCTCATGGTGCTAAGAGGTGGAAATCAGTCGCTATCAAAGCAGGTTACTTGCATTTCTGTGCAAGTTTCTGAGCTTATAATGAAGAACAAAATCTAAAGCCGATTTAGCAATTTTGTGCATATCTCGCTTTAACATTATTAAATTAATGGATTATCCTGTTTTCATTTCTTTTCCCCTCAGGTTTAAATCGATGTGGGAAGAGTTGCAGATTGAGATGGTTGAACTACTTGAGGCCTAACATCAAGAGAGGCAACATTTCCAATGATGAAGAGGATTTGATTCTTCGTCTTCATAAACTACTAGGAAATAGGTAGGCCTATACCATGGATCCTACAAGAGCGTCGGTGATTGATAATTTTGTCAACTGTTCAAATTTTTTTTAACTGTGTTAATCGACAGGTGGTCGCTCATTGCTGGGAGATTACCAGGACGCACAGACAATGAAATAAAAAACTACTGGAATTCTCATTTGAGCAAGAAAATAAATCAAAAGGAGAAAATAACAGTAACTTCAACAAAGCTGGAGAGCATACCTCAAGAGACACATGACACTAAACCTGACCTCATAGATGCTAGACAATCAGAGAGTTCAGAAGTCAACTTTGACATAAGTGACTTCTTTGACTTCTCAGCTGAAGGATGCTACGGCTTGGAGTGGGTAAACAAGTTTCTTGAACTTGATCAGTCAAATGTAATTAACTAATTTATACGAACTGCAATAATACTCCTCCATGTAGTCCTAGCTGTCTCATGGACTAATGTTCCATGTCCATGTGAGGGCTTGCTAAAGAAAAACGTGTGCTTATATTTATCTGGCTATTGAGCTGAGTGTCAACTTGGTTTAAATTCAACCACCATAAGCTGCACTTATATTGACTAGTGTGAGAATAGCTCCTTCCCTACATATGGTTGGTAGGCAACAAATTTGGAACGAATAATTCTTGGTCGAGCCCTCCAGAACTTAGCCGTGCGGGCAAACTTTTCAATGTCACTTCGGAGAATAATAGAGAATAGTATTGTCACATTGTACGTTGAATAACATTTATGTGACTTGCTACACTGTAACTGTAAGAATGAACGGGTTAATGGAAATATTTTCAGCCTGAGTCGCAGTTATTTAATTGATAAATGCCAAAAAGAATAACTATCAATTGATATTGCTCTTACTATACTCAGACCGTGAACCAATCACACAATGAGAAAATAAAATTTTACAATTTCTCTATTGAAGCTCATTAATTAAATAATTTTTAAAAATATGAATTATAAATAAATGATTAAATCATATTTAATTTAAATTTCTGCAAAAAAATTTCTTAAAACATCAATTACAAGTTATCCATGTATCAAGTCTTTAACATTATCCATAGAGTAAATAAAAAACATTCAACACTTAAAAAGGCAGGAGTGCTAGGTCCTCTATGTCTTCCTCCCGTTTACAAAGAAAGTAGAGTTTTTTCTTATTAAAATTAAACTTCTTGATTATAGTTAAAGTCTAACTTTAATTATAATTATAATTTAATGTTAAAATCTAATATCTCATTTTTGTGTTTCTCAAATTTCATAGTTAAGTTTAACTCTTTTTAGTGTGACCCATTAATTCCTAATATGTTAGCAATAATTATAAAAATTCTAATTCTAATTCATAATTGGAATTAGATATATTAAATCTCTTTTTTAGTTTTTGATTTATCTTTAATTCTTCAATTAATTAATTTATAATTATAGATCAAGGTTAACGTCTAGTAGTATGTTATGACCACCCAAATATTAGAAATGTTAAGGTGATTTAACTAAAAATATCTATGCATAGCTGTAATGTATAACTTAACCATTTTGTCATCTAATATTCTAATTAAATACAAAGTATAGAATTAGTCTCTACTCTTTTAAATTCAATCATATTCAATTTTTTCTAATTAGTAATTGATATTTGAAAACATCTTTTCAAATCTCAATTCACTATCACTAGTAAATTTCTTAAGTCATTATTAATCAAGACTAGTGTAATGTTTTCTCTAATTACTTTAGAGTGATTAATCATTTATTAACTTACTCAACTATCTCTTTATGGTTTATACTATGTCCAAGTACTATCCACTGAGCTATCATAAATAGAATAAGTCATAAGTAGCATCAAAATATAATAATCCTCATATGAGATACTTTAGTAATCTTAAGTCTAGAGATTAATTATACAACAATTATAATGAGAAAATCTAAAGATAAGTAAATAATATTTCATTTAGGATCCTCATAATCGAGAAAGTTTAATGAACTTATTCTCTAATAAACACTCACACATTTATTTATCACCTTACTTTAAATTATGAGACAATTAGTTTCTTTATAAAAAAACATAAATGTGCTAGTTTTACTATAATATTAATATCTCATCTTAATGAAACTAGAAATAGAAACCATTTAGGAATAATACACAAACGTAAACTGAATCTTGTAATTATGATCTCATCGTAACTTTAATTGCACAATAGTTATTCTAAAGATTTTGTCTTTAGTATTAAAACATTAAATATAATTATCAAAATACATAAAAGTAAAGAATTTGTGACGATGGCTTAGTAAGAGAATCTATAAAATACTCATCAATGGAAACACATTCTAACGTTATATCTTTTTGCTTTGCCATCTCCCGAGTTAAGTTAAACTTTTTTTAGTACATTTTTATACCATTAATGAGATAATTCTTTTGCCTATACAATGGCAACATTTTTATCAAAGTAGAATACTATTGGCACAATAATATTAAGAGTCACTCTAAATTTGATGATGAACTTATTGATGTAAACTACTTCCTTATCACCTCTAACACTAAATGTACTCTAGCTTAATTGTAGAATCCACAATGGTTAATTATTTGGAACTCTTCTAACTTAAAACACCACCATTCAGAGTGTAGATATACCCTGACTGTGATCTATTGTCTTCTATGTCGAACTAAAAAAAATAGCATATGAATATCCTCGAACTCTTATTCAACTTCTCTATAGACTAAGAAAACATCTTTAGGTTTTATCAAGCACGTTAACTATTTTTCATAACCTTTAAGGACCATCACTAAGATTAGCTTAAAATCTTCTTATTATTCTCAAATTATAAAAGGCATCTAGTCTAGTACATATTATCGCATACATGATGGATACAATGGCTGAAGCATATGAAACATAATTCATTTTATAGTTCTTTTCCTGTGTCTTTAGACATATACTTTATGAGAGAAAAATTTCATGTGACATAGGTAATAATCCAATATTAGAATTCTCTATGGTAAACCTCTTTATCACCTTGTCTATATATGTAAATTAGGATAACCCAAGCATCCTCTTTGATTTATCTCTATATATTTTTATTCCTAGAATATAAGCTACTTTACCTATATTCTTCATGGGAAACTTCTTAGATATCTAACTCTTTACATACTGGAGCATTGGTATAAGATTTGTAATTAGTAATATGTCATCCATATATAGCACTAGGAATATGATTGCACTCCCACTAACTTTTTTATAAAAATATAGATCATTCACATTTTTTTATAAAATTAAAGTCTTTGATTGTCTCATCTTCCAACTTCGTGACACTTGTTTAAGTATATGACTAAAGTTTTACAACTTTCATATTTATTAGGAAATTTCTTGCATTCAAATTGTACAAGTTGTTTCATATACATCCTCAAATAAATTCCCATTGAGAAATAATATTTTGAATCCATCTACCAAATTTCATAATCATTATATGCGGTTATAGCCAATAAGATCCTAATGGACTTAAGAATAGCTATTGGTAAAATTTTTTCATCAAAATCAACTCTTTATTTTTATTTATAAACTTTAGCTATTAGTCTTACTTTTTATGTATGTAAATTGTCATCCATGTCAATTTTTCTCTTAAAAATCCACTTGCATCTAATAGGTACACTACCATCAAAAGCATCCATCAAATTCTATACTTGGTTAGTATACACATATGCCATTTCAAATCCTATAGCTTGATCCACTTTAAAAAATCAATGTTAAAAATTGTTTCCTTAAAAGTAGTAGGCTCATCATCTATGAACAATACTTTGTCTTTTCCTTTTGTAATATGTTTATCTACTATAATGGTGGGATGACATATCTTACTAGTACATCCTGGACTTTGTGTCTTTTAAACAGTTGACTGTATGTAATTTGTATCAACTTGAGGCTCTTGTTCCATCTTAACTTAAATTTGTTGTTCTTAAACTTCTCTAAGTTCTACCACACTCCCACTACTTTATTTCAAAAACTTCTCTAAGTTCTACCTCACTCCCACTACTTTATTTGAGAATAAATTATCTTTCTACGAATGTAGCATATCTTGATATAAAAATCTTTTGCTCAATAGGATAGTAAAATTGACATTTGATACTCTCTTTTAGATAGCCCACAAAATTTGTATTTATTTGACTTAAACTTGAAGCTTATAAGACCTTACGAACTTTAAATAGGCATCACAACCCAAAATCTTTATGTGTGACAATTTTAGTCTACAGTCAGTCCATATCTAATTTGACATCTTATCAACCAATTTAGATAAAACTCTATTTAAAAGGTAAGCAATAATTTCAAGATCATATCCCTAAAAGTAGAAAGGAAGAACTACATGAAATCATCTAATTTACTATATTTAATAAAGTATAATTTCTCCTTTCAAACACTCCATTATATTGTGGAGTTCTAGGAGGAGTACATTATGAGAAGTATCTTTCTTATACAATCTTTCTTGAAGATGACGAGTATCCTAAATCTTTCTTAGATCGATTAACTATAAGAGATACAATGCCAAATTTCTTTACAACTTGAATAAAATGTACTTGTTCACTTTAACGCTCAATGGTTCATAATCACTTCACAATGAATGAATGATTACTTGTGAATTCTTAAGAACTATTATAAAAGTAGTGTTATTGTAACTTTAGAATATCATAAAGATGTTCAAAACCTAAATACTCAGGTATTTATAATAATAAAAAACTCAAATTATCATTAGATAAAAAATCTACTCATAAAGTGAATTGATTGATCAGGCCTAATATTACCCAACATGTATGCATCCAAAAGGGGAGCATGACTATTCATAAAAGTTGAATGAGCATTGTCAATATCTAAATGCAATTGTATCTTCAAATTCACATAAAACAAGTTCATGTATTATTTGAACGTGGAAGTCTTTATATAAAGGACATTTAATCAAACAACTCATAGGCAATATTTATTATCTCTAACTAATCACAAAATAAATGCATTTTTCCATTATTTACCAACAATAATACATGTAAATAACAAATAAACCAACAATGATACAAAAAAAGCGCATACACCAACAATCATCACACAAAAACTAACCTAACACCCACGGTATACATATATATAACTATGCTTGCTTTGTTTTTTTAAGACAAAATAAACCCAATAGAGAGCTTACCTCAAAATGACGCACGATGGGATGAAAATCAAGTAGAAACTGACAATGGAAGCAAGCAAAATGGCACAAAACTGACACAGGCCACGGAGGAGAGAAGAAAAATAGGGGAGAGGGGAGGGGGTCAGGTTAAGAAGAAAACTTAAACGATGTCATTTGAATTAAAATCAAACGACGTCATATTATTAATGAACAAGTTGTCTTTAATCGCCGATGGAACTATTTTCGTCAGCAAAGGTCCGACACTATTTAATCGCGGGAAGCTTTCCCGGAATCTTTACCGACGGTAATTGTTTGGTCGTCGCTATATTTCATCAGAAAATTTGTGCGAATATTTTTTCTCCACCTTTATAGATGACAATTGTGTTCGTTGCAAAATAAAAATTTTAACGACACTTTTACCGATGGACTATGTTGTTCCATTGGTAAATAGCTTCAATTTTGGTTCCGTCTGTAAAATTCTATCCCTAATCTATCATTTTCTTGTAGTGGTTGAGGATAAGTAATCTTTATGGGTTAAGTGGATAAATGCTTGTTACACTAAAGGGAGGAGCTTATGAACAATCATCATACTTGAGAATGCATCTACTATAATAAAAACAATCTTCAAATTAAGAGGTAAAGTCAAAAAAAATGTTAACAAAGTGTTGGGAAATAGAGTCAATACATGCTTTTGGTATGATAGATGATTAGCTACTAGATTATGTGAAGATATTAATAAGCTTAATTCAATTAGAGACATTATCAGGGAAGACCAATCTGTTGCTTATGCTCATGCACATAAAGCTGAAATTTTTTCAAGAATTAAAGACTCTAGTTTGTATAATCAAATCAACAAAACTGAGCTTAAGGAAAACAAGGTGGACCTTAATGTTTGGACATTGTCTAAGAATGGTAAATTCATTAATGTGTCTTACAGAAGGATCTTTCAAGAGTAGGGAAACATAATACCATAGTACAATCTAGTTTGGTGCAAGTATATGCTTCCTAGAGCTTCAATAATCCTGTGGAAAACGATCAATACTAGGTTGCCTACAATTGACAGATTGAATAAATATATGGCAATACTGAACATATGTGCATTATATAGATAGGAGCAAGAAAGTACAACTCACATATTCTTTAAATGTCATTTTACTTAGCCATTTTGTAAGGACATTATAAGAAGATGATTGTTAGAAAATCCACCGGAGGAATGGAATCAAATTGTGAGTTGGTGCTCAAAATTATTTATATATAATAAAGAAAAAGAATGGTGCTTCTTTGTTGCTTTATCATATCTGGTATAAGCGTTGTGGAATGAAAGAAATATGAGAATATTCAAGAATAGTGAGAAGCAACATCAAAGGCTACTTAATGCAATTATGTAATACATTATCACATTTGAAGACAAAATGCAGATAGATTCCATTCTTATCATAATATGAAACTAATGTCTGTTTTGTGTATATGTAAGGTTAATTTATGATGTAATATTTTTCTAGTTGTTTTGATGTCCCATTCAAAATGATAGGTTGCCTTATGCTTGTAAAACTTTGATATTACATTTCATAACTTAATTTAATTCACAAATTTTCAAAAGAATACTCATGTTGTGTACATGTTTATGAAAATATATATGCTTAAACCCTTTAGTTAATGGATCAAATGACATTTTTATAGTGATAACATACTTATATATTACATGACCATTATCAACTCATTATCGAAGCTTAAAGTACTTACGCTCAATATTCTTAGAACCACCATGTTCTCTGTATTCTCACAAAAACAAAACACATCATACAAGTTCTTATAATAAATTTTAATAGGCCTAAAACTGAATTAACTAGTCCTTTTATAAAGTTAGTTTAAGCGCTTGACATGTGTTTCTGCCTCAAACTAAGCTATGGTATCAATCTTCACGATTAAAGTCGCCGCAACATATTGCTTAGAACTCTTCTAAGATATAGGTCCTCTAGTTAACATGAAAATGTTACATATAATAGACCTCTTATTATTGGAAAACCTACCAAACTAGTATCAATATATCTAATTATCTCTGTATTGTTTACAAACTTGTAAACTAGCCTAGCTATAATATCTACTAAAGAAGAAGTGCAAATATAAACATAGGTCTATAAATTTCAATTTGACTTAATTTTAATACAAAAAACTTACATAAAAAATTCTAACAATAAAACTTTTATTTAGTGATGAAAACTTTAGCTGGAGGAGTTCAAATGATTCAAACGTAAGCAAATTGATGATTAGCTCAAATGTGGGGGTTTGTATAAGCAAAAAGAAAGAGATAAAAGAACCAAAGTTGCTTTTAAAATCACTTAGAATTATACTTTAGACACTAAAGGATGAAGTATTAGGAATTTACTCTCAAATGTATTTTCTTACACAAGCAATTGCTTTGCAAATAATTGAAGTCGTTGGTTTCTTCCATTGGGATAAATGGAGTATCATACGAGTACGAAAACGAAGTAATAATGGAAGACAATTATTGGAAAAAAAAAACCCTGATGATGGATTCATAGATCAGGGCAGGCAAATTTGGACATGTAACAGTAACGAAATTCTATCAAACATTTGCTTGCTATGCTTATGCAATTTAAATCAATAATTTTGAATTAAAGGTATATAAACTTTCTAAAGATACTTGCTCCACTCCATGAAATTGAAAATTTGAAATTTTTACTTCTAACATTCTTACTCTTTATCAAACCAAAACCGATTTCAATATGCTTTCGGGAACGCCGAACACGTAGAGAAGGAGGCTTGGGCGAATGAGTAGGAGCCACGTCAGCGTAGTCTCCACGTGTGCCTCGTCTGAGAGTGCCACTGCAAAGCCCACCCACTCAAAAGACGAAAGGAATAAATTACCGAGGGCATTGTTGGGAAACTCAATTAGTTAATCAGGCTCTCTCTGTCAACCCAACCGTGTACAAATTGATTTTAGGAAGAAATTGAAGTAGAACCATAAGTAACACTAACAACTAATGCATAAACCAGCTCTGTTAGTGAATTCACGTCGATCTGATGATTTGAAAATGGAGTCATAAAAGAAGCAGCCTTGTCGATTGAATTTAAGTTACTGCAGCATCGATCTCTTCTTTGTCGTGTTTTTTCGCTAATCCATGGCGGCACCGTTTTTCTCTACTCCGTTTCAACCTTATGTTTATCAGGTAACCATTGTCTTCTATTTCTCTTTTTTTCCCGTTTCTTTGTTATTTTTTATTTATTTCTCTAGGCAAGTACCGTTGTGTGCATGCGTGGGAAGTCATAGTTCTTTTTTGGGCAGAGAAAAATCCAGGTGGGGGGAAGATGACTGAATTTGCGTCTTCGCTTTTGAGTTCCTTTTTTTTTTTTTTTTGGTCCCAATTTAGTTGCCGATGCAGTTTTCTATGTTGGTCGGGAAAGTGCTGTTGACAGGCACGTCTGTTAAGGTTTACTTTTGGTTACCAAGAAGATGTTAGTTTGCTCAAATGCGAAATTAGTAGTTTCTAACTATTTGAAATTAGTAGCAGGGGAGAGTTGAAAATAAGTTGGCACTAGGAACACAAATATTGTTTACTGTTACTTATGAACTCAATTGGCAATACCAATAGATGACTGAAATTTTTGATTCGTATATATATATATATATATATATATATGTTGAGATGAATGACGAGTGAGGGAATGTGGTGAACTTTTATGTTACTGGTAAATAAGTTCATGAATGTGCGGAGGATTCTGGATTGCTGTATTAGAGTTCAAAACACTTGGGTTCAAAGTTAGAAAAACCAATTCAACATGTTGGAGAATCATTTTCTCAATTTCTTGTTATCTGTCTCTCAAAAAGTATATCTTTTTCCAATTGCTAAGTATATCTTTTTCCAATTGCTGCACAAAGAAAACATTTTATTGCAAATGAATAAGATATTAATTGTCAATGTCTAAACTTATGATTCTTGATACAGAAGTGTCGGTTGTTTTTCATTTTCATTAACCTTTTGCAGCAGCCAACTAAATACTGAATTTGGATAGATCCTATACTTTAACTGCAATGTGTGTCTTGTGTGCCAAACTTAGAGCATGCTGCTTGTTTTGAATCAGAGTACAAGTTTGGGTGGAGATGACATCTTATGGCCTTAATCCATATTGTTTTGGTGTTGTTCCACATGGACAGAATTTCAAACTAGTCATGAAATCATATTCCATGATTGATAATGATGACAAAGGATTTCAACCTACTAATATTTGTATTATTACTTGTGACATTGTTATAGTTTCCAGTGTTGGTCATTTCCATCAAAGTATTCCTGAGATGTACCTGTTTTAAGTCGACTATAGCTTTCATGGTATTAAATATGCTAAGAGATCTAATGGTCATTACTGCTCTGCAGAGTCAGCAAGACACTATAACACCTTTCCAGATTTTGGGTGGTGAAGCTCAGGTTGTTCAGGTACGAACAATAAATTAAGCTTTACGTTGCTATTCCATAATGGTTGCGTGCTCTAAATTCATCTTTCTTTTTATTGATGCATGGTCAGATAATGTTGAAATCACATGAAAAGGTCATTGCAAGACCAGGTAAGTTGGTTGCAAATAGGGTTTCTTAACAGAATATGCATCAGAATTATGCTTTATAATTTCTTTATATAGTACATGATTTTCTTTCAATTCTAAATTTTTTAGTTTCTTATTTCACTTTTGGGACTGATCTGCAAGAAAACTTTAGGTTCCATGTGCTTCATGTCTGGTCCTGTTGAAATGGAGAACATCTTCATCCCTGAAAATGAAGTAGGTGTTTGGCAGTGGCTCTTTGGCAAGACAGTTACCAGTATTGTTCTTCGGAATTCAGGTCCTAGTGATGGATTTGTTGGAGTAGCTGCACCTTCACTGGCTAGAATTCTTCCGGTTTGTTTTGTGCAGATTCATTTATTGCTTCCTGTTGCATGTGAGTACAAATGTTGCTGAAGCCAATACCATTTGTAATTGATTTGTGGTTTTTCTTTTTATTTCTAGATTGACTTGTCAGTTTTTGGTGGAGAGATTTTATGCCAGGTACAGTTAGTTGCAACATTTGGTTTTTCCTCCTTTCTAGTGAGAATTTATTTTGTGGCATCTTTATTTACATGTATGTCATCTGCTTGTGAGTTTTTGATTTTATTGCCACACGATATGTGATTTCTTTAACTTATGTTGTAGCCAGACGCATTTCTTTGCTCTATCAACAATGTGAAAGTTAGTAATACAGTAGATCAGAGAGGACGTAACCTCATGACAACTGCAGAGGTTAGATGATGCGGCGTATTATACTTCTTTGCATATTTTTCCTGCGTTTCTCAACTTTGAGTTGTTTCCAACTACTATTTATTGTACAAGTGGTAGTTACATTCCGTTCAAAGTCTTAACTCTCTCTCGAGTTCAAGCTCACCAATTGACCTATGATTATCTGTATGATGGATGTATACTCATTTGTAGGGATTTTTGAGACAGAAGATATCAGGACAAGGACTTGCTTTCATTCTTGCTGGTGGATCTGGTAGGCCTCTTCTAAAGCCTTGAATGTGCTCCCATTTGGACATTGTTCAAAGTTGAACTCTGTCTGAAATTCTAGCGAGAATGTTAATGGGATAGAAATAGCTGGTTCTTGAGGTCTGTTTGCTAAATTCATATTGCAATATCCAGTTCAAAATTATATTTATTTGCTTTTAATAAATAAAAATGGTGAAAGCAAATATAAATAGCTACTTGTCCCAGCATCAAAAGTTGAGGCTACTTGGCCCAAGCTTAGTAAAGATGTGTTTTTGTCTCCTCAGCAGATGTCTCATTCTTGCGGAGCTAGACCGTCTATTTCTTCTCCATCCTTCATTGCATTAGCCTCTTATGCCTCATTCTCAACTACATTAGCCTCTGGATTTGTTCATCTCATGTTATACCAATTTTTTAATCTGCCTCTGCTTATACTATCTCATTTACATGCCTTTCTGTTTTTCTAGTTCTACAGAAAAACCTTGAGGTTGGCGAAGTATTTGCAGTGGATGTTTCTTGTATTGTCGCCATTAATTCCACTGTTAACGTCCAAGTTAAATACAATGGTCCTGTCCGAAGGGCAGTCTTTGGTGTAAGTTTCTTCTTCTATTCTTTTGCTTCAACATTTGTACCCTTCTTTATTTCCTTATGTTTGTTTCACGCTTTAGGGTTGAAAGTCTTATTCCTTTGCTCATTTAAGGATTGCTGGTGATAGTCAGCAACTATATGTAGTTTGTTGAGTGTTGTGATGTTTTAGCAGTTGGGTCCAGCCCCTTCAAATTTTTTTGGCTGTGATTGTGACATACAAGTAAGATTATTATGGTGCATTGAAGCATGGTTTAGCAGAAGATAGGGTTTGTTTTTCTACTTTCTGAAGCTGCTAAGGCTATCCATGAGCATGTAAAAGTAGATTGTTGGTTTTGAGGTCTGGAAATTACTTTACCCCTGGTCATCTGCTGCATGTAGTGTTGCATATCACTTTGATGTTGACGTTTGCGAGTTTGAAAGAACTAACTCTTCTCAAACATTGCTTTGAAATGATAGGGTGACAATTTAATAACAGCTACGCTAACTGGACCTGGCATTGTATTCATCCAGAGTTTGCCTTTTCAACGGCTTTCCCAGCGAATTGCTAGGTATGATATGTGTATGGAAATCTTCATTTTCCTTGTGTGGTTCACATTTTTCGTTATGAAGATGTCTAAATAGATTGTCTTTCCTTTTCATTGACTTCTTATATTGGAAGTTTCTTTTCATTTATTTTTGCATATGTAAGGCAAAATCATTAATTTGAAAGAAAGCATCTGATGAAGTTCTTCAGTAACAAAGTAAATGGGTTTTCTTTTCAGGGCAGTGACATCCCCGAACATGAGAGAGAATCCTAAGTTTTTTGTGCAAATAGCTATTTTCTTTTTCCTAGCATATGTTGTGATTGTATCTTCTTTAATCTTGACCGATGTATGACACCCTTTTGGTTAGCTCTCCCTTTTTAACCTTTTTTCTGTTTTCACTCCAGTAAACCTCACGTTATAGCGAACAGGCCATTGCTGTTATTTGGTTTCCTATGATCCATCCGAAAGAAGAACTTTGAATTGAGTTTCTTGAATTTGAGTAGCCTATTGCTGACATTAACTTCCAGGCTAATTTGAACTGCCAATCATATGATTATCTTTTTAACAAAACAAATGTATGTTGATAGATATACGGTTCTTTTTTATTGTTGGGATTGAAGTCTTATTCTAAGATATGTAAGTATATTTGTGAATACTTTATTACTAGATAACTAACTTGAGATTATGTTTAAGCAACGACATCTCATCATATCTGTTTGACCAACATTACCCAACACTAAAATTTTCGCATTAGTAATTAATTGATACCCGTTACCTTTTATTAGTTTCGACTTTTATGCCGAGAGATAAAGTACAAGTTTTTCTTTTGAATTAGGAGGCAGAAATTAAGCAAGGCCCCCAAGAGTTTAAATATCAGGAATATTAAATCTTGGTCACTTATTACGTAAGTTGTCAATTCGAAATTTTAAATCTTAAAAGTAGGTCGCTTATTATGTTGATTCCAATATACAAGGCACTTATTATGGGGAGAGAAAGTGGATGGAGTTCTAGTAAATAAATAAGATAAATTAGGAAACTATTTTCGACATTTGGTCATAGATCTTAAGTACACTTTTTTCTTATATTTTTTAAGTAGGGGTGAGTAATAACTTGTTTCATTGTCTTTTATTAGATTATGGACAAATTTATTTATATAGCGGTTCCAAATTAAAAATTCGTAATCAATCCATATAAAAATTGTAAAGCAAATCAAGCCAATCTAAATGAATTTGCTGTGGTCTATGGGTCATATTAATTTTTTAAATTTTATTTAATTAACTAAAAACATATTATCATCTATTCAATATTTTTATAAGAAAGTTATAGATGAGAAAGTAAAATTTCAATCTTATTAATGTAGCCTTTTAAATAATTCCTGTAAAATTATAAATTCTCTTGTGAGGTGGATATTTTAATTAAAGATTGCAACTTAGCATAATAAAGCTATTGATTTTTATAAAGTAATAAACATGGATTATAGTATCCTACTATCAAAAAGATTTAGGGATAATAAAGTGCTTTGAATTGTAACAAAAGTAATTGTTAATTAATTAAATTTATTTTGACAAAAATAATAGAGGTGGAATGAGGTCTTAGATTATTTTTAAAAAGTAAATTTAAACTTCAATTTTCTTTGAAGTGATATTATCATTAAAAAAGTTTTAAGTAAATGAGAATCTTATACATAAATATCTTGCTTTTATTAAAGAGAAAGAACATTTCAAAAATTAATTAAAAATAAAGAAAATGAGTGAGTTAATTATGAGATTATTCTCATCATTATTGATTGGATTACTTTGTTAACACAAAAGTAACTTATTTGGAACAGTAAGATATTAACAATAAAGTATTCATAGCAAAATTATCATAAGGTAAACTTAATGATATTTGTTTGGTTTGGATTCGATTTAAATTAAAAATCAAACGATCTATTTAATTTTCTTTTAATTTAAAAAAGTAAAGTAATTTTCTATTTAAAAAAAATCAATAATAGTTTAAGTTGATTTGATTGGAATGTAGGGTTTATGCTCACCTTCAAGTATAATTCATTTGTAAATTTTAATATATTCCTTTTTTTACGAATAAATGAGTCTATTAACATATCTACATTAGATAATTTGCTCGGTATAGATTTAAATAAAAATTTGATTTTGTCAAGTCAATCAATTCCTCAAATTAAAACTGTACAAATCAGCAGACACTATGGATCTATAAATATCTCCTAAAAAACACCAGGTTTTGGCAGACAACTTGTTCGAGGGAGTTCTCTTAGATCATCATCATCATCATCATCATCATCATCATCATCATCATCACCCAGTCTGAAATCCCGCAATGAAGTAAGGTCTGGGGAGGTCCTGTAGTACGCAGCC
>JAOTAY010000005.1:15341203-15360074 GCA_025629805.1 Erythroxylum baracoense
CCAAATTTTTCTCTTACAATCTCTAAATAAGATCCTTTTACATCTTCTCACTTGAGTGTCTGGGTGTCTCTTCTTAATATGACCAAACACCTAAGCTTACAAGGAACAAGAATCATAATCATCAAATTTATATGAGTGAATGTCATAGTACTCATCCTTATAAATAGGTGGAAGAGGAGGAAGTGGAACGGGAGAACTCTCACATAACCTCTGCTTGTATAGCTCCGAGTTTTTTTTCCTCTAGAAGCATTCCTAAAAAAAATGAAGAGATGAGGGACTAATAGGCTCCCTAAGCATAAAAGAGGATTATTCTCGGCTCTTGGCTATAAGAATAAGAAGGGGAATACATTAAAGGGTTTAAGAGTCTTATGAAGGCTCTAGGAGTTATAATGTAACAAAGTTGCCAGTTATACAAAGAACTAGAAAGCAACATGCAAGAGAACACTTCAGTAAAATTTCAAAATTCCAACTTTATCAACTTTAATGCATAATCATTCTCAATAAGCAAAATTCATATTATAAATGAAAATTAAAAGCTCAAAGGTACTAAACTATACATGTTTGACTGAATCAAATTTAAAGTTATTTGAAATATAATTGATCAAAACCAATAAAATTAATCAAAAAATCAATTAAACCTTTAATTTTTCAAAACAAATGTTAAATATGTTTAATTATGTAAAAATATCCTCAAATCGTGCCTAATTTAAAAACATCTCTAATTTTGTCATTATACCTAAACTAAAATTTTTAATTAGGGCATAAATTGATAAATTTCAACAAAGTTGAATGTTGAGAAAGCTCAAATATATTCCTTACTTTATAAATTAATCCTCAATTTAAAAAATTGCTAAATTTTGAGTAATTTTGAAAACCCCTAAATTATAAACTAAAAATGTGTAAAAGTCAAATTCAATCAAAATTATGGTGATTTTATACAATTAGAAGTTAAATAACCTTCATTCAACCTTTAATTTCGCTAAAACAAGTTCCAATTTGAAGAATAGTAGATAATATGCAAGTGATGAAACCCCAATCTTTTTTGAAAGAATAAAATGGATTCCATTAATTAAAAAAAATCAGCTACAAGCTTTAACAAATTCTTACAATTGTTAACCTTTTTTTCCCTTAGTTATAGAGTGATACACCTCAAGCTTCAAGGAATGACTAATTCGTCATAAGCATATTGAGTTTTGTTAATTTTTCTGCTTCCTTTGGTCTTGTTTTGCACAGCAGGGTTATTGGCTTTAATAAACTCCAAGCATTCCTCACTCTCTACTCATTTGAAGATGGTTTCCTCACTATAAATGCTTCCCTTATCCAATTCCTTTGCTTTGGGATTAAGGCTTCTATTCCTATGCATTTTTTCTAGAATATTGTTAAGGAAAAACCAAAATTTTGAAACCTTAACTTGTCTGATTTTTAATATGATTCTATATGAATGCAATCTCATGAAATTGAATGTATGAACAATCTTCAAAGCATGTAAATAAGGTAAGTTAATCAAAAATTAAAACAAAAAAATCTTGAAATTTTAGAAAACCCCTAAATTAAAGGAGGTTAAGGTTTACCCCAAAACTAATTTGATGAATTAAGGTTTTATATTTATGAAATTTTGTTCTAGAGGTGTAAGGAAATCCACTTGAGCTCTTTGTGTCACTTGACAATTATCAAGCATAGAAGAAGCTGCTAGAGAAGATAGAGGTGCAATATACAAAAGCTTTGAAAGTATACTTCTTTTAGAGGACCTCAAGAAGATTAAGGTCTAACAAAGTTAAACAAAGGAGAAATTTAAGTATGGTAGTATGGGATTTTTCTTACAAGGAAGGAAAGTGGAAATTTGGCAGGATAATAGTGAAAAGAAGGGAAGAGAACATTTTTGTTTTCAAAATTCAAGTATATTGATTGCCTACACAATTATAGTGGTTGACCAATGTAATGTTTTAGTTGATCAATGTAATTGACCAAATGAATAACAATATCATGGTATAAAATCTATATTAAAAAAGGCTATGTAGGTCGATCTTTCAATGAAATTAGTTAACCAATATGTTTTAGTGGTAAACCACTAAATCAACCAATCTTCTAACAAATTGATGGTATACTTCAATTTAAGAAATTTTAAGGACACTAGTTAACCAACACCACACATTGGTTAATTAGTAAGACTTGAAATCATATATTTAAGTCCAAATAGTCTCCAAAAAAATATTAAAAACACTTGAACACAAAGTAATTCATAGAAATATTAATCGAAGGAAAATATAAGAATTAAAAGAGATCCTAATGAAATAGAATTTTTATGAACCATACCTTATTCTCTCCTAATTATGCAAAATTTGCCCCTGCTCATTGGTTTAGAGAAAATATCACAAAATTGATATAATGTATTAACAAATTCGAATTCAATATCCACATTTTTACACATGATCCCTAATAAAATTACATTTAATTTCTATGTGTTTAGTTTTAAAGTATTTAATTGGTCTTTGAGAGGTAAATCTGCCATATTTTTTTTCTTAGTTGATAAGTCAACTCAATTTTTTTCTTACAAATTAATGCGACTGATGCATTTTCTAGGAATTGATAAGTACCAAATGTTCACTTTCGAACAGAAAGACCACCTTTATAATATGCATCCAAATAACTAATCAATTCAAATAATGTATGTAAAAAATATATAATTCCTAAAAATGAGACTCACTAGGACTTGATTGAAATCTAACATAATAGCATATATTAAACATATTATTAGGCTTACTTATGTTAAGGTAAAGCAAACTACCAATCATATCTTGGTAGAGATTTACTTCAAATAGCTTGACTTTTTCATCCTTATTCAACTTAGTTATGACATTCATGGATGCTCTTAATGTCTTGGTTTAATCAATTCTAAAGCCTTTGATCAATTCATGGATGCTCTTAATGTGCTCCTTTATTTGCTTAATTTGGAATCTAAAAAAGAAGTTAAGCTCTCCCATCTTGCTCATCTCAAATTACCTACCCGTACACTTAGAAAATTTATTGCACAAGCTTTTATTAGTTGAACCAAAAATAATATCATCAATACAAATTTGAACAATTAGAATGTCATGCTTATGATTATTAATAAAAAGAGTTATGTTAACCTTGCCTTTAGCAATATCATTTTTAAAGAAATAAATTTAGTCTATCATACCAAGTCTACGAACTTATTTAAAACCATATAAAGCTTTTAAAAGTTTATAAATATGGTTAGATGCATCATAAAATTCAATATTGTGAGGTTGACCATGATAAACTTCTTCTAAAATAAGATCGATTAAAATGAACTTTTAACATCCAATTGAAATAAGTTAAAATTCATGTAAGATGCAAATGTAAGTATTGATTTAATAACTTACAATCAAGTTACCAATGCAAATGTTTCCTTGAAATTTATACCCACTTCTTGATTATATCCTTTTGGGATCAATCTAGCATTATTTCTCACGTTAGTACTCAATTCATGCAATTTTTTTTCTAAATATCTATTTGGTATTTATGATTTGGTAGTCTCTAAGTCTAAGTGTTAAATTTTAAACCTTACTTTTCTCCAATTGGTTTAATTATTCATTCATAGAAAGAATCAAACTTTTACCAATAAAGGGCTTCTTCTATAGTCTTATGCTCAATTTAAGAAATAAAAGATGAGATAAGTCTTTAAGATTTCTCTAAGATGTGATTTAATGATTATCCCTTGTTGTTCTTTAACTTGATACAGAGATCAATGTCTTTAAAGCACTTAATTTTTCTTGTCTCACTCATTTGGTTCAATAATATTTCCACTTAGTTCATGAAAGGTGTGTTAGTAATTAATCTTCTCTTCAAGGGCTAATTTCTCCAAATCTTTGGATGAAACTAGATCACATTTTTAAGACTTTTCTTAGATACAAGATGATTATATTCATAAAAACAATTGCATATACTCTTATATAACAAGACTCTTCCTATTCAATACTCTATATTATTTGATAGTTAAGGAATAAATAGAGAAAATTTGTTCATCCACTTTAGAATCAAACTTTCCAAAGTTATCTTTCGTTTTTAAATGTAGTACTTACAACCAAAAACTTTGAAGTAACTAATCATTTGTTTCTTCCCATACCAAAGCTCATAAGTTTTTTTTTATGTAAAGTTGATTTTATGTAGGCTCTATTAGGAATATGACATGTACTTGCTATGACTTCTACCCAAAAATAATTTGGAAGATCATATACATTTATCATGGTCTTGTCCTTACAATGTCCTAGTTTTTCCTCTCAAAAACTTCATTTTTAGAGGTCTTTGGAATTAAGAAATTACGAATATACCATTATCTTCATAAAAGGCTTCATATATTTCATTCTCAAACTCCCTAGTATGATATCTCTTAGTTAATTCAATAAAGAGTTCCTTTTCTATTTTGAACTCTCTTTACAATTTGACAAATACTCAAAGCATTCATTTTTTTCTATTTAAGAATAGAACTCATCTAAACCAAATAAATCATCTACTATAACGAAAACATAAAATTTACCACCTAGATTAACAACTTTAGTTTGGCTAAAAAATCTATATGAAGTAATTGCAAGAGTTTAGTGGAAGTTATCAACTTTTCCTATTGAATGAGAAATTGAACTATTTTCCCATTTGATAGCCTCTAAAAACCTTGTGTTTCTCAAATTTGACCCTGCAAAGTTCATTAACAAGTTGTTTGGAGTTGAGGTTAGAAATGAGGTCCATGTTTGCATATCTAAGCCTCATATGTCAAATCCATGCATCTTCATTAACAAGCATTGATCACTTCATATTTTGATTGGAGAAATAATCAAAATCACTTATATATATATGTGTGTATATATCTCTCTAACCCAAAAATGCACTATTATTGTTAGTTACTTTATGTACAATACATAAGTTTCCTTTAAAATATAACATAATTGGCTCATAGCTAATAAGTTATAATTTAATCCATCAAATAAAAGAACATTATCAATAATAGAGTGATCTTCGTTATGAACTTTGCTAATGCCAATTATCTTACCTTTAACATTGTCTACAAATGTGACAAATCCCTCATCTTTGTTTTTAAGAGTTCTAAGTTGGGATACATCACTAATAATATGCCTTGAGCATCCACTAAGATCTAAAAAGCAAGGCAATCAATATGTTTTAGGTACCTAAATTAACTTAGGTACTTGATTATTAGTCTTCGCTTTCTTTTTAACTTACTTCTTTAAAGGTCAAACTCTTCAAGATTTGTTTTATTAAAATAAATTCAATAGTATGCCCATATTTACCAAAAACAAGTGATGTCATGTTATATGAATAATATGGATTGGTGTTATCCTAATGAAATTGATGTGATATATATTTGAAACATATAACAATACTAAGAGAAAATCACTAAAGTAACTGAACTTATCATTTTTGGAGTATAGTTTAAAGAGTGCAAGTATCAATCCTAGAGGACTACAACTACTAATGCTAATTATCTTTCTATTATCTAATTTAATAAAAAATTAATTTATTTTTAAAATAAAATTAGTAAGAAATAACTAATAAAACTTTCTCTCCCTTCTTTTTACCTGAAATTGCTCTCCCTTCTCTCTACTTGAAATTCCAAAATTACCCTTACCATTTTTTGAATCTCACCTCCTCATTTGTATACCCGTTCTCTCACCCCCTCTTCTGTCCTTCCGACGATTATATAGTGGTAAAGGCTGTAGCCTCAACGGACAGCCTTCTATAGGCCCCCCAAGTAGTAAAGGAATATGGAGAGTTGTCATTATCTAAGGAGGATTTTCCCACAGTCTACAAAGAACTATTGGCAACAAAGGGTGACAAACTAGTTGGAAATGCTACAAAAGAGGTTTAAACACTTGAAGAAATTCGCCCAACTAGAGCTTAGCAGAAAAAAAATTCACACTCTGCACAATAAAAGTAACTCAAAACGCTAACAAAATGTTGTAAAAGATGGTATTGTTTCCCCCCAACGAATTGCTATGAGCTGGAGGCAAAGCATGGTCGATCGTTTTCATTAGCTTCTTCTAGCCTAAAAGACTTACATTCCCAATTGTGAATGCTTAGGAAAAAGCTCAATGGGGGAGGAAAGGGCTTAAAAAATTTATGCTATGTGAAAATGGGATTATATTGTTTAAGTTCCATAATGAATCTAATCTTATGGAGATTGTGGAACGGGGGCCCTAGGATACTGGTAATCAGCACCTTTTTCTTCAATAGTGGAAGCCTGGATTGGAGTTTGATAGAGCTGGGATTAAAATTTTGCCAATATGAGTGTAGTTTCATAACTTTCCATTGGAGCTCTAGACAATTAAAGGACTCAGCTACCTAGCCAGCTCACTGGGGAAACCTATATGTATGGACACTCAAACTGCCACGATGGAGCATAGTTGCTATGCAAAGCTGTGCATTGAAGTCTAAAGAAACTTGCCCTACCTAACAATCATTCAATTTTAAGGATGGAAGAGATGGGCAAACTAGAAAGGATAAAATTCAAATATCCCATCCATAGAAGCCTAATGATTATACCAAAAAAAGGATTCTTACTGAAAAAAGTTCATCACAGGGTGGCCTACAAAACTTATAAATGTTAAAAATAATATGATTTATAATATTTAAGAAACAATAGAGAAATCCAGACATATAGGGGATCAGGATAATGTTGGATTATCCACTTCAAACTGCATTAATGCTATTCAAATAGAAGTAGTACCTACTGAAGTTTGAGAGGAACATAACTTACAGGTGATGGTACCTAACTCTTTACTTGTTGAACTGGGGTCAATTAAGACTAAGGAAGTTTTAGATGATAGAGCAAAGCCTCGGGTGAGTCTTGAATATGATCCTACCAGAATTGTAGAAGACATAGAAGGCAATGCTAAGACACGGGTAAGTGTTAAAACCTTTTTCAATGAGAATTCTAGTATGGGGAAGACTAAGCCAACCTTAAGGACTATCTCAAAGGGTAACTGCATCCCTCTGGTCCATCCTTATACTTCAGAATCTGAGAAATTTGCAATGATATCTTCCTCCTCCAGAAGAAGATCAACTAGGCGAAAAGGAAAGCAGGTTAACAAACAAAAAGGAGAATCCTCCTTAAATGGCAGTTCTAATCTAGAACACGAGACAGCTTAATGACCCTGTAAAGAAGTCCTTCGAGAAAGAGATGGTGAGGGAAAAGAAACCTATTCTTTTAGGTCTTTTTGAAACTAAAAAGGACTCTCTTAACCTTGCAGGCTCAAAATTTTTAAGTACTTAATAAGAGTTTATTTCTAATCAATGCTCACACTATAATGGCTGAATAGTCTGCCTATACAATGCTAATCTAGTTGGTGTGACAACAGTTCAATTTACTAGTCAATATTTATATATACAATGCCAGCTAAGACTTATATCTACTATTTTTGATATTTTTATAGTATATGCTTCAAACTTTGGGTTCAAAAGGGACCAAGTATGGCTAGATTTAATTCGTGCTCAAACTAGAATCTATAACCCATGGCTTATAGTGGGGGATTTTAATTGCTCACTATCTTCAGCTAAAATCAAAGGAGGAAGGAAATTTAACCTTGGCTTGACCAAAGAACTCTTAAATTTCCTCAACAAGATGGGTCTAATAGACTTATGAGCTATTAGGATATTGTATACTTGGTCCAACAATCAGCAAGGCAATCTATTCATCCCAAAAAAGCTTGATAGGTCATTGGTGAATTTTGTTTTGTTGAACCAATTTCCTCATTCCTTTATTCGTTTTAGGGAGAATATGTTGATACAAAGATTGTCTAATACTAGACTCGTGAATGCTCCATTTTGATTCTTCAATGCTCTCACTGACTTGGAAGCTTTCTTAAAGTAATTAGAAGATTTTGGAGTACAACAGTTGATGGTTACAAGTTTTTTCAGTTGATGGTTAAACTACAATTGGTGAAGAATGGTATCAAGACTCTTATGCATGGCCAAAATATCAACCCCACAAATTTTAAGAAATAGCTTGCCTTAGCAAAAAAGCTTATTATAAATCTCCTCACAACACCATTTTAAGATTTGCAGAAGTCAAAAGCTCCAAGCATAATAAGAAGCCCTTAAATTACGAAGCTTGATCATCCAACAAAAAGCTCGAATCAATTGGCTTAAGGCAGGTGACACTAATACAAAATTCTTTCACTTTTCAATGTTAGATAGAAGGATTGTTAATATGATCTCAATGCTTCAAAATCATACAGGAAGGGATTATACAAACTAGGAGAGTCTTAAAGCAATTGCAAGAAACTACTTTATTAAATTGATGGGAACAGTAGTCCCTTCCACTTCGAGCCACAATATGCAAAGGCTATTTAAGTGCCCTATTAATCAAGAAACCAAGAAGCTATTGATATTACCCAATTTTTGAACAAGATTTCAAAAGAGTTTTATTCAGTATGCACCCCTCTAAAGCTCTAAGAGATGACAATTTCAATGCATTGTTCTTTCAAAAGTCTTAGACAATCACAAATAGCCTCTTTATTGAAACAATCCAAGAGTTCTTCGACTCCTCTAGGATATTTCAACAAATAAACCATGCCTTTATTCTTCTGGTGCCTAAGAAAAATCACTCACTGAACATGAAAGACTTGCGACCGATCTATTGCTGCAATACTATATATAAAGTGATATCTAAGCTCCTAGCCAAACTAATTAAGCTGGGAATATTAGATATTATAAGCACTGCACAAGGAACTTTTCTTCCTAACAGAAGCATAGGGGACAACATCATATTATTGCAAGAATAACTGAAGGACTACAACTTTGGTAAAAAAACTTAACAATTGTTTTATCAAAATTGATTTCTTCAAAGCATTTGATATTATTAGTTGAAGTTTCATTCGGTTTTACGTTGATGCTTTGAATCTTAAGAATATGACAATTGGATCATGGCTTTTATTCAAACTCCAAATTTAAGTGTGCTTATCAATGGTAACCCTACTAAACCATTCAAAATAGCCAGAAGGCTAATACAAGGCGATCCTTTGTCTCCTTACTTGTTTATACTGGTTATGAAGGGCTTATTGAGGCTACTACACAATATAATCTCATACAACCAAAGATTCCAATTTCACTATCATTGCAGTCATTTAAATCTCACTTATTTGATGTATGCCAATGATTTTACACTATTGTGTAGTGTTGATGTTCATTCAATTAGCATAATGATGCATGTACTCAAGATATTTGTTAAGTGGTTAGGGCTACATTTTAATTAGTAGAAGAGCCTCTCTTTCTATTAACTGATGTGAGGAATTTAGTAAAGATTAGTAGACTTACTGGTCTTCAGGTTCACTTTACTCCCTTCTGCTATCTAAAGCTACTTATTACTGCTTCTAAGCCTAAGCAAAATTATTGCTTGCCTATCATTGAAAGACTTAAATCTAGATTTAATGCATGGCATAATAGATTCCTTTCATATGTAGCCAGAATCACATTCATTATATCTATACTTAACAATTTGCACTTACATTGGACAGCCCACATCCAAGCAGACTAGAACCAGGAAACGCCCATAATTTTCTTTGGTTCTGGCACCTTCAACTATGGCAGGGCCTCAAGAGACGCGCTTAAAGACTACCAATTGTATCTTATAGTCACATTGATGATTTCGTCACTTTGTTCTTTCGATGGAAAGGATAATGCTAAAAAATTTTCTTTGTCAAAACAGACTGTCAAGGAGATTGACAAAATACTCAAAGCCTACTTATGGATAGGCAAAATAGATCACTCCAAAACTGCTAAGATAAAATAGAGTGAAGTGACTATTTCGAAAAAAACATGGAGGACTTGATATCATTTTCGTCATAACAATTGAGAAGGTTCTCATATGTAAAAGAATATGGAGACTCTACACAGATCAATAAGCACTATAGATCAAATCTATGCATGAGTGTAAATTTTTGGTAAGCTAATTACATAAGAAATGGCTCATAGATCCTTAAGCAGATGATGAAGATGAGAGTTACTATCTACCCCTACATTAAGTATCTTATTGGGAATAGTGAAGCTACTTGGATATGGTATGATAATTGGCTTGAGGTAAGCCCTCTTATGTACAACTTTGAATTCCTACAGTTAAGGAATCAACTGCCTCTTCATATTAAAATATCTTCACTAATTTGCAATGGAGATTCGGAGGGTAATTTTAGAGGATTTAACTCCTTAGTTGCACATCTACCATAATTGAATGATGTAACATCTCTAGATATAATCATTTAGACTCTCAATCTAAATGGTGATAAACTAAAAAGTCTACCATCAGTCATTCTCTCCCAGCTCAATTGAAGTCCTATGGTACACTCTATTATGGAGTAATACTGTGATCCCTAAAGCCTCTTTCATCACATGGCTTGTAATCAAAAATAGAATTAAGACTAAAAAAATGACATGGAAATGAACATGATACTTATATTCTATATGAAATGGTAATAGAAGATAGAGATCACTTGTTTTTCCTTTATAGATAATCTAAGGCAATTTGGAGCAGGATTTTACATATGCTACTACAGAATAACAATAGATATGACTGGGAGCCAACAATGGAATGGATTATTCGAAAATCCAAGAATGGGGAAACTAATGCAATTCTCTACAAGACAGATTTTACTACCACAGTTTACATCATCTGGAAGGAGAGAAACGGTTGCAAATTTACAGAGGTGAAAGTAGGAAAATACCAACTTGCTTATCAAATTATTGAGTGGATCTGAGCTTCCATATATGCCAAAAACATACAACATACTCTTTCGTTTAAATGAAGAGGAGATGGGTACTATAGCTTAGCTACATTGTACTTATTGTTTTATTTGTTTGTAATGTTTTCAAGCTCCTAGGTTTTTGGTTTTTAGCCTTTTGTACATTAAGTTAAGGCTATAAGTCGTGAACTCATTTTAATGTAGATATATAGCTTTGTCTATTATTAATACAAATTTAATTTTCAAAAAAAGAAATAACTAATCAAGGTAATATAAGTGAATAAAAAAACATTAGATAAATAAGACCAAATGAAAAATCTCTTTAGGACCATTCTTATCCTTAAATTTCCCTTGATTTAATAATCAACCTTAGTTTCTTAGATCGATAGGAATTTTAAATTCATAACTATATTTTTCTCAAGTGATATTGCCCTTATTGTTAAGTTGATTGATTGAAATCTCTTTCTAATCAAATCTCTGTGAGAAATAATTTGTTTTTATATATTTATATGATAGATTTGACTCTAGCCATAGTCCCATTATATGCAACTCTTATTATTCATTCCATGAACTATTCATAATATAATTTCTTAATTCCTAGATATGAAATATAAAATTGAAAATTATGTATACTTATGAATAATTTACCAAAAAAACTTGAATCTATCACTAAATCAAATAAATAAATTCAAACAATAGGTTCCGAGATTCACCCGACCCAGATCTATCCTAATTTAATTCATAAAAAGACAAAAAAATAAATAATAAAAAGATAAAAGAATGAGTTCTCATGGACCTTAAATCTTGATGTTCTTAATTGAATCTTGATAGGGCTTCTTTCTTTTCTCCAAGGTTGCTTCCTTATTAACGTGTTTTTGACTGACCTCTAGTTGTCCTATCATCTTACATCAACTTCTTACCCCTTTCTCTAGGCTCCCAAATGACTCTATCCCTTTTTCCTTTGTCTCTCATCCTTTTTATCTTAAGAAATTCTTAAAACTTGGATCAACACAAAACCAAAACAGGTTTATATTAATCTCATTTTCTTCATAATCATCACAACCCTAATTTACATAAAGATTGATGGCAAAACAGGTTCATGTTAAACATGCTTTGACTTACTACATCCTCTATTTAAACATAATTTGGCTTACTACATCCTCTATTTCATATCTGAGTGTTCAATTGGTGAACACGAGTTTGAGTTTAGGCCATATTATTAAGTATAAGACCATGTTTGGGGACTGCTCCTTCATATGGCTAGCTGTTGAATAAGAAAAATGAATAAGGTGGAATATAGGAGTAACACAAGTTCATGTTTATATTGTGTTTCTTCATATGCCAAGTTATTAAAAGAAGCTAAATAGATTAATATCCAATACAAGGCATAACACAGGTTTTTGTTTATCCTATGTTTTGAATATGGAATCATGTTTAACTCATGTTTATCCAAAATCACTTTAAGACTTCTCCAACTTGGCTCCAACTTACTTACATTCATTCCTTCTTTATTATAAAGCTAAAATAACACCTATAAATGAAATATAATCCATATTAAGTAAGAAGTCCTATAGAAATAATTTAAACAAAAGTCAAATGCTCTTAAAATCATGCTAAAAATATAACCTAATTAGTAATAATACTTATTTATTTTATTGTCCTTAAGAAAACCAATCCCATTGCTCTTAACTTAACTAGGTAACAATTTTAGGAAAGAATTTAACATATTAATCATCTCATTTAAAATTTTACATTATTCACCTAATTATAAAGTTTATTAAATTATTGGACAGTTAGATACTTACATCAACTCATAAATTAATTTAATTTACTTCATAATTTTTCAAAATTTAACTCAAGCATAACATTCAACCTAATGAATAAGTAAAAACATACATAAGAATGAAACTTCAAATTATAATCATTTTCACACCCTTTAGTAAAGTAAAACCAAAACACTAGCTTTAAAATAACATATAAGAGCACTTAAGAGCATATTTGAAACATTACCTAAACTTTTGATTCGTGATTAAATACCTTGTCATCAAAACTCTTGGTTATTCAATTAAGTTACTATTTCAAGTGGTCATTAGAATCACTTTTTAACTTTAACTTTTTTACTTATATAACTTGTAGAATTATATCAAGTCTTATCCCAAGTAGATAGTCATGATCAAATAGTCAAGGAATATTAAAATAAAATATTGCTAAAGATCCTAAAAGTTACTAAATTAAATAAAATAACCAAATATTGGGTGACGTACCTAACAAGCATTTATTTACGAGTCTTTTAGTTAGACTTTTTACACATGTTCTTCATTCATCCTAGGTTTACAATTAAATACTTGATTACACTCTTCTCCCTAATTAGCTTCCATATATGACATATGTACCATTAGAATTAGATTATCCATCTCCCCTTTTTCTCCTTACATGATGTAAATTTCCAAGGGGTCTTGTGAGATTGTTTCCTATATAATATAAAAAATTCAGTATCAATCACATCTATAGAGAAGCTAATATCAAATTTGTTAATGATATATTTTATAGTTTTGGATATCTCAAAAGATACTTCCTTAGCCTTTACACTTAAGATTAATTTTCTATCATACGCATCTATAATAATCTTAGCAGTAAGTAAAAGAGGTTGTCTTAAGATCAAGGGAACTTCTACACCATCCTCTATACCTAAAAGTACAAAGATAATAAGCAAAATAATCTTGTCAACCTTAACTAAAAGTGTCTTCAATGATGGCTTTAAAATGCTTACTTAGTATATCTATAAATTGAAGGGTCATCTTAGTTAGTTTAAATTTAACTAATCCTAACTTCTTAAATATGTTACAAGGCATCAAATTAATTCTAGATCTTAATTCCACTAGTGCCCTTCTAAGTAATAAGTTAAATATTATAAGAAATAATTAACTCTCTAGATCTTTGATCTTTAGGGAAAAATTATTTTGTATGATGGAGGAGCACTCTTCACTTAGAGTCACCAATAACAAACCCTTAAGTTTCTTCATGTTAGAAAGGAGATATTTAAAGAATTTTATATAATTTGGCATTTGTAAAAAGCTCAATAAAAGGGATCTTCCTTTCTATCTTTCCCAAATCTATTTGGGTATGGAATTATCAGTTTGTACTTTTTGGTCGCTTCCTTCTTTGGCTCCTCCTCTTCCTCATTCTCCTTACCGTCATTCTACTTTTCTTTCTCTTCCTACTGCTCATCATCCTTCTTTTCTTGTATAACAACCTTTACCTTCTCTTTAACTTTCAACTGCTTTCTACTTATTAAAGTCACTACATTCACTTGGTCTATTGAGTTGTCTCAGTTGCTAGCAATGTACCTGGTTGTCTTTTAAGGACAATTTTAACAAGTTATCCACTCTAACATTCCATATTGTGGATGGAGGCTTATTGGTTTTGAAGACTCTTAGTACTCTAGACGTGTATCTTGGATGTAGTGATAACTTTCAGCTCCTCGAGATTTAACTTCCTTTATTACTACTATTATTATTCAAATTCCAGCAGAGTACCTGTCTCTATTATCTTTGACTACACCATAAAAAATTTAGACAGTTTCTCCATTATAGATTTTAGATATTATTATAAGGTTCATTTTCAAATTAGTTATCTATAAAATTAACTTTCTTGTTCAGTGCCTGACATTCATGATTAGGGTGCCCACCACCATAAATATCACAACATGTCATATTTCCAATTGAGCTTCCAAATACTTAACAATTAGAATAATAGAAATAAAATCTTCACAATATTTTATTCCTTTGCAATAGCACCAAAAACTTGATATGTGATATATTCAAAAACATAAAATAATAATAAAAGAAAATCACTAAGGCAAGTGCATCTATGACTCTTATAAAATAGTTTAATAAGTGCGAGTGTCAATCCTATGAGGACTACAACTAATAGAATTTATTATCTTTCCATTATCTAATATAATAAAAATAATTATTGATTTTAGAGCAAGAAAATTTAACTAGAATAAAATAACGAGTAAGAAATAACTAACCAAGGTGATAGACAAGAATAAAAAAACTCGTAGATAAACAAGATATAAAAGAAGAGTCTCCTTACAACTTTTTCTATTTTTAAATTTATCATGATTTAATGATCAACTAGTTTCTCATAATAATAGATATTTCAAAGTTACAACCATATTATTTCATAAGCAATATGACCCTTATCCTTAATTTGATGGATTGAAATCTCTTTCTAATCAAAATCTCCAAGAATACATAAATGCATTCTATAAATTTCTATAATAGATTTCACTTTAACCTAGAAGACTTTTGTGAACATATTTCTATAAATATTTAATTCTCATTATTTATATTATGATATATTCATATGTATGATTTCTCAATATCTACAAATGAAATCTAAAATTGAATCTTCTATGTTTACTACTTAAATTCAACACAAGATACTCATAAATAATTCTTAAAAAAGCTTAAATTTATCAGTAAATCAAATAAAACAATCCAAGCAATAGGTTATAGGGTTTATCCCACATAGATCTATCCTATCTTAGTTTATGAAAAGATAAATAAAGTTAACAATAAACAATAAAGAAAATAATATAAAAGAAGGAGTTTTCATAGATCTTGAATCTTGATGTTTTTTATTGAATTTTGTTACGTTTTCTTTCTTTTCTCCAAGATTGCTTCTCATTTTCTTCCTAGCTACCACAAAACATATTTTACATAATGATCATAGCCAATATGAGTCATTAACATAGAGCTTTGTTACACATATTTTGGCTTAGGACATGAATTTGAGGTCACTAGTGAACAAGCATCTAAAAGCTATAAACATAGGTTCGTGTTTAGTCCATATTACTAAATACATGTGTGTTAGGTTATGTTACTTTGTATGGCAAACTATTAAAGAAGCATAATATACCAGAGTTAAGCATAAGAGGAACACGGGGTCATGTTTATATTGTATTCCTCAATATGTCAAGTTATCAAAGAAGCCAAATAGACTAGTATCCTAGAGAGGACTAAACATGGGTACATATTTATTTTATGTTCTAAATATGAATCCATTTTTAACCCGTATTCATCCAAATTCACTTTGAAACTTCTCCAACTTTGCTTTAACTTGCCAAAATTCATTCCATCTTCATTAAGGAGCTAAAATAAGGCCCACAAAATATAAGCCACATTAAGTACGTAATCCTAAATCATCTAAACATAAGCCAAATGCTCTCAAAATCAAGTTAAAAGTATAAAATAATTTGCAATGATTGGAAACTTATGAATTTGATACAAAAATGCATTCCTTACTCTTCTATATATATTGAATGGTGGGGATCCCTCCTTTGGATATTAAAGGAGTTTAACACTCTTTTTTAGTAGTGAAATGGCTTAGCATAATTGTATATATCAGACACATTTTTGTATTGATCTTTGTAAGTAATGAAAACATATGTCATGAAAATATACTTACTATGAGACCTGTTATGAATAAAAGCTTGATGCTTATTTCTAAATTGATGTTGAAGCTTGAAAGAGTATGAGTGAGATTAAATACCATCATGTATCTTTATATGAGTGAGATTAAATACCATCATGTATCTTTATATGAGTGAGATTAATTACCATCATTTATCTTTATATAGAGACGACCTCTATTCTTGCCTTGAGAATAATAAATTCTAGGCCTAAAATGAGATTTATACATAAAATCATGGTGCTTCCTTTTAGAATAAGGCCTAGTGGATATAACGTATGTATATGATATATGTATACTTAGATGTGGGTTCTTTATACTCATATGTCATCTTAGGTAAGCATTTTTCACTATGAAAATGCTTTCTTTGAGGAAAAGTGTAGTTTTTAAATTGGATACATTCTCATGCCTATTATTTAAACTCTTTTGAATACCTAACATGCTTTTAAGTTTCTCATTTCCCTTAATGAATTTGAAAATTGATTCCTTAAGAGCATTGACCTCCTTTTTCAATATCCCATTTTTATTCTTAATTCATTTAAATTATGATCATCAATAATGACCGCATTCTTACATGATTTGATGCTACAAAAAACACTCTTCATTTTACATTTTTACTCATGTATACATCTAGATGCTTTTAAGTCTCTTTAGGATTGGAAGACTTTCAACTAGTTAATCACAAGATAATTCAATATAATTTTAACCAGGAAGCATATATAAGCTACTCTCCTTCTGGATGCCCTTTTTTAGAAACATATATGTCATCCCAAGTGAAGGCTTTGAATGCCTTTTTTTTCCCACTGTTATTTCTTGTCATTTATCTCATATTTCTCATTTTCTTTGAGGAGAGACCACTAAGAATTCATATGTATAAGTTTTCTACTTCCAAAAAAATGTTATTTGGTTTTCTTTTTAATCTATCTTACTACCTTTAAAGTCTTTTATTTTAGAGAACTTCTTTCTCCCCAAAAACTTTTTAAAATTTCTAGTGATAAGGACATATCTTCCTGCTTTCACTAATTAACATCTCATCTTCTTCACTTGATTCTTTCTTTGAGGCCTTGAAAGCTAATTTCTTCCTTTGGTGAGCCATTGTCTCTACTTATTACGTCTCTTTGATTTTTTACCTCATGTGTAACTTCTAAAATGTGTCAGATTTTTTTAGTTGTTTTACACATAGAGACCTTATTGAATTCATTTCCTCATAATGAAAAAAATAAAATATAAATAGCTTTACTATTCAAAGCAATTAGTCTTTTATCTTAAGGATCATATTCTTTCTTTAGTTTGAAACTTCTCTACCATTTATTACTTTAGTAGGAATGAGCAGACACTTGAAACAATTTTCTGGAAGTCAATATTTTCAATCATTAAGAAAAATTTTATTCTAAATTTCTAATAAAGATAATTATTTGCATCAAAGCTCTACTAATATTTTGGCCCTCTTGGCTAACTGAAGATGTAGATACAACTAAGTATGTCATAAAGATCTTTTCTCAAAACTTCATTTAAATTAAAATAGAGATGTCCACTATGATATGTTTTGTTAGTCCCGAATGGAACCCAAAAGAGGGGTAAATTAGGTATTGATGAATTTTTTTAAAAAATTATAACTCAATAAATACCCTTAGTTGATTTCAAATTGAATGATGAAACAAAATAAGAATTTAATTAAGATCAATCAATCAATTAAGGATAAAGTTAAGAGTATAAGGAAGAGAAGTTACAAAATAATTTTATAGTGGTTTAGTAAATAAACCTTACCTATATCCACGGGTTATGTTCATCATATGATTCCACTAATCTCTTCTTTTATAGGTGAAGAGGAACCTTCTTATAATTATTTGAAACAGATTTTTCTAAAAATATTTCAAAAGTTTACCAAAAATATTTGAATTCAAAACCTTAATTCCTCTTGATAAATTTAAAAAATTTATGTGTTAAGTTCAAAACAGGATATGCTTATGAATGAAGAGCTCTTAAAGTATTAAAAGAACCAGTAAGAGATATAAGAAAGGCTATAAGAAAATTTGTGGACTTACTATACCTTGATCTTCTTTAGTCTTGGTTTTCTTTTTGGCTTGAATGTATTTAGTCTCTGATAAGTGTAAATTGCATCGTGTTTTAAGGCATAGTTTGATATGTGTTTAGCCATTAATTCTATGTGTTTAGGTTAGAAATGTGTTAGTTTGTTAATTATTTGTGCTTTAAGTGTTTTATAGGTTAGTAAAAGCTTTTAAACTTAAATATTATGCTTTTGAGGTACCTTGATGTGTTTGTTAATATTTCAGAGTCAATATCAAAGAACGAAGGTGTTTTGGAAGACATTCGAGTCGAAACAATAATCTATAATTGTGGTCTAATAGTGCACGATCATGACATAAGGCTTAGATGTAGGCCACAGTCGTTGCCTGCATCAGCAAACGTACAGCCACTCCTAAATTTCACGTTTCGAGGGATTGTTTGGACCTTTTGGACTCGAAAAAATCCTAATTAAACCCTAAACACAAAATAACATAAATAGAACAACAAGAGGAAAAAACAAGGGAGCTTTTGCATCAACCACTTTTGGAGAGAAACCTTAGAGAGAATTGTTGAGAGATTGAGAAAGAGAAGAAGGAAGAGAGAAGTGGAGAAGAAGCCGACAT
>JAOTAY010000005.1:15364273-15386576 GCA_025629805.1 Erythroxylum baracoense
AAAAAACAGAAACTAAAAACAGGAAACAGAAACTAAAAACAACAACAGAAAAACAGAAGTAGAACCAAACGGCCCCTAAATTATTTTAACGAAAGTAATTTCTTTTGAATTTGGCTGCAGGCGACAGCAGTACCACAATTTATGTTTTCTTCTTTTGCACTAGGCCCTATGCTTAATACTAGTTAATATACTTGTTTGTTATTGCTCAAAGAACAAGTCGCACTATGACTTCCTTATTTTGAAATCAATACACATTTTAAATTCTTAAAAAATTATACTCTATACGTATAAATTATGATAGTTTATGTAAATTTAAATTCAAAATAATAATTGGAAAACTTAATTTTGTATTAGAACTAGTGTGAAATTTCATATGAAGAAAAACAAATCCACCTTGAAAATAGCATCAAATTCTCCCTTTTCAGTCTATCAACTGTTGCGCTCATTTATGATCATTTCAAGTATCCTCCCAAAGCATATCCTTGTCCTCCCAAAGCTTAGGACTCGCACCACCCATTAGATAAAATACTCCGATTGAATCGTACGTGTCCGTGATGGTGAAACAAGCTGCTAACTTCGTTATCTCTTGAACTACTGGTATCAATCTTGATCTTCGTGAAGGTAGCCGCTCTCAACTTCAAATGTTAACGCAAAATAAAATTTCGTAGCTAGAGGTAACAAAAAATAAAATTTTGAGGATAAGTTCCTGCATTGTGGTAACGAAGATTGATTGATGATCTTCTTCATGCGTTTAAGGAGCCAAAAGAGGGAACTTAATTCCCTTTCCAAGGACATAGAATAAAATTTTCAATTGCTATTCAAGTTCTTTTCATTCCTACCCTTTTTTTACTCTTGCTTCCCATTTGTTTTATATGCATTCGTGATGCTTTGATTTCTCATTCTTGTTATTTAGCGATCCTGGAACCCAAACCACACGTTACTATACTACATCAGTGCAATGAATCATGATTAAGAAAGGCAATAAATGAAACGAATTGATGTTACGGATGGCTAGGCTGACGCATAGATGTAATTATGCACTGTTTAAGAGGTTAACATAGACGAGATTCTTGCTATCCTGCATCCTAGTTTCTTATTATAATCAGTGAGTACCTTGAAAACATTACGGTGAAATCTTGAAAGCTTCAAACAAATGGACAAATGAGGTCAAATGGGCTCAAAAACAAGAAAACGAAGGATGGGGAAAGAAATCAGGTCACAATTGCATGATCAAACAAATTCAATAAGATTTGGGTTAAAAAAGAAATCAGATCACTAAAAAAGGTCAAAAACAAACGACAAGAGAACTTGAGGGAATCCTGGCTTGTACATAAATGGCAAAAATCCATATCCCCTCCCGCATTGTAGGCTAGAAAATCTGGTGAGCCAAAAATTAAAAACACGAAGAAGCAGGAAAAAGCTAATGAAAATCCCTACAATCAATGACAGCCCATGGAATAGAAGCCAACAAATATGTACTGTAAGTAAGGTCTTGTTACTACATACTAGCAATAGTTTTTCATGATCCAAGTATGAGTAGAAAGAAGATCATGTGTACAGAACAGAGGCGCAAAGCTAATTGCCATCCTACATACTAGCAAAAGTTTTCCATGATCCAAGTATGAGTAGAAAGAAGATCTTGTGTACAGAACAGAGCTAATTGCCATACTACATACTAGCAACAGTTTTCCATAATCCAAGTATGAGTAGAAAGCAGATCGTGTGTACAGAACAGAGCTAATTGCCATACTACATACTAGTAACAGTTTTAATTGATCCAAATATGCGTAGAAAGAAGATCTTGTGTACAGAACAGAGCTAAGCCATACTACATACTAGCAACAGTTTTCCATGATCCAAGTATGAGTAGGAAGAAGATCGTGTGTACAGAACAGAGCTAACTGCCATACTACATACTAGCAACAGTTTTCCATGATCCAAGTATGAGTACAAAGAAGATCATGTGTACAGAACAGAGCTAACTGCCATACTACATACTAGCCACAGTTTTCCATGATCCAAGTATGAGTAGAAAGAAGGTCATGTGTACAGAACAGAGCTAACTGCCATACTACATACTAGCAACAGTTTTCCATGACCAAGTATGAGTAGAAAGAGTGTACAGAACAGAGCTAACTACCATACTATATACTAGCAACAGTTTTCCATGATCCAAGTATGAGTAGAAAGAAGATCATTTGTACAGAACAGAGCTAATTGCCATACTACACACTAGCAATAGTTTTCCATGATCCAAGTGTGAGTAAAAACAAGATCATGTGTAAAGAACAGAGCTAATTGCCATACTAGATACTAGTAATAGTTTTCCATGATACAAGTACGAGTACAAAGAAGATCATTGTACAGAACAGAGCTAACTGCCATACCACATACTAGCAATAGTTTTCCATGATCCAAGTATGAGTAGAAAGAAGCTCATAACAGAGCTATTGCCATACTACATACTAGCAATAGTTTTCCATGAACCAAGTATGAGTAGAAAGAAGATCATGTGTACAAAATAGAGCTAATTGCCAGCTAAATCAACCAAACAAACACAGCATTTAAAACCGATCCTCACCTTGTCATGTAAATAGTCCTCCTGAGCAACAAACACAGCATTTAAATCAGTCATGTGAAACACAACATTTAAATCAGTCATGTAAACACTCCTCCTAAGCAGATTGCGAAGGAATCATTCCAGTCTTCCTAGCGTACGCAAATATCCCTCCAGCCTCAATCACCGGCCCAGCATCTCCAATGGGCTTCAACTTATACTCCTTGCCAGTCGTGTGATTGATCAACCGACTCTCTCCTAGCTCAATCGTTATTACGTCACCTGTTCTACACTCTTCGCATATGCTCACCTCTGACTCCAACGGATACACCTCTCCTGTAGCCACCGAATTCCTGAAGAAGATTCTCGCGTACGACTCCGCCACCACCGCTGCCACTCCGGCCGCTCCCAGCGCCACTGGAGCGTGCTCCCGAGAGGATCCGCACCCGAAGTTATCGCCTGCGATTAGAATCGAGTATTTCGTTTTCATCTCGTTTGGCTCGATGAATCTGGTCTCGTACGATGCTGGGAGACCGATCATGGCGTAAGAGCCGAGCTTCTCGTACTCGGCAGGGTTTGAGGGGACTAGGGTTAGGTACTCGGCGGGGATGATCTGGTCGGTATCGATGTTGTTTCCGACCACGTAACAGAGTCCATGGAAACTTCCGGTGGTTGTGGTTGCGGATGGGGCGGCGCGTGGAGTTATGGAGATGGCGCGTGCATTGGATATTAGGCTTTTGAGGATGGGGTGGAGAGAAACGGAGGGCAGTTTGCGTGAGGGAGGGGAGAGGAATGAGATGGATGGCTTGAGATTGGAGGCGGCAGAGGCGCTGTTGAAGAAGGCAGCGGCTACGGAACTGGAGGAGATGGCCATTTCTAGTAGAATCGGAACAATGCGATGCGAATGCAAATAGTGCAGAGTAGGTCAGTAGTGGAAAAGAAGAAATGGTTTCTTGGGTGGACTGCGTACATTACAGTGAACTAAGTAGCCACTAGGATGTCGCCACGCAAGATACGGGGGACCGTTGCACCTATAATTACCGGGATTCTCCAGCCGCCACCCCTCCACTGTCTTGCAATGAGCTTCTTTTGTAAGCTTTACGCTTTGTTCGGGAACCGGTAACAAAGCAATAGAAATAAAAATAAGGATAAAAAGTAAGGACTAGAATAAAAATTCTAATCATGCATAATTAGTGCATATTTATTAGAAATAGATTAGACAAATAAATAATTATGTTTGTGTTTGGTATCAAATATTAAGAATAGTTAATGAAATTTTTTATATATATTCAATTATTATGTGATTGATTTTGTGAGCAAATAATTACAATATTTTTATTTAATATATAATCAACTCAAAATATTTTTTAATAATTTAATAAATATTAATTTTTGAGCACTTGTAAATGATTGTTATTATATGAGTACAATTAAAGAATTTATTTTATGTATAACATCAACCAAATAAAATAAAATAATTATTAAATGAATTAAATTAGCAAATGTGAAATTTTGATGATAATATTCTGATAAGAAAAAATCAAAATAATGTAAATTAATATTAAATTCTCAAATAGATTATATAATATCATGTGATATAATACAAGTATGTCTCAAGCAAACAATACTTTGTAATCTTCAGGCATACTACAGAGGACTTTAACCTTTTTATCATCTTCACCGATTAGTCTTGTTGCTTTGACCAACTCCATTGATGAAGGACTTACAATCTCTTTCAACATATCAAATATTTGAATCTTTTCTAATTAATATCCATAAAAAGAGTAAATGCTTTTTTGATATTTTTTAAAGACAAAGTAGATTCATATTAAGATTTAATCAAACTTTTTATATTATTTGAAAACTCCAAAATTCTACACGAAGTGGATCTGTGGATCTATTATCTTCTTGCGTTTTCTTTTTCTAGATTAAGATGGTGATGTTCAATTTTCATCATTTATTTGACTGCACATTATTTATATTACTACTTCTTTCAATATTATTGTCATTTCCTCCTATACTTTTGTCACTTGGACCTCGAACTCTATTTCTTATTGCTCTTTCTTTTGCATAATTTCAGCTAGTCAATCGAAATGGATAAATGGTTTTATGTATAAAGCTAATGCTTCTTCAGGGCTCTACATTATAATAACAATAGTATCATAAATAACTATGTACACAAATAATATCCAATACAAAAATAAATAGTAAAAGATAAAAATTTTATTTATAACTTTACCTAACTAATATAAATGTCTTTATCCCCAATCACCATTTTTTGCTCATAATCCCATCCAAATATGCTTCCGTTTTGTTGAATATCCAATGCATATCCAAATAGCTTCTTTAGAATTTTAACTTTGAATTTAATATGAGATTTTGCTTTAAGATCAGTTTCAAGAATTCTTTCTTTAAGACACCATTCAATTTCAGCATAATATCTGTTCTTATAGTTACAAGATAATATTGACCTATTGCATAACATGTAAAATATATTAACCACATGATTTTAATATATAAAAAAATGATTTGGATATATAACATCGAATATCTCACCTTGAGGGATTTTTAATTCATTTCTTCAAGAAAATGCATCTCAAATCACCCTAGCATCAACTACTAATCCTTCCCAACTAAGTAGTACATATATAAATTGCATGTCCATAGAAAACAAGCTTAAGAAATGTGTTGCAATCTCATTCTTCCTAATATGATATCAGGTTTTTTTTCAATATTTGGTACATTTATCTAAGTATATGTACCATTTAAAACTACTGTGAATTCTAAAATTAGAAAAATCATATCAAGTCATTATTAACCAAAAGTAAATCTTGTACTAAACAAAACTCCATAAATGAATATTATCACCCCAAACCACTTTAATCTTTCATTGGTGCTATTCCTAAGGATAGTTTCAGGGACTTTAAGTATAACTCTTCATAACTTAAGCATAACTCTCAATACATTATGAAATGTCTACTTACTGTCTCTCTCAAATGCTAAAAGCATAATTGATTTCTCGATTTCCCTCGTTAAAGGTAAGGATATTTAAAAATATTGCTACCATTTCCGTTACATCTATATTTATAGAATCTTTTAATCCATTAATATTTTGCAGCATTGAGCATAATATGAAAAATTATGCCTATCCATATGAAGTTGGTCAATGTCTGTAATGTCAATATCCATAATCATACCATTAAGATGTGCTATTTGAACTAATGGATTATGTATACTAGATTCTTTTATCATTCTTAATATGTACTTGCTTAGTAGATATGGTCATAACCTTAACAATGTCACAATAATTCTCATCCTTCTTCTTATTAATGTATACCATAAATATAGAAAATTGTAATGTTGAGGTGTACGAGCCAAAAATGACATCCAGTAATAATAATCATCATCATGAAATATATTTAAAAAATTAAAGTATTTAATGTCATTAACTATATAATAAATATATATATATATATATATGAACTAATTTCATTAAAAAATGAAAATGAGTACAATGACTAAACATTATATCCCTGCCTATGTCTTACAAACCATATAACTATAATTTGCATTTATAAAGCAACACAAAATTGATATCGTCTCTCAAATTATGACCTTGTAAGAACCATATTGTTCTACTGCATATTATAACTATTAGGGAACTAAAATTCACTATAGCTAGTAAAGTATCCACTTAAAGTCTTTAAGTTGCCTATATAACATCACTTTCTTTATAAATATATGTTCTTATGTCTTTTTCTTTCCTATTTCAATGTATATTGTCAAATTTATGAATGAACAACAAGTTTAAGAAGTTAGAGTATGAAGCAAATGAGAACATCTATCTTACCGATTATATTATTGTAAACCATATATACCATCTCTACCTTGAGACCACACCAACACTCTACAATTGCAAAAGGTTATAATTTTTTACTCCCATAAAAATCATATATTTATGAAAAAAAAGAAGTAGAAGAAGAAAAAAGGACATTAGAGAAAAGGACATTTGATCTCAAGAAACCCATATGATGCAATAGTTGCCTTTAATACATTTAATTATTGAAATGGCAGTTATAACAAAACGATTGTATTGAAATTTATGCCAATGTTATTTATCATTGAATAATCCTCAAATATTATAGTGAAATGGTTACTTTCATGTATTTGAGCTCCATGGACTAAAGATATTTTCTTCATTAGCCTATCAATAACAATGTTAAATGCATTCGGTACTCTTTAACACTTATCTGATTCATTTGTGAAATTAAAAACTTCAAGTTAAGGTTAATTAATTTTATATATTCTATATCCTAATACACCAATTGTATTATTGAAAACCATATATGTCATTAAAATTTCTAAAAACAAACCAAAAAAGTCCATTTTTGCTAGAAAATTCTATATATAAATGAAGAATATAACAAAGATTTATATGATAACAGAAGATGACTCTGAAACTTTCTATGGAGTGCTTCAGCCTTTTCACAACTTTATATGGACTTTAAATCTTTGGAAATGAATGTATAAATCTATTGTATCAGCACTAATTTTGTTTCATAGTTAAACAATAATCGTTGATCCTTTAAGAGGTAGGTCTTTGTCAATTAAAGTGGATTTCTTTGATAATGTCCTTAAGATCAAAGAAAAGATACAAAGGTGCCAAGGAATATTTGTAAACACCAACATAGCCACACACACTTTGCAAAAAGGAAACAAAAATAAAAACAAAGAGACTAAAAAGAAGTTCAAAACCATAAAAATTAACCTATTAAAAGAAACTAGATAAGAAGAGAGAATAGAGAGGTTTGAGAAGAAACGTAAAAAGAAGTGGAAAAAAGAGAGTTGTGTTGAACGAATATGATAATAAAATCTAATCTTATTCCTATAAATACTTATTTGTTTTCCTAATATTTGATTCCAAGTTAGACTTAAACCTCTCATAGGAATGAAAATTCAGCATTATTTGTAATTCATTCCAAATTTGACATTCCTTATATTATCCATTCCTAATAACCAAACAAGCAAAAATTAAGAAATCAAAGTTGTATTCTCATTTTTAACCCTTCATTACTGGTTACTAAACAACTCCTTAGCCTTGTGATTTTTTATAGGGTAAAGGCATTCTTATCAATACCGCACTGTTAGGTATTGAATTCGGGTCTTTTATAATATGGTACCATATTGGTTAATATTAGGTAATATTTTAATTAAAATTTTAAAATTTAAAACTACCATAGTTTATGATCGTAAAAATTCTTAGCATTTGCTTAAGAGGGTAATCATTAAGCATGACTATCCACTTTTAATTTTAAATCAGAACGAATTCAAAATGTTTGTACACAAGTTTTGTTCAAATTTTAAGATCTTACTTTGAATTTTGTTAAAAAATGATATATTCAAAACTTACTATGAAAACAAAAGAATAATATTGAAGATGTTGCAATTAATAATGGGTAGTAGAATTTACACCAAATATTTGAAAATCTTAAAATAAGAATAAGGGTTACATGACTATGACATCAAAATATATTAATAATAATTAAACCTTATGCAGTCTCATCTTGAGGTAAATAAATATATTTTTATAAATTTATATTTATTTATTTAATCGTTGATTTTGTTTCTAGATGATAGATGAATTTACGTTTCTATGCCTTATGTAAGTGATAGGCTAACAAGTTTATTGGTTAATTATTTGATGAAATGAAGCATCATCATAAATTTGTCAATAATAACTTTAGATAATTATAGCGGAAATGATCATATGATTGACAAGGTTAAAAGTAAGTTACATGTTAGGAGCTTATTAATAAATGATATGATGTTTCATAAGCATTGTTGCACCCATATAATGCATCTAATTATGAAGAATGATTGGAGATTATCATATAAGGGGTAGAAGCAATTCACAATATTTTAGTATATAAAAGCGCAATATCTAAATAAGTTGAGAAATATAAAGAAACAACAAGACAATTATGCATTCGTTACATTACAAAGTTACGCCTAAATTTTCCAATAAAGTGAAATTATACACTTTAAACAATTGATGTCACTATTAAGCATATGGATACAATAATCAAGTTGACACAATGTGATTTCCAATACATTTTTTATCAATATATTTGCAACTGAAGTTGGTAAAAGAAAATTGTAAGAAGTTGGATGTGTTTAACATTATCAATGAGTTTTTTTGTCTAGCATAAAATACCTAACTACTAACACATTTTTTTTAACATATGTGCAATCAAGCTAGAATTATCTAAATGGATCATTTATTCAAATGAGATGATTCAAATAATGATAGATAAGAAAATAGAAAAATTTTACATTTATTAGAATGTGATTGGTAATACCATGAAAGTTACAACTTTTTTGGATTTAAGGTATAAGCTTGTTATAATTGAATATTATTTTCAAAGGATCTATGATGATCGCGCTTTAATACAAGTCGATATCATTAAAAGAAGTTGTAGTATGATTTTTTTTTCTAATTACCAAATAAGATTAGGTAAAGAGTTCGATCACAACAATTCAATGTTAGGTTCAACTTTTATTAATACATCCTTACCAAGCAAGAAAGTTTTCAGTTTGAATCTTAGTTTAAAAGAATTAATGAGTGAAAAATGTCTAGGATTTCATATAGGTAGATATAGTTAAAGAATTTTTAGAAGGTAATGTTTGTTAGACATCTTATGAGAATTTTGATATACTATTATGGTGAAAATTGAATGAAAGTCAATATCTAATTATGTACACAATTGTATGAGATTTATCAACTATCTCAATGTTTACGATTATTAGTGATCGGATATAATTGTATAATAAGTCCTCATTATAGTCAACTTCATTTGACAAATTTAAGATCTTGACATCTTAGTGTTTTACCTTTATTTCTTTAATAAGTATCTATTATATGATTTTATATTTTCTTTATAAAATTTATATGCATATACAACGTGGATATAAATGAAGCCATCTATCATTTTGGATATTTATTTGAAGAAATGTACGATGATGAAAATATATATATTTGTTAGTAATTATTTATTCATTTAATTAATTTGTTATAGATAATTTTAATAATTTTTTTAAATATAGAGAAAGTGGTGCAAAATATTGACGAGTTTGACTATAGAGAAAATTAGTAAGCAATTATAAGGGGCCTTAAGTATAATCAACACTGGTTTTCATATTTTTAATCATACTCAATTTTTTCATAATATTATTATTCTAAATTATCTTTTAGATATAGGAAAATCTTGAGCACAATTTTTGAGTTGTTTTATGATTTTGACGAGTAAGCAACCAATGCTAAAGCTTTTTTCTTAATGATTCTAAATTAATTGATTTACACATTAATTGACTTTTGTTAAAATATTCTGTTAGAATTATATATGATGTCGTTAGTTAACAGTTCAGTTAGTAGTTCGCAGTTTAGTTAGTTCCTCATTCTTCATATGTATAGTATAAATATTCTTCATTCGGATGAAATCATATAGACTTTGATTCTCTCTCAATTTGATTTTCTGATATGGTATCAGAGCGAAAATTTCCGCTTCGTTGAGCTTTTCTGAGTTCTTTATACAACATCCATATTTTCTTGTTTTTTATTCTTTACGTCTAAGAAACGTTATCGTTTCTTTATCTGTATTCTTTTCTTCTTTTTCTTTACGATTCACCGTATTACTATGGCCAGCTTCAATGCTTGGAATGCTACTCACACCTCTGGTTCGACGTCCAAACCAGAGGATAATCCATCAAGTCCGTATTTTCTTCATGTTAATGAGAATCCGACGTTGGTTCTTGTATCTTCGGTTCTCACAGGACCGAATTATCACCAATGGCAACGAGCTATGAAAATGTTATTGCTTTCCAAGAACAAACTTAGTTTTGTTGATTGTTCTATTTTGCAGCCACTGCGCACTGATCCGTTGTTCATTCCTTGGGAGAGATGCAACAATCTGGTTATCTCCTGGCTTATTCACTCTGTTTCCCCTTCCATTGCACAGTCGATCATCTGGTTAGATTCAGCCTATGAAATATGGAATGATCTCAAAGCAAGATTTGCTTAAAGCAATTCTTTTCGTATTTATGACCTTCAACTCGAAATTTACACTTGTCAACAAGGTAGCTTTTCAGTTCATGAGTATTTTACTAAACTAAAAATCTTATAGGATGAGTTACAAATCTTGCATCCTCTGCCATCTTGCTCCTGTTCTCCTCAATGCTCTTGTGGGCTGTCCAAGAATATTAGAGATTTTCATGAACATGATCAAGTCATAGTTTTCATTAAAGGTTTAAATGAGTCGTATTCGACTGTGAATTCGCAGATCTTGTTAATGGATCCTTTGCCTTCTTTGAATAAAGCATTCTCTTTGGTTATTCAGCAAGAACGTCCTTTGGTTTCTGATATTAATACTTTAGTTGTTAAAGGTGTCAATGCTAATGCGCCTAAAAAGCACTTCAGCAATTCGGTCCCACCAATTTGCATTCACTGTGGCAAAGAAGGTCATACCATCGACAGATGTTACAAGAAACATAGTTATCCTCCCAACATGAAGACTTCCAAGAAATTTACCAGTCGCCCTAATGTTAATGCTGTTGATGTTGGTTCTCCTACTCCAGCTGCAGATCATCATCCTTATGCAATGACAGAGGAGCCAGGTTCCAATTTTCAGTTTAGTAAAGATCAATATGATCAATTATTACAATTGCTTCAAGGTCTTTCTCTTACCTCTCATCATGTGAATTCAGTGACTTTACCGAATTCTATTAAGCCAACTTCCACTTCAGGTTTGCCTTCTTCGAATGATGAGATAATTTCTCACATCTCTTTAAATATTTCTACTGTTCATCATTTTCATTGCAACGAATGGATTGTTGATACCGGTGCTACAAATCATATAGCATGTTCTTTATCTCTTTTCCATTCTTATAAATCAGTTCCTAATGTTTATGTCACTCTTCCTAACAAATGCAAGGTTTGAGTTACACATATGGGTACTGTTTATTTAAATAGCCATTTACAACTTTTTAATGTTTTATACGTGCCTGAGTTTACTTTCAATCTTGTTTCTGTTAGTAAGTTAGTTCGTGACCTCTCTTGTTGTTTAATTGTTTCACCTTCTCATTGTATAATTCAGAGTATCTAACCATGGAGGATGATTGGGGTTGCTAAGCATTCTCATGGATTGTACATATTCAATTCTAGTGCTATTTTTCATGCTTCACCTATCGTTATTGCTAATTCTATCTTCTGTAATAAAGAAACTACTTTACTTTGGCATGCTAGGTTAGGCCATCTTCCTTTTTCTCATTTATGATCAATAGTTCCTTCTATTTCTTATCATGAACCCTGTGATGTTTGTCACATGTCAAGGCAAAAACGCTTGCCTTTTTCGATTGGTACTTCTGTTAGCAATGCTGTGTTTGATCTGATTCATATTGATATCTGGGGAGACAATTATGCTCCCACTTTTAAAGGCCATCGATATTTTCTTACTCTTGTTGACAATTTTAGTAGATTTACTTGGGTTTTTTTAATGCAACACAAATCAGAGGCCAAGACAATTATGAAAAATTTTATCTCTTATGTTTCTACTCAATTCAATTACACTGTTAAATGTATCAGAAGTGATAATGGCCAAGAGTTCAATGTTCCAGAATTTTATAACTCCAAAGGTATCATTCATCAACGGTCTTGCATTAAAACCCCTCAATCGAATAGTGTTGTGGAACGCAAACATCAACATATTCTCAATGTTGCATGAGCTTTACGTTTTTATGCAAAGTTACCTATTTCCTTCTGGGATGAGTGTGTATTGCATGCCATTTACCTGATTAATCGTATCCCTACCCCTGTTCTTTGTAACATATCACCTTAAAGTATTATACTCTACACCACCTACTTACACTAATTTACGTGTTTTTGGTTGTCTTGCTTTTGCTTCAAATCATTCCAACGTTAGAAACAAATTTGATTCCTGTAGTATCAAATCTGTTTTCTGTGGTTTTTCTCCAGGTGTTAAGGGTTATAAATTATATGATATTCATACTCAAAAGTTATTTATTTCACGGGATGTTTCTTTTTATGAACATATCTTTCCTTTCTCCACACTAACCTCTGATATGCAGCACTCTGATGGCTTCAGCACTAATAATTTAATTCTCCCTTCCTCTTCAATTCAGTCAACCTATGATAGACTTCCTCTTAGTCCTGGTGTATCCATATTACTAATATCAAACGTCTCTTTTTCACCTTTTATTTCACCGATGTCGGATGGTCCTACTTCCACGACTCCACCTGACATTCAGCTTCATGATCTCGCTCCTATTCAACAGCCGCCACCTCAATCTATGCGAAGAAGCACCAGAACGAAGTCCCTGCTGCAGTACCTAGCTGACTATCAGTGTATGGCTATTCGACGGACTAGTCCTCATCGACTTTCTCATGTGTTTTCTTATTCCCATCTTACTCCTAAACATTATGTTTTTGCAGCAGCTGTGGATTAGGATCAAGAGCCTCATACCTATAAACAAGTAGTCCAGATTGATGCTTAGAGACAAGCCATGCAGGCAGAACTCGATGCTCTTCAGCAGCATCACACTTCGGAGCTCGTCGACTTACCACCTGGGAAGACAACGATTGGATGCAAGTAGGTTTTTCGTATTAAGCAAAAGGCTGATGGATCCGTTGAACATTATAAGGCTCGACTTGTTGCTAAGGGTTATACCCAACAAGAAGGTGTTGATTTGCTGGAAACTTTTAGCCCAGTTGCCAAGATGATGACAATCTGATTGCTTCTTGCTTTAGCGGTGGTCAAAGGCTGGTATCTTCATCAATTGGATATCAATAACGCGTTCCTTCATGGTGATCTCGATGAAGAGGTATACATGCAACTTCCCTAGGGTTGTGCAGGTAATGCAACAAAGTATGCTGGGTTAAATCCCTTTATGGTTTACGTCAAGCAAGTCGTCAATGGAATGCGAAACTGACTTCGACCTTACTTCAATATGGGTTCACGCAAGCCATATCTGATCAGACGTTGTTCATTAAAAATGGAAGTGATGGTTTCATGGCCCTTTTGGTGTACGTTGATGATGTCGTTTCGGTAAGTGATAATATGCAGGCAATCCGTAGCATTAAGCAACATCTGCATTATGCATTTATCATTAAAGATCTTGGTGAGATAAAGTTTTTTCTTGGACTGGAAGTGGCTAGAACTACAAGAGGGAATAATATTTGTCAGAAGAAGAACACTCTTGATTTGCTCAGGGCTACTCAATTTTTAGAGTCTAAACCTATCTCTACGCCTATTCTACCAGAAAATAAGCTCTCCAAAGATGGGGGTACGCTGTTGGAGGATGTTACATCATACCCTATATTAGTTGGTAAACTTCAGTATCTGACTACGACTCGACCTGATATTTCTTTTGTTATTTAGCAGTTGGCGAAATTCCTTGCTTCTACTACGACAACTCACTTGGCTACTGCGCACAGAGTTCTTCGTTATTTAAAAGGTTCTATTTGGCAAGGCCTTTTCTTTCCTTCTGATAGTGACCTTCGGCTCACAGCCTTCTCTGATTCTGATTGGGCTAATTGTTTAGACACACGACGCTCTCTTACATGGTATTGTGTATTTCTTGGTTCGTCTTTTATTTCTTAGAAAACCAAGAAACAAAACAATGTAAGTCGGAGTTCTTCGAAGGCTGAGCTGGCTACAACGACTTGTAAGGTGCAGTGGTTACATTATTTTCTTGGAGAACTGCGGTTGTCTCCCACCGTTCCAACGTCAATATTTTGTGACAACCAATCTGCTTTATATTTGGCGCAAAATCCTGTTTTCCACGAACGTACTAAACATATTGACATCGATTGTCATGTGGGTTAGAGTTATATATGATGTCGGTAGTTGACAGTTCAGTTAGTTTCTCATTCTTCACATGTACAGTATAAATATTCTTCATTCAGAGGAAATCATGCAGACTTTGATTCTCTCTCAATTTGATTTTCTGATATCTTCCAAAAATGAGATAAATAATGGACTAGTCTTAAAGATAAATTGTTACTAATTTGTGATTATGTGTTAAATAAAAGTGTTATAAATATTATATATATTTGGCATGCATGATGTATTGCAAGTTAATAACATTTTTATAAGAAGGTGGGGTTTTTATCTACACGTGAAACTTACTTGCATTGATATGCCTGCTAGATTGAAGGAGGATTCCATTGATGTAGTGAAATAGCGAAAATTATAACAGATATCCATATGGGATTTGGTTTTGGTACACATTTTATTTCAACATTTACTGAACATAGAGAGTTTCCAGTAGTACAACGCTCCATATTAAGTTCTTTATCTATTATGATTGTCGCCTTGCCAGACACTTGCAATAATAAATTTAGATCACTAAGCGCGAGTCTTTGGATGGTCGTAGTAATATACTTTTAGAAACTATTATATAATATTGGTTTGCCAGACACTTGCAATAATAAATTTAGACCATTAAGTGCGAGTCTTTGGATGCTCGTAGTACTATACTTTTAGAAACTATTATAATTTTGGTTTGGACCAAGTAATTTATTGAGTATAAATTGACAGGTATTTGAAAGTTTAAAGTTGATAGACATTGCAAGAAAAATGAAGAGAGAATATCGTTGTTAACAATCGTATTTATTAAGAGAATATTGAATTATTTGAAAATCAAAACAAGCTTCAAGTTTTTAGAATCTAGTATAAAAAGTTTTAAGTTAATTTTAGACTTCAAATATGTTTTAAGTTGAAAAAAAGTTTAAAATTCAATAATAAAGATGACAAAAATTCAAAGTCAACATATCCGGTATCTCCTCATTTGCGGAAATTTGGGAAGGGTTATAATATATAGAACTTTTTCTTTATATTTTTACGAAAAGATTATTTCCGTGATTTGAATATATAATTTTATAATCACAAAGAAATAATTTTATCGGCCCATTCTCTTCTAATAAATTTGAAATAATAACGACATTTTAGTAAAAAATTAGCATGCCAAAAAAGCTACTGTGACGAAAACAATTAACATGAAAAAGTTTGCTTGATTTCTGCAATTGATTGTCATAACTTGTAAAAACTGCATTTTCATAATTATGGCAGATTATGATTTTATTCTTCTAATCTAAGCAAACCCCAAACAGCCTAATGTTGCTATTTCTCCAATCTCCATTCCCAAATCCAATCAATAACATTCAGTCCCTGTCTTATAAAATCAATCCATATGATTTTGTCAGTGAAAGTAAATTCGTCAGATCACAAATTAACTTATGTCATAAATTGATCATAAAGAAGAAACTTATCTAACTACTAATCCATTATATGTCCTGTTTAGGACATCTGATCATGATGAAGCATTTTATTATAACTAAAAATGAAAAAAAAACATATTTAACACAAACAAAGTTAAACCAAAATAAATAATCCGACACGACACGAACTGTCTAGTATTAAATTAAGGCTTGTTATCACCTGGGCTGGGAGTGAAAAATGGACGGTCGATATTTCAAGTTCATTAGGGTTTTGTGGCATAAAACCCTTAACCTTTTATCTGCGCAAGTGCAAACCATAGACGCGCGGCTTAACTCAGCTTTGCTCCGATCCAATGGGTACTCACACTCTTCTTCTATTCTCTAGTTTCTTGTGCGAAAATTTGTTTTGCTTTGTTTTGTTTTGCTGTTCCCTCTCTCAAACTTTAATTATTTGGTGTCCTGCCATAGAACAATTCATTCTTTTCCCCTGGATTTTTGTATCTCTCATTCCGATGTTTGAATTGACAATGCTAGTACAATTTCCTGCTATTCATTTCCGCATCAAAAATGATAATGTTTCTTAGTTTTCTCAAGGAGCAAAGTGGACGCAATTTGTATGGAAAAGAGAAAGTTGTTATTGTTCTTTAAGCTTTTGGTGTATTGTATTGGACTTGCGATTTTTGATGGGTTTAAACGAAAATAGGGTCTTACAAGTACGTATCCGAACTATGGAGGAAGAAGCAATCAGATGTTATGAGGTTTCTGCAGAGGGTGAGGTGTTGGGAGTACCGCCAACATCCTTCCATTGTCCGTGTCACCCGTCCCACTCGCCCTGACAAAGCTCGCCGTCTTGGCTACAAGGCCAAGCAGGTCAGACTTACCTGTTTAGGGGTTGTTAACAGTTATTTGTAGGTCCAATATTGTACAGTGATCAACAACTGTCACAATAATAGATAAACGTGTTAAGCTTCAATGCTCATTTTACCATACTGACCGATTCCAATTCTGCTGGCAGATTCGCCTTGCGACATGACTTATATAAGGCACGCATTTTGATTTGTTCTATATGCATTATTTGCTTCCTATGTGGTTTTTGTCACGATTTGTCTACTTTTTTGTGTTTTGTGATAATCCATGGTTTTGCATTAGCCTTTGTTGTGTTTAGAATAATTTGGGCATATTGATGTGCAACAAGTTGTGGTCTCTTTCCAGTCATTGCTGGTTAAGCAGCTTCCTGATGCACAGTCATCTCCTTTTTTGGAGACTCTCTACATACAGTGATTAGATGCTTCCTGAGATCAGCTATATGAAAACATGCAGTCCAAGTGGATTTGCTGTTATTTGAACCTCTTTTGTTTCAGTCAGATATAGTTTATTACCCTTTCCATCTTTTATCCTTTTTTAATCTTGGGCTAAAATGATCTATACCATGGTTGTTTTCCTGCATGTCATTCTTCTGTGGTTTAAAGGATTTCAATACTAGCTTTCTCTGCTGAGAGTTTGCTGGCTGGTTTCTGATGGAAAGTCATCTCACTCTGTGGTCCCTCCTGGGATATTATGTGAAATAGCAATTCATGCTTCAACACGTGCTTCCTTATTCTTGTATAATTGTGCATAGATTAGGGTTCATAAATTTTAGTTTTTATTATTCTTTAAATGTTGACAATTACAATATTTGTGTTCACACAATTTGACCAATGGTTGATTTCGTGCAGGGTTATGTGATTTATCGTGTCCGAGTTAGGCGTGGTGGTAGGAAGAGACCTGTTCCCAAGGGTATTGTGTATGGGAAGCCCACAAACCAGGGTGTGACCCAACTTAAGTTCCAGAGAAGCAAGAGGTCTGTTGCAGAGGAGCGTGCTGGCCGAAAATTGGGAGGTCTTAGGGTTCTGAATTCCTACTGGATTAATGAGGTCTGTGTGTTAATCTAAAAGTACCATTTTTCAATGTTAATTATTTTTTACTGTTGCCTGTCTTCCATCTTGCATTTATCTTCAAACAGGATTCTACTTACAAGTACTTTGAGGTAATTCTGGTTGATGTGGCACATAATGCAATTCGCAATGACCCAAGAATCAACTGGCTCTGCAACCCTGTACACAAGCACAGGGAGCTCCGGGGCCTTACTTCTGCAGGGAAGAAGTACAGGGGTCTCCATGGAAAGGGGCACTTGTTCCACAAAAATCGGCCCTCCCGCAGGGCGACCTGGAAGAGAAACAATAGTCTCTCCCTTCGTCGCTATCGATAAGTGCAGTAATGTCTTCAATGTTATGCTAATGCTTGCTGAGTTTTGTTTTGAGAACATGGTTGTCATTTTGGGTTTCATGGTTTTCAATATTGAAATACTTGAGGAGTTATTTATTCCCCTTGGAAGCATTGCTTGTGTTGAAATGTTGGCATTAAATTTGCATTATGTTATTATTCATTCGATAGGTGATACTCATGTTTCAAATTCTTGACAACCAGCGACGTGATTGGTTTATAATACCTACTGTGGAATGAGTTAAGAATCGACATCTGAGTTTTTGCCCATCTTTATGAGAAATTTATGAGCTCACATCTATGGTTCCGTCTGCTTAGGAAACAAAATAAGCTTTTGAGGTAGCCGATTTCTCATCTAGAAAGCTATAGGGATGCAATGATCGGAGACTTCTTAGGTGTTTGGGAATCTCAAAAAAGTAGTACAACCTTTCTGATCTCGTATTATATTGGCAAGTGTCTTCGGAATCAAAATCTCATTATATTAGCAACTAGCTTTTGTCAAACCTCAAATCTTGAGCTTTTTAGCACATCGTGACTTTTAGTGTCTATCACAGTAGGAAGATTTGAAGTTGTACAAAATAACAACTCAAAACCAATGGCATCAACAGCAATCATTGGAGTTTGATGTATCCCTTGCGTTATATTCATGCATGGCTTCATCAATCGTCACAAGTTTGTGCTTCTCAATAGAGAGCTGTGCTGCGACTCCGATGGCAACTGAGATCAACCCATCTTGCAAAGACACTGCAGGGACCTTTTCACCTTCAGCCCGTATTGCATATAAGAAGTTAAGGTGTTCCAGATAGCTAGAGCCATGATGAAGCCCATCGTACCTAAAGAAACCAGTATGTTTGAGAATTGTATATAAGAATCAGACCAAAGAAAAGCATACCTACTTGATTCGATCATCCTCAGCTTTCAAGGTTATAACACCTTCTCTTCCAGCTGCTCTAGTACCAAAGCGCACAATACTCTCTGGAACAAAGGCCTCACCCTGTTAAATAAAACAGAGAAAAAATAACTACTACTGGCTGTGGACAAAAATCAAGCAGAGCACCTGGAAAGGTGAAATAGTTTTAACCTTTCCAATTTCACCGACGACAGAAATTTCTTGCTCATTTCTGCTCCCTTCAGCAAACATGCATAGATCAAGCACCCCTCTAGCGCCATTGTCAAACTCCACTATAACGTATGCGTTGTCAATAATATCTGGCCTCTGTAATAAAGAAAAGAAAGGGTAAAATTGTACTCCACAGATGAAACTAAAAATAGAGTATAAAAACTTGCCCTTCCATCATAGACTTCGTCTTTGTGGTTGACATCCATAGCTCCAGAAGCCATAACTCTAACGGGGTTTGAGCCAGCAAACAGCCTCATTAGGTCAAAGAAGTGGCAGCACTTCTCTACCAGAGTGCCCCCTGTGTTAACATTGAACCGGTTCCAATTGTTAACCTGTTACAAGCAGCACGTACAAACATTTCAAATCCCCACAAGATTACTTGCGCCATGAAAGAGAGTTGCATGAATTTACCTTAACCAGAAAGGGAAATCGATGTTCACGGATTGCCACCATTTTGACAGCCCCAACAGATCCACCTTTGACAATTTTTATCAGCTTCGCAACCGCTGGCATGTACCTGTACTCCAGTCCAACTTGTACTATCATATCTGATCTCCTTTTCGCAGCATTGACAACCTAAATCAAATTCAATTTAAGATAATCATGTATATATATATATATAGTAATTTTAATTCTAATAAGGACAGGGTCATACTTTTTTACAGTCAGCAACGGATGTACACAAGGGCTTCTCTACTAGGACGTGATGAGGCTTGGGATGGTTGATGATATCCATCAGGATTTGATAATGCGTCATATTTGGACTTGACACCACCACCACATCGCATTCTCCAGCCTCCAGCAAGTCCTTATGTCCTGAATAGACCTTTTTGTACACTTTCATCTTCTCATAATCTCATCATTACATTTTTTATTACCCCAACAAGCAAAATAAACATTCTTCTCTTCTTCTCCCAGAAAAATAAAATGTAACTTCAGTTATGTTAAAAAAAAAAGGAAATCCAAGAGTTTTTTGTACAAGGAAAAGATGTTCGAGACAGTTTTTTTTTTTCTTTTTGTGTGTTCATTGTACTAATGTTCAACATTAAAGACAACATCAGAATGGAATATTACATGAATCAATCCATAAAACAAAAGCAGATAAAGAGTGAAAAAGAAAAAGAAAGCAATACCTGAAGAGACCAACCAAAGGACTTGGCCAAATCAAGAGCAAGTTGTTGAGAAGGAACGTGAGGATCGGCGATACAAGTAACAATGACGTTTTCGTTGCGGAGATGGTAGAGATTGAGGAGGTGTTCTCTTCCCATCATGCCCATCCCGATGATTCCATACCTCACTGCTGTTGCATCCGTTGCCATTGTTTTTGCCTTGGTAAGAATATGTTATCAACTTCTCTTATTTATGCTTTTTTATTTTCCTGCCAAAGTGCGGAGGCAGCAGTTGTTTATTGGAACGTCTTTGCGTCCAGGTTCATGACATGTTTCGTCTGATGTTACTAAGAAAGTTGGATAAGATGATACAAATTGTTGAAAACGATGTGGGATTACGTTTCTTAGTTTCTGTCGTAATGTTGATTGAGTATATGCGGAAGGAGTTTTGGCATCATTGGGCATGTGTAATTTAGTGCAATTATGGAGGATATAGTTGGAAACTGGTGATAACCGCAGTATGTTGGTAAAAATTTAAACGTTTGATGGTATTAAAAAAGTCGTGGAAATCTTTAATATTTGGTTTTAGTAGGACTAACCATTTCTAGAATGTCCCACCATTAATAAATCCCACCATTAATAAATAAATTCTAGCCATTCATCAGATGCGTTGATGTCGTTGCACAAGACGGTCAAATTGTACATCAAATTGCAGAGACTTGTCTTAACACCCAATGATGAAAATGACGAATAACACCACCAACCAATTCCTTCACAGCAATTTTTTTTAGGGGATGAAGGCGGCGAATAAGACCAACTTGTCCATAAGAATTTTCACAACCTAGCTTCTTGACTCCAATATGTTTCACGTTGGGGATTTCTTTATCACAAACAGGCCACGATAGCATGAGTTTCGTCAAACGATGGCTTCGCTAGTGGCTACCTTATGGATGAATTACTGGCTTCAACTATGTTGCCACTGTCGTCGTTGAAAAACATTGACCCATTGTCCATATGTTAACTATTAATTGACACAAAATTTGAACTTTTCAAATTTGTAATCAAATTTAGTTTAAATTTACAAATTTTGAATTTGAAACAACACCTTCAAGAAGAAGGTGGCAAAGCCATAAAAGAGCTCAAGAGGCTACGTATAGTACCATTGATACGAGGGTGGACGTGAAGTTGAACAAGCACATTTGGAGTAGGGGACATATAAGGAGTGTGCCAATGAGGGTAAGGATTCACATTCACTGAAAAAGGAATGATGACGAAGATGCAAAGGAAGAGTCGTTGTTGCATAAATCTCACTAGAAAGACTTAAGGGCCTAGGCACTAAGGTCACTGAAGATGATGTTTGTCACTTGAGATTACTTTTAATTATTTTTCTGGACTGGCGAATTTTTTAAGTTCAATTATCTCATTTTCAAAATATTAAGTAGATGAATTAAGAAAATGAAAAAATCTTTCATTTGTCTATCATTATAGATAATACTATCCCTATTATCTATCATGGAATTCTGATCTCTTGAATTTTAGGTATTTAGGATACATAGAACCTTCAGAATAAAGATGATTTCTCATAAAAAATTATATGCAGATGCCTGATTTTTTCTATCGTTATGCAATTTGTCCCATAATTGGTACTCATTAAATTTTAGTTTTTGATTACACCATCTATATATGCATGCTTTACCCTTCATATATATGTATGTGTCTATATATATATATATATTTGACACACAATATCTCAATTTTTAAAGAGGTATTAGTAGTTTATTGGATGTAGTCACCCTTAATAGTCGATTGCTTTATTTTTGTTAGTATTTATGCAAGATAAAAATGTGTATACATCTAATAACATGTTGGTTCAGCCGGATTCTGACAAGGCTGTACGTTGCCGTTTGGATCCATGGAAACAACTGTTGAACACGAGAATTCTGGCTTAAGGATTCCTGCAAAAC
>JAOTAY010000005.1:15395044-15412836 GCA_025629805.1 Erythroxylum baracoense
GGGTTATCATTATGCGTACCTCTCTTATGGCCAAGACACACCTTATATAGGAACCAACAACTAGGTTTAAGTCTTTATGTATGCATGGGAGTCTCTTGCCTGCGAATGGACCAAGGAGAACGCGGAATGGTCCTGGGCTTGGAATAGCCAATAGATATGAGACTGATTTTTGAAGATTAGACCGATCGGCCTGTGGGTCATTACGACTGGGCTCGGGCCCAGCACGACCGACCCGACCACATGTAAAGTACATATATTAATTCTTAATGGCTGATTGATAAAATACTTTTTAATTATGGATTATAATTATATATTTTATGCTTTATAAAGTAGATTTGAGATTTGAATAAAAATGTGTTTAAAAATAGATATTTAGCAAGTAAAGAATAAAGATTGCAAACTTTCAAAGAAAAAGTGAAGGCCTATAGGAGAAAAGTTTAAGAAGAGTTCTAAGGTGTGTCCACACTTTAGTCAATATAAGTGCTCCAAGATTTAACGAGATTAAATAGATAAGTTCCTTCTAAAATTAGTGAGCCTTAGTTATTTATGCCTTTATTTTATATTATTTAAGAGTCTTGTTTAGGAAGGATCTATTTTGGTAGGATAATCCTAACAAGAGTGATGTTCTTTAGATTTAGTCTTCATTTTAGTTTTTATTCCTTTTAGGACGATCACTAGAATGGACTGTTAGAGGATTTATTGGAGGAGGCATCGATATCTCTCTCTCACATCTTAGTTTTCCTTTTTTTTTTTTGGTAATTTGGAGATAACTCTTTGTTTTTTTCTTTTGTGTTGTCCTTGAGAATCATATGCTTCTAAACTCTCTCTTTTTTAATTAAAGATTAATTAAAGTTTGATTCTTCAAGAACTATGAGATCTAATTGTTCTTTTTTGTTGTTTTATTCTTTAATATTTATATATCTTTTGAGATTATTAAAATTATTATTTTGTATGATTTTTATAAAAGGTCTATAGTTCAATTATCAAAATAAGATATTGCTAGTTATAATAATTAAATCCATAATTATTTAATTGTTCTAATGCTTAATGGTAACATGGTTCAATATATGATATTATACTTATATTATATACATATATAATCTATTGGAAATAAACCAAGCTTGTATGTTTGTTACCAATAATTGACAGTGTCTCTAGGGTTTAATACTATCAATAGATTACATCTTAAGAGTTTGTACAGGGATGTTGGTTGATAAATGAATTAATCAAAGAGTTTGTTTTAGTTAACCAGGAAGTAAAGAAACATAGGTAGTTAGAGCATGTTAATAACTATAACCAATTTAATAAGGAATCGAAGAGTTTATCTTTGCTTCAATTATTAATTCAAAGAATCAATATTGAAATTTTACCTAAGGTTAGATGTTTGTTGTCATTTTATTCCATTAAATGACATTTTTTATTATTTTTTTTCTTTTAATCTATTGCAATTTTCATCTTAAAATTCTCCCTTTCTTTATTTTATTTTGTTAATTTAACAAAGAGAAGATAAGCGTTACTACTCTCAGTGGATTTAATCATGCTCATCACTTGTGATCAGAGTAGGGTTATATTGTTGGATTTGACACCTACCAAAAATTGACATTAGTGCTAAAAAATGGTGTCGAGGTAAATTTATTTCTTTTATGCCTCAAAATTCTCATGTAGGTGAACTTCAATATAATCTTTAGACTAAGATAAAAAATTAGGAGATTAAGGAAGGAAACATATTTAAATGATAAGCAAGCATCTTTTTCTTTGTCTAAAAGATTAGAACCAACATTTGATTTGACAGAATCCTATAGTGATTCTAAAGTTGAAGTAATCATAGCTAATCAAGGGAACCTTGAGAGAACTGACAACATTAGATTTGACTCAAAAACCTTTTTACATTAAATATGCAAGCCTGAATGTAGGTTTCAAGTCTAGTTTGATTTATTTGCTGCTTAACTTTCGTGACCTTAAAAATGAAGATCCTCTTAAGTACTTGAAGGAATTTCATATGGCATACTCAATTTTAGAATCACAAGGTGTATCTAAGGAGAAAATAAAGTAATATGCTTTTTCATTCTCAGTAGGTAATAGAGCTAAAGATTGGCTATTTTATCCATTACTGTATAGATAGATAGGATGAAATTATTCCTTAATAAAATTTTCCCTATCTCAAGAGCTACTAATGTAAGAAAGGAAATATGTGGAATAAAAAACGGATATTAAGTCCCTTCATGAATAGAGGGAAATATTTAAATAATTGAATGCAAGTTGTCCTTAATATGGGATTTTTGAGCAACTCCTCATTTAACACTTTTATAAAGGATTGTTACCAATAGAAAAATGATGATGGATGCAACTAGTGAATATTCCATAATGAATAAAACTCATCAAGATGCTAGAGTTTTAATCTCTACTATGGCTATCAATTCTCTCAATTTGACTTAAATAAGACTTATCTTTAAGAATAGTAAATGAGATAAACGTGTCTACTATTAAATAAAAAAATTCTAATTTAACTTCTCTTGTTTAATAGATGGCCATGGGAAAAATGCAAGAAGTTAAAGCTTATATGATCTAGGTTGCTCATAACTAACCAATCTATATATATTCAACACTTCAAGATGATAATCAATTGCATGTTATGTGGTTAAAGGATTTCTAGGTCCACCAAAAGGAAATTTGATCCTTACTTATAACCCAAGATAGAGGGATCACCTAACCTCCCACCAAATTTCCAAAATGTTCATAATTGACCAATGAGTCTACTACAATAGCTTACCTCAAAGCCATTTACGTTGCTTAAAGATATAGTTAAAGTACTCGTTACTAACTCAAAATAATTTTAAAAAAATCAAGCATCTAGAAATTTGGAAAATCAATTAGTCAACTGGTATCATCGGTTAGTAAAATGGAGATTACGGTAAGTTTTCTTTATAGCCCATTATTAATCTAAAATAAAATGTAAGTACAATCTCCCTACAGAGTGGGAAAGAGTTGAAGCAAACTAGAAGAAGTCGAAGAATAACTCACGGTCACCCTTTAGAGGAGGAGACAAAAAAGGAGTGATAACTCCCTAATAACAATTCAATCAACCCAAGATCATTAAAGAAGAACAACCAAGAGCATTGGTGACAAAACCTCTCTCCCCTAAAATAGTTGTCAAATCTAAGAAAGAGAAGGAGGAGAAGCCAATTCTTGAGAACTTTTTTAAGATAGAGGTAAACATTTCCTTACTTGATGTAATAAAACAAACACCTCATTGTACAAAATTTCTCAAATAATTAATTATGCATTAAGAAAGGTAAATTTAAAGGTAATGAAAGGGTAAGTCTAGGGGAAAATGTGTTAGCTATTCTCTAAAGAAAATTGTCCCCTAAATGCAAAGACTCTTGTACATTCAATATCCCACGTAGACAATGTTGAAATTAAGAAAATTATGTGTCATTTAGGTGATTCAATTAATGTTATGCCTTTGTATATTTATAAATCTTTAAATGTTGGTTTATTAAAAGAGATATGTATGGTCATCTAACTTACCAATATATATGTATACCCTATGGGAGTCTTGGTAATGTTGTCGGTTGCAACCAAATTAATATAAACTTTAATAATAAAATATGTAGTTAGTGAAGAGTTGAGATTGTTCCCATGAGGAATCTATTGATAAGTGTTTCACGAGTTAAAACTAAAACAAATTGGAGGGAGGGGGTTAAATTAACGTGATTTTAAGAAATTAAAATTGACAAAAATTAGAAATAAACAAAAATAATCAGATTTGGAAAATAAATGAACAAACCTTAGTTTCAGGTCACCTATGTTATCAAAGTAATATGGATCATTGATACAAAATTAAGTCCATTAACAAATACTCATTGAATGGTGTTCTCCATCAGGATTAAATAAATAGAATCATGTATTCTGATCGCTCTTATTAACTAAAAACTTAGATACGATCTTAAGTTTGATTAATTAATAGCTTTAAGAATTAAGAGAATTGGTGAGCAAGACAATACGCAAACGATATATATTTAGTCTAGATAAATATCTTTCTTAGAATTTCCAATCCCTAACGTAAAAGATGGTAATCTTATTTGCCACTTTGGATTAGCAAAACTGAACGTCAACTCCTACTAATCTGATTGTAAATTAAATCAATCAATTCCTAGTTGTGTACCCCAGAGATCAATCAATTTAATCATAAAAAGTAATATGAAAGACACCTAATATTACTCAATGAAATAAACTTTACTCAGAAAATCTCACACATACTAGATGATAGCGTTAGTTTCCTTCAACCGAGAAAAAGGATTTAGCTACTCATAATAGTGATGAATCTTGACAAAAAAATAGCAGAACATATGGTCTCCATCTCTGCCCTTTTTTCAAAAAGAAACAAAAAACTCCCAAAAAGGCAAAAAAAAAGTGAAAGATGATCTCCCTAAAAGGGTGGTTGTCCTCCCTTCTTAAAGTTATTCTATCATCTACACTTCCCCACAAAATCAAGTAGTAGATCCCCATATAAAGAAAACAACTTGATTCCCAAAATAATTAGAATCCTAAGTCTATAGAATCTCTTTTCAAATCAGACTCTGATGATAAAATTTTTCTTTGCACGCGCCCACACTTAGTCAAAAACTTTTTTTCCAGCTGAAAATTCGAATTGCATTTGCATTTCTTGCATCTTTTTAATTCAAATTCACCTCCCATGTGTTGAAAATCACCTGATAACAATTAAAAAACAAGTCTGTTAATTTTTGATTTATATCCAAAGTTAGCCTAAAAATAATAACCTATCAAATTCCTCCACACCAATCTTTTGCTTGTCCTCGACAAACTACATTTTGCAATCAATTGGATAACTAATCAAGTTTCTTTATTCTAAGTCTCACAACAGTAAATACTGCACACTTCAAGAGTTAAACGTTTTTTTAATCAATTAATACCCCAGAGTTAATCATTCATGTAAATATAAACAAATTCAATTTAAGGTAATCATATTTCAAAAATTAGCACATAATTATAGCAAACTCTCATAGATCAGATTTCGCTCAAATCACTCAAATGTTTATTGGTTCAGTATTTCGCTTAAATTCTTCTAATGTAAATATTCTACCATATGCTTGTTTTTCCACCAACTTTTCACCACTTGAAATACAAACATGTACAAATCAAAAGGGCTTTATTCAAGGTTGTATTGGGCTATAGGTAAAGATAAGGATTGATAAACGGGAAAGGCAAAAATCATAAATATTAGCAAAGCATATAACCACTTATGGAGACACAATTTCAATCACAAAAGAGGCAACAAAATCATTCCGTATAGAGATAGATTATGCTCCATAATTTGTTTTTCACTACTATTTTGTCTTTTCTTTTTATTCATTTTTTAAAATATACTGATATTTAAGATCAGGAGACAACAGTATAACACATAATTCAAGCCTCAATCTTTTCAATTTCCTTTCATCTTTTCTTTTCCTTGCGTTCCATGTTTCTCAAATAAGTTTGACATAAATTGTGGTTAAAATGCCTACTTACATTTATGATGGGTGTAGATATTAAAGGTTTTAGTTTTTTATTATGGGTTTATCAAGAAAAAGGGTTCAGCTCAAAAAGTTTAATAAAGGATATTGAATTGGGTTGGCTTTTTAAGCTAAAAGTTTAAAACAAAAAGGGCCTTTATCATTTTTATGCACGAATTTATAAATGTGATCTCAAGTCAGTTCTAAGCAAGTTCTAGAGAAAATTCACCTTAGAAAATAATCACACATAAAAGAAATATAGATTAATATAGATGTTTCAATCTTTTAGGCCCAAAAACTCACAGGTTAATACAGTTCACTACAATTATACACCATGTTTAATCATATGATTGCCAAACCTTGACTAAGTGTATACACTTGTGTTTCTTAACTAAGTGGTATCTATTGTCTTAAAAATAAAATTAACTCAAGTTATGCGCATTACTTAGGTCATTAAAAATGGAAGTATAGAAAGTGTCGAAGTTGGCTAATCAGTTACAAACAAGTTAATAAGCATTCAAGAATTTTCAACAAAGATTCCTAAATATCAGTTATATGGAACATACCTTACCCTCACACCTAATCCATACATTGTCCCCAATGTAATTATATAAAGTAAAAGAAACTAAAATAGAAAAGAGAAGAAGAAAGAAAGATTCTTTGTAAGTTGATTGCCCAAGTCATGGGTTGGAATCCCTAGTGTGCCCAATATGCTGTCAAATTGTGCTCCATTCAGCGCATCTGGCGTTCAAGTTGAGCTAAACGAGCATCTAAGTTAGCTTAGGGAGGTTGGCTACGACTCAACGTAGGTGAGACAACTCGAATTTTTGTGATTGGATGTGGGTTGGAAGGGACAACTGGACTTGGATAAGTAAAGGATATCCTCCTATGACTTATTTCAAAGATTGCACAAAAATTCCAAATCCAAAGGTTCTATGGAACAAGCCGCAAGCATGTCAGTATTTTCAAGATCCAATAAATTCAAATTAACGGCCAATTGAGTGATATAGGACCTTAATATTAATGGTTTAGATTTCTTGTTTTTAAAAAATTGAAATTGAATTGAAACCAAAAACCCAAATTAACAGAAATTTGTTTGTCCATACACCACAAAAAATAAAATTTAGCTTTAGAAAGTGTACCAATAGAATCCCGTCGCCCTAAAAATTTGTGCGCTAAGAGTCGATATATTATTTTGAAAACAAGATTTTTTAAATATGAACTGTTAGATGCAATGACATTATGTGGTTAAGGATCGATAGACCATTGAGTCCATAATTCAGAGTATGAAAATTAGTATGATAATCACAACTAGAACTTACAAATGGTTCACTCTTAATGTCATCGGCTGATATAACAAGCAATGTTAAATTCAGCAATAGATAATGCAAATTCCTTGCCCATAAGTCTAAATTCAACAGTTCCCTTAATAAACAAGTCAAATTCTTCATGGGAGTTAAATTAAAAGGTGCTGTAAAATTCTTGTGTCAATTCAACATAAGTAGGATAGTTAACTTTAACAAATGCATTCTAAAAAATTTGCCCACCAATGTCCCAACCAATTGCAAATTCGTAAAGCATTAAGAGTATCAGTCAGAACATACTTACATGGGTAAATTTTTCGTTAGCTCAATTGTTGAAATCTCTGATTGTCCTCTGGCAGTTGAAAAGTAGTGAAATGCCCACTTCATGAGTTCCATTGGCTTCTCCATTCAACTCGGTTACCTTTTCGAGTTTGATTTCTAGTTGTAGGGCCTTGTGTTGGTTTGGAAATTGGAGGAATGGAGGTAGTCAATGTTGCAGCTATGGTATCCAATAGAGGTTTGGTGTTATCCAATGTTAGGATTGGTGAAGTTAACTGACGTAAGTCACTCTTCTTGCATGGCATGGTCCCAAGCTCTGGAATTTTACAAACATAAAATCACAAAACCAACAAAAATTTTGGACTGGTGGGTGGTTGGTTACGGTGGTAAGAAGGGTAAAAGGTTTGGGGTCGTTGTTGGAATGGTATGGGTGTGGGATAATTTTGTATTGGGTGGGTGAATGAAAATGGAGTGGGTAAAGGAAAGCAGAAAGGATGAATGAAAATGTAAGATTGAAATTGTAATGGGCAGGTGAAAATGGTAGTGATGGTTAGGAAATTTTTTATTAAAATAGAATTCAAATTATTAATATGTGAAAATACTAAAAGGAATGGAATAAAACTGACAGCTGAAAAAAATCAAATTAAAAAATGAGAAGTACTGAAAAATAGAAATTCAATTGAACATGAAAATTTTGGGTTGTTCTCAAATGCGCTTCTTTTAAGTCGTTAGCTGGACATGTTTATGGACTTACTTGATCAGAGATAGATTGGGGCTACTAGCTCTATCTCTTTCACATTCTCGATTGGAAAATTCTCATAGTATGATTTCAGGCGGTATCCATTAACTTTAAACACTATGGAAGTGTCTAAACTTTAAATTTCTACCGCACTATGAGAAAATACATTAGTAATAATAACTGGTCAGAGCTAGTGAGATCGTAATTTTCCTAAAAATAGCTTAAGCTTCGAATGATAAAGAATAACTTTTTGTCTAACTAAAAATTGCTTCCTTAAAATCATTTTATTATGAAAAGCTTTAGTTTTTTCTTTTTCACATTTTCATAAGCCTCATTAGGGGTCTCTTCTAACTATTGCAATTGCAACTTCCTATTGTTACCTGCCTCTACCAAATCCATGTTTAACTACTTCACATTCTAGTGAGCTCTATGTTCTATTTTTACAGGCAAATGACAAGGTTTACCGAAAACTAACCTATACCGCGACATGCCTATTAGAGTTTTGTAAGCAGTCTAATATGCCCACAAGGCATCATCTAAACGTAAGCTCCAATCTTTTCCGTTTAGATTCACCACTTTTTCCAAAATTGATTTAATATCCCAGTTAGAGACTTCAGCTTGCCCACTCATCTGCGGATGATATGCAGTCGAAATACAATGTGAAACACTAAGTTTCTTCATCAATGTTCCAATAATTTTATTGCAGAAATGAGTTCCCCTATTGCTAATCATAGCTCGAGGTATTCTATACCTGACAAAAATGTTAGATTTGACAAAATTGACTATAACCTTAGCATCATCTATATGAGTAGCTTTCGCTTCTATCCACTTCGACGCATAATCCACAACTAAAACGATATAAATCTTAACAAAAGATGAAGTAAAAGGACCCATAAAGTCAATTCCCCATATATCAAAAATTTCACATACTAGGATATTTGTAAGTGACATTTGACCTCTTCATCCCAGACTACTTGTTCTTTGGCAATGATCGCAAAACTTACAAAACATGTAAGTATCATAAAATAATTTGGGCTAAAATAAACCACATTCAAGAATTTTACGAGCTGTTCTTTTGGGGCCAAAGTGTCCCCCCCACACAGATGAATAACAAAATTTTAATATGGAAGGAATTTCATCATCTGCAACACACCTTCTAATAATTTGATCAGCATAAAATTTTCAAAGATGAGGTTCATCCCTTATGTAATACTTTGCCTCTCTTCTAATTTTATGCTTTTTAGCTCTAGATAAATCATTAGGTAAGGACTTAGTCACCAAGAAATTTACTATGTAGGCATACCATGGAATTATTTGTTGGATTGTAAAGAGACTTTCACATGGAAATTCATCTTGAAAAACATCAGATGTATTGGTTGGAGTGATTTGGTTGAGATAATCGACCACTAAATTTGTAGCTCCCTTCTTGTCACATATTTCCAACTCAAATTTTTGTAAGAGTAAGATCCATCGAATCAACCTTGATTTTGTTTCTTTCTTATTCACTAAATATTTCAGAGTTGCATCGCTTGAATAAGTGATCACTCGTATACCCCATAGGTAAGACCGAAAATTTTCCAACTAAAAAACTATAGCCAAGAATTCTTTCTCCATTGTGGAATAATTCTTCTGAGTGTCGTTAAGTGTCATGGAGGCATAGTAAATGACATGAGGTACTTTGTCCACTTTTTGACCAAAAACTACTCCAATTGTATAATCCGACGCATAGCACATTAATTCGAAGGGAATGCCCCACTTCGATGGTTGAATTATTGGGGTCGTAGTGAGTCGTTTCTTTAGTTCATAAAATGCAAATTTGCATGGCTTATCAAAATCAAATTTCACGTCTTTTTGGAGTAGTATACACATGGGTTGAGCAATCTTTAAAAAATCTTTTATAAATCATCGATAGAAGCTTGCATGATCAAGAAAAGAGTGAAATTCTCACACGGTCGCGAGGTAAGGTAAAGATATTATAATATCTATCTTAGCCTTATCAACCTCGATTCCCTTAGAAGAGACTGTATGACTCAAAATTATGCCTTGATTGACCATAAAATGACATTTTTCATAATTTAAAACCAAATTAGTCTTAATGCAACGTTTTAGCACTTTCTCAAGTTTGATAATGCATGTTTCAAAAGATTCTCCATAAATTGTATAGTCATCTATGAAAACTTCCATACAATCTTCCATAAGAATAGAGAAAATACTTACCATACACCTTTGAAATGTCGCGGGTTCATTACACAACCTAAATGGAATTCTTTGGTAGGCAAAGGTGTTAAATGGACACGTGAAAGTTGTTTTCTCTTGGTCTTTTGGAGCAACTGAAATCTGGAGATAACCTGAATAACCATCTAGATAGCAATATTGAGATTTACTTGCAAGTCTTTTAAGCATTTGATTAATAAATGGAAGTAGAAAATGATCTTTTCTAGTAACCGAATTTAGCTTCCTATAATATATACAAACTCTTCACCTATTTTGAACACAAGTGGGTATCAACTCACCATCACTATTTTCCATTACAGTTATCCCAGTTTTCTTTGAAACTACCTAGACCAGACTTATCCAATTGTTATCTAAAATGGGATAGATAATTCTAGCATTAAGAAGCTTAAAGGTTTTCTTTTTCACTACCTCCATCATGGGTGGATTTAAACAATGTTAAGGTTGTCTTACCTCCTTGGCTTCATCTTCCATCAAAATTTGGTGCATACAAATGGTGGGACTAATGCCTTTTAAATTATCTACTGTCTATTTGATGGTTTCTTTGTGTTGTCTTAGCACTTGAATCAATTGTTCTTCTTGCAAAGGAGTGAGTTTATTTGAGATAATAACAGGTAACGTACCTTGCTCACCTAAAAAAATATGTATTTTAAATAGTTAGGCAAATTATTTAGCTCCATTGTAGGTGGTTGAATCAACAAAGGCAATAACTTGGAGCTGTTTCGGTACAACTCCACATAAGGTAATTGCTTCACCATTTGCTTGGTTTTCTCTAAATTGCAAAACGTGGCTTCAAGCTTGTTGTTAGGTACCAATGTCTCTGTGATTGACTACCACTGCAACGCATCTCCAATTTCAAGGATTGTCTCAAGTTCATCTCTTCCATTTAATGAAGAATTTTTCTGCACCCAAATGTCAATAAAATCCATAGAAACAACAGGTTGTTCATCATTTGAAAATTTCATGGCATTGTATATATTGAATTTAATTAATTCACCATCAAATTCTATAGTCAATGATCCATCATGAGCATCAATTTTTGTTCTAGTGATTTTCAAGAATGACCTTCCAAATAAAATTGGAGTTGAAGAGGATACATCCTCACCACCCATATGTAAAATGTAAAAATAAGCTGGAAAAAGCATTTCACTTACTTGAACCAAAATATCCTCTAACACACCCTTTGGATAAGCATTTGAACGATCTGCTAATTGAATCACTACATTAGTTTCTTTGAGGGGCCCCATGTTTTAAGGACTTGTAAACATCATAAGGCATGATATTTATTGATGCAACCAAATCTAACATAGCTTTTTCAATTCTTAAATCACCAATTTTATAGGGAATAGTGAGCATACCTAGGTTTTGACATTTAGGTGGTAGCTTTTTCTTCTGAAGTGTTGCAGATACATTATCTCCTAATTGTACTTTCTCATTAAATTTCAATTTCTATTTTGAAGTGCAGAGCTCCTTTAGAAATTTAGCACAAAGAGGAATTTGTTTAATGACATCAATCAAAGGAATATTTACCTGGACTTTTCTAAAAGTCTCCAATATCTTTTTCTCTTACTCCTCTTTCTTTGCTTTGGCGAATCAACTAGGAAAAGGGGGCGACAAAACAAATTTTTGCAAATCTGAATGTGTTTTTTTCTCTTTTTTCCTTTTCTAACTAGTTGGTTACTTCCTTTCTTGCTTCTTCTTTGATTTTCCTCTTGGATATTTTTGAAGAAAGTTCCTTCAATTCTTTACCACTTTGCAACATGACAACTTTAGCACTTTGCTTAGGATTAATTTCTATTTGAGCAGGAAATTTTTCAAAATTTTGTGCCTGTAACTGATTAATGGTTGTTATCATTTAGCTCAATTGATTTTTAAGATTTTGAATACTAGCTTGAGTATCTTGCTGAAATATCATGGTGTTAGTGCCCAAAGATTTAACTATATCTTCTTAAGAGGACTTTCCTTTGGAATTGAGTGTCATTTGTTGATGTTGTCTAGGAATGTATGGTTGCCTATATTATTGGAAATTTGAAGTAGCTTGTTGTCCTTGAGAGTTTCCATAACGTAGATTTGGATGGTCATGCCAACCCAGAATATAGGTGTTTGAGAATGGATCATATTTCCTTTGAGTTTGCCCAGCAAACCCTCCCACGACATTGACTTATTCTGCACTTTCTTCTTGCAAATCGGGCATGCATCATTAGAGTGTCCCAACATTAAACATATTCTACACGCCCTTGCTTCTTTTTTTTGTGATAGTGAATTGCTGCACCAACGATGTAAGATCATCTAATCTCTTCTCTAACGCTGACACATTCACCTCATTCACTTGTTTTGAACTATGGCCAAAATGTATCCCAAATTGTTGTGTATTGGAAGCCATGTTTGCTATCAAATCTCTTCCAGCTATCGGTGTTTTGTCAACCAAAGCTCTACCACTTGTAGCATCAATCATACTACTGCCTTTAAGCAAAAGACCTTTATAGAAGTATTAAATTAATAGTTAATCATTTATTTGGTGATAGGGGCAACTTGCACAAGGCTTCTTGAAACTTTCCCAATATTCATATAATGTCTCACACGTTTATTGTCGAATTCCACAAATTTCTTTTCTAATATTGGTAGCTTTTGACGTTGGAAAATATTTTTCAAAGAATAATCTCTTCATTTTAGCCCATGTCTGCACATTTTCACCAGCAGAGTAATGCAACCAATCTTCAGCATAATCTTTGAGAGAAAATGGGAAGGTTCTTAATTTGGTTTGCTCCTCATTAAATTTAATATTTATAATGCCATGAGATATCCTAGTTATATGTCATTTACCTTTGTTATAGATGTTATTGATCCTTTTGTTCATGAATTGTTTATATTAGATGATGAGGACAATATAGAGGTCATATATGGTAATAACCTCAATGAAAAAAATCTGCAAATTTTGTGCAAAGATTTTGTAATTATCTTTGATATTCAATATGCAATCTTTGAGTTAGAACCACTTGAACCTATAAGGTATGATATTGCTAATGTTGAATTGCCAAAATATTATGAAAAACTTCTTTGTTCTACCTTGTAGGAACTGAAATTAGAATTAAAACTGTTAAGTAATCAATTTGCACTTATTTTGTACTTAAATCTCTTTAATGTGTTGAAATTATTATTCAAAATTAATGGAATTCTCTCATAATTGTTTGCAGATGATTTTCAACACCTTAGAGACGAAATTGAATCAAAAAGATGAAAAAGAATTGAAGAAAATCCGAAATTCCAAATCTGGCAGCAAAGTAATCACTAGACGTGGCCACGTGCAAGGATGGGCAAAATTCTGCAGAGTTTGTTTCAAAGTTTAAATCCAAAATTTTCACAAAATTTAAAGATTCGACTTCTACCTTATCAAGGAGACCTGCAACTTGAGGTGGGATAACAATTATCTACAAAAGATTACGAGAAGGGAAGGGAAGAGAGAGAAAACTGCATTAAAAGAGCAAAACTGTGAACAGTTACAAGTGTTACTGTTCACGGCACTGTTCATAGAGTCCTAGGAGGAGTCTTTTATTCTTCAGTTGTTGTTCTTCTGATGGGAGAGAGACATAAGATACTTGATTTTCTGTATTGTTTTACTGGGTGTTTTACGTCAGCCACCTTAGGATTGTTCTTATATTTTCTGCATTCTTCTTTTTGCTTTCAACGTAGACTTTAGGATAGCTCTTGTTTCTGCAGTGTTTGCTTCCTAGTTACTGTTCACGTAACCACCTTAGGAGTAGTTTTTGACAATTCTTCTGCAACTTTTCTCTTCAGTCTTTTTACGTTTTCTGCACCTTTTCTTCCATAATTTTGTATTCTTCAAGAAAGACTTGGGATGGAGACAATATATTTTGTTATTTCTTTTATGTTCAATTTCATTATGGGTAGCTAAATCTTTTTCTTGGTTTACGAAATCCTAGTTATTGAACTCTGAATGTTGTGAGACTTTTGTTATTTGTTTCAATTGATTTATCAGTCAAGTATTAATTATTTTTCTGGGTTATTATTTGATTGTTTGATTTTATGACTAGGTGCGCAACTAGTTTGTGATTTTAATCAATCAATCGCTAGATTAAATAGGTTGACGTTCAATTCTTTTAATCAAAAGTAGCGGCTAGGATTTTTGTCTACTACGTTAGGGACAGAATTCTAGGAAAAATAATTGTCTAGGCTAAATATACATCGTATGTATGTTGTCTAGTTCGTCGATTTTCTTGAATCGTAAAGCTATTAATTAATTAAATCTGAGATCGTATCCAGGTTATTAATTAGTAAGGGTTAATTCAAATACATGTTTTGGTTAAATAAACATAAGAGAAAATAGGTAGAGAAATTTACCACGATGAATGCTTAACTGATAAATTGGTTATTTTTAGTGTCGATGATCAATGCGAGTTCAATAATAAAGGAGACCAGAAGCTAAGATTCATTCTTATTGATTGTTATATTTTCATTATTTCGCTATTTGTTATTTTCCAATTTGGTTTTCCAATTAAATTATGTTTAAGTCGTTCTTTAAATTAAACCCCCCCATTTCATTACTTTGTTTTGTTTTGAATTCGTAATTCCTTTACCGTTAAGATTCCTCGTGGGAATGATATCCACTTACCACTACTACATTAGTTTGTATTAACAGAAATTGGTTTCTTTTTAATTTGGTTGCAGGCGACAGCAGTACCTAATTTTGGCGCCGTTGTCGGGGAATTTTTAACAGTTTATGTACGTTACGTGTTCAAATCAATAAGAGAATTTACAGTACAATCCTGAGATCGAGAAGACAGCGAAAAGACTTCTGAAACAGACCAAAATTCAAAAAGAGATGCAGAGAATGGATAGAATAGCAGAAACCGCACTCTTCGCGAACTAGCCGCACCCACGGATGTGCAGTAGCCTCATTGTATCAATTTCCCGAATTTAGGTGATAACAATACCTTTGAATTAAAATCTGGGTTGATTCATTTGTTGCCTCTTTTCAGGGGTTTACTGGGAGAAGACCCATACAAGCACTTGAAGGAATTCGACGTAGTTTGCATGGGAATGAAGCCGACGAATGTGACAGAAGAGCAGATTAAGCTAAGAGCCTTCCCATTTCTCTAAAGGACGATGTTCAAGAGTGGCTGTACTATTCAGCCGGAGAAAACGTTCAAACATGGGCCGAAATGAAGAAACTTTTTTTCAAGAAATATTTTCCAGCATCAAGAGCAGCCAATATTCGGAAGGAAATTTGCAGAATTCGACAACATACGGGAGAAACACTCTACAAATATTGGGAAAGATTTAAAACACTTTGTGCTAGTTGCCCACATCACCAAATAATTGACCAATTTTTAATTCAATATTTTTATGAAGGTCTTTCGGTCATGGATAGGAGTATGATTGACGCAGCAAGTGGTGGTGCCTCAGTTGATAAAACGCCGGTGACCACAAGGGAATTGATTGCGAACATGGCTTCCAACACTCAACAATTCAGAATACGTACCGGGCATAGATCCAAAGCCGTGAATGAAGTGAACGTGACCATGTTGGAGAAAAGATTGGATGACCTTACTTCTTTGGTGCGACAATTGGCGGTCACGAAAAAAGAAGAAGTAAAGGTATGTGGCATATGTTCAATGTTATGACATTCAATTGATTTATGTCCGATTTTGCAGGAGGGAAACACACAGCAGGTGAATGTCGTGGGAGGACTTGCTGGGCCGAATATAAGAAAGTATAACCATTTTCTAATACCTACAATCCGGGGTGGCATGATCACCCGAATTTGCGATATGGGAATTCTCAAGGACAACAAGCAACCACAAATTTCCAACAGTATCAACAATCGTATATGCCTCGACAAAATCAAAATATAACATCCACTTCTGAGGGTAAGACTTCCTTGGAAGATTTAGTTCAATCTTTGGCCACTAACACTTTGATATTTCAGCGGAATACTGAAGCAAAAATTTGAAATATTGAAAATCAAATGAGCCAAATGACAACTGCCATAAATAGATTGGAGGCAAGAAACTCTGGGAATTTTCCAGCCCAACCGGAGATTAATCGTAGCCAAAGTGCGAAGGCTATCACATTGCGGAGTGGTAAGGAAGTACATGAATCACTTTTGAAAAATTTCAGAAGAGAGGTAGAGGAAGAAATCACCCAACCAGCACCTTCACAAACTGACTTGACGCAAAAAGAGGTGCAAAGCAAGGTGCTTCTGCCTCTTTTCTGAGTCGATTTACAAAAGCGAAGAAAGAAGAACAAGAGAAGGAGATTTTGGAGACTTTCCGAAAATTTCAGGTAAATATTCCTCTCATTGATGCAATTAAACAGATTCCACGATATGCTAAATTCCTTAAGGAGCTTTGTACGTCAAAGCGGAAATTAAAATTTGATGAGAAAGTGCAATTGGGAGAAAACGTTTCAGCCATTTTTGCAAAAGAAAAAGCTTCCACCGAAATGTCAAGATCCGGGTATGTTTACTATCCCATGTCAAATTAGTAATTTGCGAATTGAAAGAGCTATGTTAGATTTAGGTACATCTATAAATGTCATGCCATATGATGTGTATAAATCTTTAAATATTGGACCTCTTAAAGAAACTAATGTAGTGATTCAATTAGCAGATCGCTCAAATGCTTATCCAAAGGGTGTGTTAGATGATGTTTTAGTTCAAGTGGGGGATATGCTTTTTCCAGCTGACTTTTATATTTTGCAGATGGAGAGTGATGATGTGTCTTCTTTAACTCCAATTTTGTTTGGAAGGCCATTCTTAAAAACCACAAGAACAAAAATTGATGTTCATGATGGGTCATTGACTATGGAATTTTATGTTGAACTAATTAAATTCAATATATACAATGATATGAAAATTCCAAATGATGAACAACCTACTATTTTTGTGGATTTTATTGACATATGGGTGCAGAAAAATTCACTATTGAGTGGAAGAGCTACACTTGAAACACTCTTGGAGATGGGAGATACATCACAGTGGAAAGCCATGAAGAACTCGTTACTACCCAACAATGAATTGGAGGTGCTATTTTGTAAATTAGAGAAATACAATCAATTGGAGAAGGGCGATGCTCGAAAAGACGAGTGAACATTAGAGTATGAAGGCGAAACGATGAAGTTCCACTCATCAGAAGTCTTAGAGCATCGTGCTGGGAAGGAGTTGACTTTAAAGGAAATTGCTCCAGGCTCCTCACAGAGTTTGAGCATGCTTCCTGTTGAGCTCAAGCATCCATTCGATAATGGATGATGTACATATGCCAAGGGTTAACCTTATGACCTTAAATAAGCGCTTGATGGGAGGCACCCCATCTGTATCCCTTTCTTTTGTTTGTTTTTCTCTTTTATGTATATCTTTTGAGTGCTTGCTTTGAGTGTTTTAGTTGTTTTCTTTGGTTTGTTTTGTTTGTAGGTGTTTGAAAAGGAAGCTGCAATCATTCATATCAAAGTTGCATATGGCGTCTTAAATCTAGGGGAGTACTTCTGTTCCCATCCCTCTTTTGTGCTTTTATTGTTTTTAAACATTGAGGACAATGTTGGACTAGGTGTGGGGGAATTGGAATACATGTTATGACTATGTGTGGCTTTGCCATTCTTTAATTTTCTTTTCGTTAAATTTTTTCAGTTTTTGCATATTGGTTATGCATGTTAAGCCATCAAGCTTTATCATATTAGTTTGGATGAGATTGAATGTATGCATGAAATTAA
>JAOTAY010000005.1:15412936-15452067 GCA_025629805.1 Erythroxylum baracoense
AATTTATATGAAAAGTTAATAAGTTAATAGTTGTAGTTAATCTATTATCTTTTACATTAATTACAAATTTTTAATTTACTTAAGTTATTTATTAATTATTATAAGATAGAAGATAGAATTGATGATTAATTATTGCAATATATAAGTGATTAATTATGATATAATAGAGTTATTGAGATGTTGTAATGGTATGATTAACTAGGATATTTAACTCAATTAATTAGAAATTTATACAGTTAATAAGTAAATAGTTATAGTTAAAATTATGAATTAAATTAATCAGAAATTTCTAATTTACTTAAGTTAATTATTAATTGTTAAGTTAATATATAAAATTATTAAATTAATAAAGTAGTGGGTGGGATTGGACCAGCCGGTGGTCTGACCCGCCCACAGTTTCACGAGCCACAGGCCACCCCGGCTCATGGCCCGACCCGCCGTTCCACGTGCCATACCCACCCGGCCCGTGGACCTGTTAGACAAGCTAAACCCATTGACCACGGGCTGGGTCGGGCCGAAATTGACATCTTTAATATTCTTTCAGTGCCTATGTCCAATTTATGTGACAAATATACAAACACAATCTCCTACATTTAAGAATAAATGCTTATTTATGTCAAAACCCAATTTAAAACTAAGCTTGCTCTGAAATTATATTAATTTATTTTCTGGAGGAAATATTTGACTTATATACAAGCAGAGCACCATATTTTCACTCAAAAATTTTTACTTATGAATTAATTGTTATATAAAAATTTTTAGTTATGAATTAATTGTTATATAAATGTAAACAGAAGGATTGTGTAAGATGAAAATTTGGACAAAAATATGGATTTACCACCTATATAATTAAACAGAAGATAGAAAATTTTTTTGAAAAGATAATACAAAATCTTAAACCTGAAAATGAATATTCAAGAATCAATTACAAAATAAAGAAAGTGTTATACATAACCCTCTATCCCTCTACATAGTTACTTAGGTCTTTACATAGTTTAAAATTTTAGAAAGTTCCAAGTCCAGCTGAGACAATTTTGGGTACGAATTTTTAAAAAATGTTAAAGAAGGGAATATATAATTGGAGGTTTATAAGTATAAGATTTTATATAGAGTATAAAAAATAAGAATAAAATATCTAAAATGGATCTTAAAACTTTAAAATAGAGAACATATTTAGATTTTGGTCATAAAACTTGAGATTAAGATAATAATTAAAGTTGAATCTTAGGACTTCAAATAAGAAAAATATCTAGAGCTTTTAAAACTTGAAATAGATGTAAAAAAGTTTAGAGTAAACACTAGAACAGAGGGGACTTTTAGCCAAAAAAAGTTAATTAATAAATTAATATATTTTTAATAATAAAGACTAAATTAAACCGAAAAATTAAAAACTCAACTAAAAAGTTGACGGATTCAAAGTTTTCACAATTAAATCAACTAAAAAGGTAACGATTCAAATTTATGTATGTTAGATCTTACAATTCTATTTCTTAGTTAAGTTTGTTGAAAAGAATTCAAGTAAACTCAACCTTTAAAAATAACTCAACCTTTAAAAATTATGATCAATTGGAGCTTTACTTTTGAAAAACTAAATAAAATTTGTTTATGACTAAAAATGTTTTCTTTTTATGGGTAGAGGAAACCTATTTTTTATGACCACAAATAAACCCTATTTTCCTTTTCAACTTTTACAACACAATCTTTTTCCCTAAAAGACTTAAAGAAAAAGGAAAACCCTATCTAGGAATTACCGTATTATAAGTCCATATCTAACCTGTGTTTGTTTTTCCTCAATTTATAAACGATTAAACTCTCAAAGAGAAACCCCTTTCATTCCTTCTCCTTCAAAAGCACACAACAAAAACAAATTGTGTCTGTTTTGAGAACTCCCTCTATCTCTTTTGTTTATCATCAAAAGCACTTAAATCAGCCGTTTTGATCATTTATATCAGTAACCAGAACGTTTTATAGTTTTTGGGCATCGCCAACAGGTTCTGTACTTCTTGAATATGGTCATACACATCCATAAAAATACCTGCTTCACCTTAGATATCCTAAACCAAAAATCTACCTCCGTTGTCATCCTTACTTCAATCTGTTGGCAACCCTTTCAATTCATTTACAAAGCTTCGTTATTGTGGAATAAAAGATCGAACTTGATCGTAAATTTTAGTTTATTTGTTATCTTGTAAATAAGGGAGAAAAAGGTTTTGTGGGGGAAGAATTGGGTTTGCTTTTGATAGGAAATGGTGGGAACAGGAGGGAGCAGGAAGGATGAGTATGTTACGTCAAAGTTAAATAAAATTTGACGATAACTATATATAATATTTTAAAATTTAAAATGGATTTATTTCCTTATATAAGATAACAGTATAATTTTTCAAAAGAAAATAAAATCATAAAAAAATGACTCCCTTTCTTGCAGGAACTTTCTTAGTAAAACTTTCCTTATTAACATCTAGAAGGAATTTACCTTTTCGAACAATTAGCTACAGAGATTTTTTCGTTCCAGCAAAAATGATATTGAAAATCTAAAGTTGACTTAAAATTAAGATGAAGCAACGGCTAATTGAAGAGATTGACTATTTAAAGAAGAGTAACAGCATTTGCAACAAAGAACAAGGCGTATATAACGAAACGATCATACATAGTGAAATATATAGAGTTTCGAAATCTTTGAGCAACATTCATATTCTCGAGAGTAATATCTTTCTCATAGAGCTTTACAAAAGTAAAATCACTCTATCGAGAGAGAAATTGTTTACATCTCCTTTGCTTTTATTTTTTGTGAGCTTTTAATTAAAAGCTTAGGGGGTGTTTGTTTCCATTTTTATTTTTAGTTTTCTGTTTTTGTTTTCAAATTAGTAAAAAAAAACTTTTTGTTTGAGTTTTTAGTTTTTGTTTTTCTTCCAGCTTTTGAAAATTAAGAAAACCGTAAAAAATGATTTTTGATTACTGTTTTTTTTTCATAATCTAATTTACTATCATTTAACATATTATTAATTATTTAAATTTTAATAAAAATTGTGAATAATATAATTCAACATTATATATTTAATAAATTAAAATTAATTATCAATAAAAATTATGAATAATTTAATTTATTTAAATTTTATAATTAAAGTATATGTAATTAAATTTTAATAATTATTAATAAATATATTTAAATTAAAAATATATAAATATTCAAATAAAATTTGATTTAATAATTAAAATATATTTAAAATAAATATTAATTTATAAATAAAATTTTAATTTATAAATTATTTATTTTATTAAAATAACATAATTTTATTAATAATTTGTTAATAAATATTATAAAAGAGACTAAATAAATTTATTTAATTAAAAATAATTTATTTTTAAGTTTTATCTAATATGTAATTATTATTAGTGATATAAATATAATTACATTAACATTAACAATTAAACAGTTTTTTGTTTTTATTGGAAAGAAAAACAAAAATAAAAAAATGAAAAGGAAAACTAAAAATTAAAAACTACAATAAAAAACAGAAATAGAACCAAACTACTCGTAATAATTGACATCTTGGTAGATTGGTCATAAGTGAAGAACCATGACCGTTAAATGACAATTTTCCCAATGAATATCTATTTTCCATTCAAGAAACTATATGCTAGTATACTGATATAGTTTTGGTTACTAAAACACTATCATGGAATTTGTTTGGAGCTTAAAAAGATAAATAAAGAGTGATGATAAATAATATGTTTGGTATGATCTTTACTTGTAAAAGAGATATAATTAGTTATTATGGAACGTGATTCTGCAATTAAGTAGTGTAGGCTTTACTAAAGTGATTCAATGTCACTGACCGTATTTCTATTGCGTACCATCTACATAGACAAGACGAGGTGTCTAATAAGAAGATCAAATCCATATTTGAAAGTATTGTCAGTCCTTATAAGAAGGATTAGAGCAAACGTCTTGACAATGCACTATTCACCTCACATCTTACAAGACTTCCACGGAACCATTTAGTTTTAAGTAAGCCGTGTCATCTTCTAGTTGAATTAGAACATAGGGAATGTTGGACCATTAAGCAAAGCAGTACCATACTAAATGAGGCTTTCAATTCCAGTGTTTACTTTGAGGTTTTCAATTCCAGGAGAATTGATTTATCCCATTAAATTTAGAAATCTACTAAACCCACCAAGAGGATGGATATCGAGTTTTCATTCCAATTTAAGTTTTTATCACGTTTATTTTTTACTCTTTTATCCCCAACTTTTGCCCTGCCATTCTCTTTACTTCCTTATCGCCTCTTAATTTCATACGATCTCCCATCCTGCCTTATCGCATCTCATCAGCGAAGGAATTTTTTGTTCAGCGCCTTCAGGTTTATTTTCTGAAATCCCTCGTTTTAATTTGATGTTAAATGAATTGAATAGAACCCGGTTTCATCTCATTGTAAAGGGAGTTTTGCTCCTTTTTTTTCTTATATATTCTTGTTTTACGATAAAACTTCTTGAAAAAACTGATTAATTTTTTTTACTGTAAGTTAAATATACGGAGATAGCCCCAATAAACATATGAAGGGCAAATTATTTTCATTTTTATTGGGAGTAAAAATAGTATTATATTATCTTTCATTCCAATTAATGCAACAAACTAAACAATATTATTGGTATTAATACAAAAACTCAAGTTATAAACCAAACATTATTTTTTTATCTTTCATACCCTTCTCCATCCCCTTCTACTATTATATCCATATCCATAGCCAATCCCGTGCTCAAACCAAACGCTTAGTAAGAAATCATCTTGGATGCCTAAAATATGAGATGTAAGGGACTATAATTAAAGAAAGGTACTAATTAGGAGGCAACTTAATATTTTTCCTTTTAGGAATTTTTTTATGTTTTTCATTGCTTACATTATTCTATTTTATTTTAGCGGTAGAGAGCATCCTTAATAAAATATGGGCACACTATATAGATACAATATTAAAAAAAAAAAGGGGTAAATCATCCAGCAGAATTTCTTGAATAAGGCGTGCACGTCTTGTATCTACATCACTCAACTTGAACCTTCTTGACTAGGGCATGACTATGTCTTACAATATGACTTCTTCCGTCTCCTAAGCACATAAATTGATAATTACACTAACTAAATAAATGAATTAAACACTTATTTCTTTCTTCTTCTTTTCTTTCTAACCCTAATTTCTTCTTCTCCTCTAACTATTGTCATCCCCCTTTATGCAAAACTCGTCCTCTTGCTATCGTTGAAGTTATCCTCTTGCCATCAATTCTCTCTCTTCTTGCTGTCGAAGCGTTGTTGGAGCTATTATCTTCCTTTTCCATCTTGTGATTTGAATTATTGAGTTTAATTTGGCATTAGATTTTATTACTTCAGAATGTGCTACCACTAATAAATATTTGAATGGATTATGCACTTGCTGCGTCTTAATTAGGACTATCACTTTTATGACTTGGGTAAATCAAAAGATACTCTCTAAAATACATTTATAACTTGTACATTTTTAGGTAAGAAAGATTCTGCTGCTGTGCTAAATAAATCTGAATTTTGTTTCTTGTAGTGCATGATTAAAAAGTCAAAGTGAATCTTGGAATTTGGTTAGCATCATAATTTAATGCTATCATCTATTAGAAATTGCGGGATTTCGGACTGGGTGCTGCTGATGATGATGATGTCGAGTTATCATCTATTAATCCTAGGTTCTTCGATTACCTAGCTACTTGGCATGAAAAATTTATTGATATTAATAATAATAATTTGCATGTTGCTTGTGACAAGAAACAAAGTGTTTAGTGTTTTGCTTATTTGTGACTGGATCAGAAAGGATGTATCTCAATGATTTGGAGGAAAATTTGGATTCACAAAACCACACAACACCATCCATTTCTGCTCCCTAGAACAATTCAGATCACAAATTAGAGACGCATCACTCGAATAAAAAGGAACTTGATGGCCCTCTTCACTTTCACGCAATTCACTTCACCGTCACCATCAAGTATGTAGGTGTATCAACTATGCTAAACTCTTTTAATAGTAGTCTCACCTACTCTTTTTTTTTTCTTTTAAAATTATTGGGTACTAGTCTTGAAACATTAAGGAAATATATGAAATAAGTGTTAGAACGTAGTTCAGTATTTAGCTTTATTTCATAATTTTCTCTTATTTTATATATGCTTTTATGATTTTGGCTAAATTTTCAAAAAGAAAATTTTGTCAAACTTGCTTTAGTTTTTATTTATCGACTCATCTTTTTATAGGTTTCAGTTATTTTGAAATTTATTTATAAATGATTTTAGTCGCCATAATTATTGACTTAGATTGAAATGCAATAGGAAAATTAGCATAAATGGTTGAATTCTTACCTAATATCACTATTTTATGATTGATTTAGATAAAAAAAAATGCCAAAGTACCTAAATTATGTTCATTGACATTATTGAGTTTTTGAGCTTACGAGCACTCATTATTTTGTACTCCATTTCTAAATTGAGTGATTGTTACGGAGTTTGATTTTTCAAAAACTTGCTTTGTTATGCATATTGAGACTATATTGTTGGATTAGAAGCATTATAATGATAAAGGTATTTAGGTTAATCAATTTGAATTCTTAAAAAGCCACCTAGATTACAACTCCCCTAGTTAAAAAATTTAAGCCTTAACCTTCTTTTCCTTATATATGAACGACAATATAAGCCAAATTTACCATATTTTATTAATTTTCCCTATAAGTTTGAACCCCTCGTTGAAGGATTATTGGAGCCTAGTATGAGATTCAAAATATCCTGAATGCTGCTAACACATTTCACCTCCTATTATTTGCATGTTCACTCATTTATTCATTATTCAATGTCTTAACTCTGCACATCAAAGTTTCTGAATAAGAGAGTCTATTAGAAATCTATCATAATCTAAGACTAAAAGAAAAACATCACATAGCAAGTGAGTTTCAGTTTTCATAATAACTACATACTATGAAGTAACTGTAATACAGAAAGTCTTCTTAGTTGAACTGGGAAAACATATATAGACACACCAAATGATTCATTCACAAGCCACTTGCATAGTTCAAGCACATTGTATTTGTATCACCTCAGTAGATCATCTGCAATAAACTCCAACCCTATTACTCTCCAATCAAGAAACCATATCAAATACAAATAGAAGCAATTAATAGCTTCCACCCACTCCCACCTTGTGGATAATCACCAATAATATCTAAGCCTAATTAGGAAAACACATGAATATCTTCTTTTTATACATGACAAACAAATCAGCAAAGCTAAGGAAGAAACAGATTGACTAGAAAGATATCACAAGAAACAAATTTAGTTTTAAGAAACCAAGAACTAACCATAATGGAACACTGATTTAGCAATTCAATTAAATAAGTCTACAGATCAAAATATTGCATCTGACCGCATATGTCCTTGATAAACTAGAATCAGAATCAACAACAAAAGCAATATTACAGAATCAGTAATTCAATAACATTTACATCAGTATCGAGCATCCATGTTTCCTCTTCTTACACATTCTTCAAGCTCAACGGGACCACAATTTATATCCAAATTTTCTCTTCCCCAAAATGCTACTATATCAAAACTTTGTTCCTGAAAGTATTAAAAACATAAGCATCTAAAATGAGTCTTTAGCCCAGTCTTAACAAAAGATAGCACCATATTAGTATATTTACTAACGACAAGAAAATGCGCAATGCCTAATGCCCAAACTTCCCAACGCTTTACTCCAAATGGAATTAATGCAACGCAACAAAAAACATGATGCCCAACCCATAAAGAAGAATAAAAGCAAAAGCACACCTACGTCTGTTTGGAGTAAGAAGAAGAAGAAGGAGTGCGCTTGTTGCGAAACATCATGTAACCAACGGGTAAGACAACTCCTATCATCATAATCGCCGCTCCTATTATATATCTCAACGGACTTGGGGGCCCCACCTCCATTATCCTCCGATACTGGTCGATCACATCATTCCCACAAGAATATTGTCTTGTTAGAAATCCCTCGCATTCAACAGATACAAAAAGAGGATCTCGATCCAAAGCACAAAGAGAGACTTACAGGCATGTTTTTATCCCTCTGGAACCCAAAAGGGTATACCTCAGATCGATCGATGGATCTAGAAATATTTGATTTTGGCGAATTTGCAGAAAGCAGAAGGTGGATCTCGATATTCTCCGCACCGAGTTCGCTCCGGTGAGTTCATTAGACAACTTGAAACGTGGCGATTGTCTCCAACGCAATGACAAGTCCCCTTCTTGTCATGATATAGTAAGCCCAAAATAGTTTTGTACTAGGCCCAAATCTGGTGGGCCCGTTCTTCACTTAAATTGACGAGCAATGACATATTAATTTTATATAGGTAGGCACAGGATTCACCCCTAGAATTTTTCTTATTTCCGCCAAAACTCCTTATAGTTTAAGTTTTAAAAACAAATACTCATATTTACCCAAAATTTCTCAAGATTTCCTCCATTAATTAATTTAATAAAACTTTTTATGAAGGACATGTGATAATTTTATTCACATGAACAAATTAAAGTTAATAGCAGAAAATTAATTGAGAATTACTTGAATTATATAGATAATATGTGTCTATTATATTAATATATTAATTTTTTATGAATTTTATATTTAAACATTAATATTTATTTTAAAATTATAATAATATTTAACATGTGATTCTAATTCTTTTTATTAATGCTTAATAAATATTAATCTGTCATATTTATTAGCAATGCATCATATATTTATTAATTTTATATGATAATAAACTTTTTAATTAAATTTTTATGGGTAACAAACATTAATCTCATATGTGATTTCAAAATTTTACTAAATCTCATGCGTTTCAAAAATTTTGTAAGAGACTCTCATATTTTAAAAAAATTTAATAAAATATCCTTTTTTGAAAACAAGAGTAAGGAGCCTCTAAAGGCCCAAGATTAATTATGGACTACTTTAAGCAGTGGAAATAGCTCTACTTGCCACTATTAGTACAATTGATGATTATTTTAGAAGAATAGTATAGGAGATTCAAAATATTGATGAAATTACAAGTTATGAATGAAGAATTACTCTTTTAACCACATTTTAAATTGCATTATCACCTAAGCATCATATTTTTCCTGATTCTTAAAGATCCTTCAGTTTCTTTCATCCCAAATTTGATATATAGTACTTCTCATAGTTACTAAGCTTCTAGTTAAATGTCCTGATTGGTTTGTAAAGGCAATGCTATTGAGAATGATAACATACTCATAGTTAAGCAATATAAGGGGTATAATAAATAAACTGTAGATCCTATATTCCTAGAAGAATGGTATTAAAAAAAAGCTTTCCATAGATTCTGAAGCTTATAAGTAAAGAATGCATCTTGTAGGAATATTGAAGAAGGATAAATTATCTACATAGGGAGCTTATGCTTTTTTACTAACCAAAGGAAAGCTGATACCTTAGGCAATAGCCATTTTTTCTAGATAATTTTGGCCTAGGGGAGTGTAGGGTGGTGAGGGCTTAGTAATAGTCTATAAGAGGCATTGGTAAATCTTCTTGAGTGGCGCTTCCTCCAAATATAAGAGTTTTCTGCTTTGAAATTGGTGAGTACCAAGGGATAAGGTTCCTATAGTTGTGTGTAAACTCTGCATTCCGTTCACCTTCACTTAGTGAAAGTTTCACTCTATTGTCTAAGGGGTATTGATGGATCAAGGCTTGCAATTGAGAATTATTAACTAAAGTACTCACAGAGGACCACTTATCATACTATAAGGAAGCTAAAGATACCTTTCCTACTTCACGCGCAATATAGTTTTAGAGTGGATCTCTCAACTTCATCGTTTCTTTCATGAACCAACAAGTGCTTGTATTAACTTAGACCTCCTGTAGTTTCCATTCAAAAAATAACTATGAATCTACAATACCAAAAATTTTTCATTGTTTGAAAGAATCCTCTATAGCTTTTTACTTAATAAAACCTTGTTTGTTAGCAAGCTTACAGTTGCACACTTTCTGTAATCTAACTTTACAGTAAGTTCAAGAGTCATTACCTCCTTTCCATAAAATTTCTTGAATAACTTATCAATATATTTAATAAATCTCTTTGGCATAAAAATGTGTGCAGAGGTTGTAGTACAAAGTTAATGGGAGATAGCCTTCTACTAAAGACAAAAATTTAGTGATTCAATTGAAGATTCTTTTATGGGTATTTTCAAGCAAAGGTAAGCATTCTAAATGCCTTATTCTTTTGATTGAGATTGGTAGACCTAAGTATATACATGGAGGGTCTTTTATTTTTAAACCTGTAATGGTTGAAAACTAGGTGGAAAGATGCTTGCTTCTTGTAGAGATAATTAAGTGACTCTTTTCCAAGTTAATGGAGAAACCTAATAGTAGCTCGAAAATTTGTATATATGTCATTAGAGTGATCAAGGATTTATCTTTGCCTCTGTAAAACAAGAAAAGGTCATTTATAAAACCAAATGCCTCAACTATGTGATTGTCACATTCCCATCCCAATGAATTAAAGGCTTTATGAAATTCAAAATTTATACTATAATTTATAGGAGCTTTCTTCTTGCCATAAGATCTAAAAAGTTCTCGAGCCAAAAAAATGTTATCCCCTATAAGCCTGTTAACGAGAAAAGCACTTTGAGCTTCATTGATCACCTTGTTTAGCAGTGATCTTAATTCTTTAACAAGGATCTTGGATATGACCTTGTATATTGTGTTGTAGCATGTTATAGGTATATAATCAAAGATTGTGCTAAGGCCAAACTTCGTAGGGATAAGTATGATGTAGGTTCGATTAAGCTCTTTCAACATTATTCCCTTTTTAAAAAATTAAACTGTAGCCTTTGTTACCACATCCTTTATCAAAGGCCAAGATTTTTAGAAAAATAATGTATTAAGATCATCAAAGGCAGGGGCTTTATATGGATCAAGTTAGAAGAAAGTTAATTCCACCTCTTCTTTGGTTAGTTTGGAGAGTAATATAATCTCCTATTTAATGAACTGATTAAAGATAAACTCCTTTAGAATAAAAGTTAAGAAGTAGCAATGAGCCTGAGCCTTAAAAGTACCCTTATAGAAGTTCAATATCTCTTCCTTTATTTCATCTTGATATATAAGAGTGTCCCATCCTGCTTTAATAGTGTTAAATTCTATTATTGCTTTTCCTAGTTTTGATGGCCTTGTGAAAAAAAATTATATGTTTTTATCTGCATGTTTAATCCTCCTTATTAGTGCCTATTGTTTAAGTAAGGAATTTTGGACTTCCAAGGGTTGGTGAGAATTAGGTAGAGACTTCTATTCCATGATTAAGAGTTTTGAGTTACTTGGGTTAAGGTAAAGCTGATTTCAAAATTCCATTAATTGAGTCTTTGATATATCCACATTCTTTTATGTGTTATTGAACATTCCTTGATTAAGCTTTTTGAGTTCTATTGTCACCATCCTCAGCTTCCTTGTACACTTAAAAGATAGGAATCCCCTTAATTTTTCGAAAAAATACCCTTTTTCACAGTTTCTTCGAATCATTCCACCTTAGTAAGAAAACTACTAAAACAAAATGGGGCTTTCTTGAGATGGTTAGTAACAAAGTTTTGTATTATAATTAGGTAGTGACAAGAGAATGTAGGTTTTTTAAAATTAACATATATAGTTGGAGGGAACCTATTCAACCATTCTTCATTTATCATATCCCTGTCAACATTTTCATAATATTCCAAGAATTTTACCTTTATTATTCCAGGAATAGAAATTATCATAGAAGTTATGGACAGTTACCCATACATTTAAAATGCATTCTTTCATATCTTCATTGTATTTGCTAAGGTTCATATTCCCAAATGCTTCTAAATTATAAGAGGGATATTAAAAACGCCTAAGATCATATAAGGACCAATAATGGATGAACGGAGCCTCTTCAAGTCATTTCATAAGAATTTTCTTTAGAAAGAATTGTTTAATCTATATATAAATATGATTAGAATTTTGTTACTATCTTGGATTATCTTTACCTCTAAATATATGAGTTAGTCCGAAGAGTGGAGTACTGAAATATCAATAAGCTTAGTGATGTAAGCCATGATGATTCTACAATAATGATGATGTATATGGTTTGAAGCTAGCTTCTAGTTCTTCCTAATAAACCTTAAGTTTTTACATTTCTTATCCTTAATTTTGGATTCCAAAAAACCTATAAACATAAGTTTTATTTATTAAATAAAATATCTAAGGTCTTTTTGTTTCTTTTGGGAGTTGATTCCCCTAACATTTCATATAACAAAAGACTTTAGGAATGTATTTGGCTCTTTAAGCCCATACTCTTCCTCCCAGATCTTCTTTTATTGAATTTTGTAAAAGGATTTAGATTCTCTTTGATTAATAATGTAGCTTGAGCTTTGGTACTATCCTCATCATTAATCCCAAGGGAAGGGTTAAGGTTTGTTACTCCCTTATTACTAGCTCACTTGGAATTTGATTTATCAATTGAGACAATTTCAATAGATTTTGCAACCTGACTTGCATTGGTACTTTAATGTTATATTTTCCATTGATTGCATTGGCTATTCCTTTTAATTTTTATAATCACCCCTTTAATTTTTTTTTCCTTATGGGTTTCTAGGTCTTATCATGGTGAGGAGAAGTAGGCTTCCATATGTATGATAGTTTTGTAGAATCCTTACCTAAATTTAGATCTTCACTTAACCTAACTATTGAAATAGTCTCAAGTAGTTCAAAGACAATGACATACAATTAGGCAGATCCCATCTTTTTGCTTGTAGTTGTATTCTCATCCATACACACCGGATTCCTAAGGTAAATTATAAGATGGATGAGGCCTTTGGTTGACTAGTACTGTAGGGAAAGTTATGCAAGTTAATCCACAAGGGAATGTAAATTCTCTTATGGTTTCCAAACGTAGACTTGGTCTCTAAAATTGAAGAAAAATTATAACACTAGCCAGGTGCCAAGATCCATTCTCAAGCATTTTCCTAACTGAGTAAAATGTGTCAAAGGAGAAGAGGAAGAGATTTAGCTCATTAAGAGGCTTCCCTCAATCCTAATTTTTCTAGTATTTAAATTCCTAGCTTCTATCTACTAGAAAATTTGTCCCTCTTCCTATGAAATAGCCTACAACAGTAAAACCCTAAGTTGAAGCTCTTTCTTTGATCACTTCAAAAGAAAGGGAAATTAATTTAGCTCCATCTATGATCGAGGGAGGGTAAAAATGAAATGAGACTAAAGAAGAAGGATTTGCCACCTTCCACTTCCAAGAGATTCTACTAAGTTGTTCAAGCTGATTAGGCTGCTTAGGGAGGACCACAAACATATGGAATGAGGGAGGAGGGGGAAGATTTGTATCATGCTTTAGGAGGAGTCTTACCTTAGTTTAGCTATCTAGAAACTTTTACTTCTCAAATGGTATTCATGTACCCATTCACTGAAAGAGAGTCTTCGTTACTAACAATTCTGCATAATCTTTTAATAAAGAAAGCCCTATTTACAAGTTGCATAAGTCTTAGTTAAGCCCCCTTCACCTACTGACATGTAAATGCTTCTCTTATTCACATTTATAAAGGGTTTTGTATTACAGTACCTTAACCATAGAAACTTTCTAAATAGTTTTTCAATGTCCCTACAAAGTTTCTTTGGAAGATAAAGATGACCATACTAATAGACATATAGATTGTTAAGCATAAAGATAATAAGTTGAAGCCTTCCTACAAATGAGAGGCTTATATTTATCTAACTTCCTAATCTCCTTCTAATCATATCAAAATTGTTTGATAGTCAAGTAAGAGATATTCTTTAAGGATACAGGGATTTTAAGTAGATAAAAGAAAGGGATTTAATTGTTAAACCCGAATGATCCCCTAATTCATGAGCCTGTTAGAACTACTTTGAGAGATCATCATAAAGCTCTTTTCCTTCCTAATTCCAAAACTAGATAAACTATTAAAGTCCTTAAGTGATCTTAGTAGACAAGACACTGAAGCAATGTTTGAACTATTGGAAAAGGAAAAGATCATCTATAAAAGGTACATGAAAGATCTTTAAAGAGTCACACTTCTTGTGATACCTAAACTTTCTCTTATTGTTGATGTTGATCTATATGATTCTAGGATAGAACCTCCACACAAAGAGTGAAAAGTCTTCTTGCCTTAACCCTCCAGCTCCCTTGAACATCTTGGAATCATTCCCATTTATAATAAAATTGAAAGAGGTAGTGCAAATGCATCACTTGATTCATATAAAAAATTGTTCAGGAAATCTAAGTACCCTTAGTAAGTGTAAAATAAAACTCCACTCCACTGTTTCACATGAGTTTTGAAAGTCAATTTTTGGTATACAATTTCTACTTAAGCCTTTGATGTGATAGTTCATTAATAGGTCCTGTGTGAGGATGAAATTATCTCCAGTGCTCTTTCCTTTAATACAAATAGCTTGTGCATAGTTTATAGCCCCTAGACGAACCAATTTAAGTTCGTTAACAAGGAATTTGGAGATTATTTTGTAGAAGATATTACAACAAAAAATGGGCATATATTCATTCAAGGAAGAGATATTGGAAGACTTTGGAATTAGGCATCAATGAGTGATATTCCAAGCTTTAAGAAACTTGGAGTTGGAAAAGAACTACATAACTATTTCACAAATATATCTTTTAAAGTGGTTACAAGATTTTTAGTAAAATAATACATTATTCCATCTAGCTCTAATGCCTTATTAAGACTGAAGTAAATACCACCTTTTCAATCTCATTCCATATAACTGGTGTTATTAAGAGGTCCTCTTATTGTCTAGAGATCAATGTAGGAATGATTTAGCTGATAGCTAAATTAGAGGAGAGGCCTCTTTTAGGGCTCTCTAGGATCTTCTAAAAATAATCCTTGGCATGGTTTAATAAGCACTTTTGTCTAATACCCATTAATCCTTCTTCATTCAATAGTGAGATAATTTTATTCCCTTTCCTTATAGCTAGGAGGGCTCGATGGAAAAATTTAGAATTAGAATCACAATATTTGAGGCAAAACATCTTTATCTTTTTCCTAATGAGGAAGTTGTTATCCTCAATAGCACTTATATAATTCTTAAGAGCCAATCTCTTCTGAATCTTTTTGGAATCATCCTAAAGGTTGTCATAGAGTTCTTATTGCCTCTTTAAATGGGAATTTGTAGTCCTGATGATGTATGAACCACTTAAAAGAGCTCCTAATGAGATTCTTCAATTGTAGTAAAATTTAAATGAATCATATCCTTGGACATTCATATTCAAACCATTCACCAAAGCATCATGGAACCCCTCATTTTTTCTCAAGTGACTTTTCAAACAAATCTCTGTTACTCATTCATAATTTTAATAATAAGTGTTGTCATTTTTATTTTAATTTAGTCTATTGAAATGTTTAAAAAAAAGAGTTTCTTACTCATTTATAGATAATTTACATATTTGATAATTATGTAGATTAAATTGATACTTGAAACATTGCTTGACTGAATTGGTTTAAGATTTAGTACAAGTTTCTAAACACTTAAGTAGTTGACAACTGAACGGATGATGGATACTCTTAATTTCTATACCTAATTTGTTTAATTTTCTTGGAATTGCTATCTATTTAAGTTAATTGTGATTGGAATTAATTTGGTTGAGCACACTCAAAAGCTTAAGCTTAGGGATATTTGATGTGCATGAAAAATGCACATATTTTCTTAAGTATTGTGCTTAATTTTGATGTTAAATAATCTTGTTTTACTTAAATTTTGATTTTAATGTAATTATGATAAATTAACCTTGAGATGAAATTATTTAAGAGTGAAAATGTGTACAAATGCATGAAAAATTATATAAAGTATAAAAAAACCCTAATTTTTGGAAGTCTTTTTGAGACTATATATCTTAGACATGTCTTTTTCTTTTTGAACATTATAGTTAGTCATCAAGAGGTTTACAAACCCTTAGGAGGTCAATTCTAAGGCTATTTGCTTCAAAGAATCAATATATAGATATCAAAGGATCAAAGGCTAGACATCGAGAGGTTTGGGAATCCTAGGAGAGGTTAATTCCAAAGCTGTTTACATCAAAAATTAAGATCTAAACATCATTTCATTAGATCATTTAATTGATAGAATTAGGATCATCATCTAGATTTATGTCTATCATGTTGTCTTTATTTTTTCTATTGCATTTTTTATTATTACTATGATTAGTGAATATTTAGATTGGAAAAACTCTATCTTTTTTTTTTGCATCAATTGATTTGTTTTAATATATGAATGAGATATATTTCTTTAAATTGCATTTGATTAATCCTAATGCATGATTTAGTGATGCTAGTGATCATATATGATTTTAATTAACTTATAGAAGCCTTGAGAGAGCCTACTTGTGACTAAACCACAGCTTAGGTCATAGTGGTTAAACGAGGTCTTTAAAAGAGACTACGTGATCTTTCTAGTGTTATTGTGAAACCTTTCAAGAGATTTCACAAATCTTAGTACACTCAAAGGGGTGTAGCAATGGTAGAGATATGAGTTAACCAACTAAAGAGTAGATAGTTGTAGCTCTAGAGAATACATTTTAGTCTATTAGAGATCCTGTTAGTTTAGTTAAATATATTCATTCTAGGTTAATTAATTCAAAAATTTTAAAATAAGGCTAAGGAAAATACTTGTCCAAATACTGATATTTGATTTAACTTTTTTTAATAAATTTCCTTGTTATTGATTCTCTTGGATACCTATATAGGTTTTTGTTTGGTTTATGCTTTATTAATCAAAAGTCATAAAAATTAATTATTTATTTTAGTTTATACTAGTTAGTAATTTTAGGTTCTCTAATCTACATCACTTTTTTAAAGGATTGACTCCTACTCACTACTATATTATTTGTTAACAAAAGATGCACTTGCCTTAGTTGTGAGTAATATATTAACAATAGGAAATTTTATAACTTAGATAGAGAAGAAAACTTTTGTTTACAAAACCCACTAATTTAATTGCTAACTGAGGATTTCTAAAGCTTATTGGAGCAAGAATGTGACAATACGGCCAACAGCTGAAGATTAAAAAAGGAAGACAAATTATGGAAAAAATGATGGTGGTGTTATTTTTTTATTGGCAGAGATAAAAAATTGTCTTCTTCTTCTTCTTTTTTTTTTAAAATAAAAGAATGAAATTGGGAGCCCCAAAATGGAGAAGATGGAAAAGGAGACAACATTCCTTTATTTGGATGATACCAAAATTTTAAGGGAACTTAACGCTTATCAAAGAAAAGGAAAAAAAAAGGATTAAAAGGCATTTTGTGATCCAACAAACTTAATCTTTTCCTTTGAACTATTGGTTCACAAATTTACAACTCATTTCATGAAAAGCTACTTAAGGTTAGTTACAATTTTGATTGACCGAATAATTATCAATGTGTGTGTGTAAGTGATAGGAGTGAATGGGTTTGAAATTAAGGTCTTGATTAGTATGTATATTTGGTCCGAAGTACTTATACACTGATTTCATAAGTTAATAAGTTAGAAAAACTTGAGGGATCATGATCATAGTTAAATTTTTTTCTTGAAGTTTAATGTCATTGACCAATTATTGCATATATGTGTGTTTTGTTAATTGTGTTTGGTGTGTTTTTGTTTTTACCTGTTCTGTCTTTGCTTGAGGATAAGTAAAAGTTTAAATGTGGGGATGTTGATAGTAGTAGGTTGTATAATGTTTTAGTGGGTAGTTTATTGTATGTTTAATTGTTAAATTGAATAATTAGTGCATGTTTAGGTTAGGATTATATTAGTTGGTTAGATATTTATGTTTTGAGTGTTTTTTAAGTTAGAGCACAATTTTGGGCTTTAATTTTATATGTTTGAGGCGCCTTGATGTGTTTGTTAGTGTTTTAGGTCAAATATCAAAGAACAGAGGAGATTCGAAAGAAGACTTGAGCAAAACCTAGGGCCATGATCGTGACAGAAGCTTGGTGGAGGTGCCACGATCGTGGCCCATACAGAAGGCACGGACAGCTTTCGAACATAAGTTTTCGAGGGATTTTTCAGACTTTTTGGGCACGAACAAACCTTAGGATTTACCCTAAATGGCAAAATACTATATAATGAAAAAGAAATGATCTAGAAAGGAGCTCTAACCTCTGCCACTTTGAGAAAGATCCAAGGAGAGAAGAAGAAGAAGAGAGAAGGAGGAGAAAGGAAGAAGGAGAAGAAGGGGTTGTAGTGTTGACATCTTCCCAATCTATTCCGACTTTTCCAAGTGAATTTTCATTTCATCTTTATTGTTCTTCCTTTTGAATGTATAAGATGGATTTGATAGTGATGGATTTAGGTTTGATGATGATGCTCTAAACTTCTTTAGGGATTTGTTCTTGAATCAATGTTAATGTGATTTCTTTTAATGTTAATATGTTGGGTATTGTGATTATTTGTTGTATTTGCATGCTTCGGTAACAAATCGAGAGAGTGAAACAATAACAAAATGATTAGATTGGATAATGAGAGTTAAACAATCTAATATATCATACAAATAATCAAATCGAGAATTTAGATGAAGAGAGATCTCGTGTGAGGACCTGGTTGTCTATTAGAAGGCTTAAGATCTGATTGTAATTGTGGGTTTTTTTATTAATTGAGAGATTGCAAATTCTATAATTCAATTAGGGGTTATGATTTAGGGTTTAATGATTATAACTCGAGAGAGAGTAAAATACCATTTGAAATTCTAGGACTAATACCGTATTAACTCAAAAGTAATCATGTTAGCACTTGATGACAGGATAAATCCCCTTCTTATAATCGACTAATCTTCCGTGAGTGATTTCCATTGTTAATTTGGCGATGCTCAATTCGATTATCTTTGTGTGTTAATTTTACATTTTTATTCCAATCAATCATCTTCACGTGTTTATTTTCTATACAAATTTTATTCTCTTTTTAGTAATTCTTTAGGCCTTAGATAAATTAGAATTAGATTAATTCAATAACTCTTCGAGGGATTGACACCTCACATACTACACCCATGACTTGTGCGCTTGTAGTATTTTGAGGGTTTTAAATAGATTAAAACTTGCATTAATAGAAATCCTTACAGTATAGATAGTGCTCCATCATAAGCCTCCAAATAGAGTAGTTTGTAGACGTCAGCTTACCTATAGAGTTGTTTTCACCTTTCATTGCGATGTCTTTGATATCACTTGTTAAGAGACAATAAGACAATTCTCCTAAAGAATAACTAATGATCAACAATAAAATACTCTTCAAATTTAACCAACAAAGCAGTATGAGAATAAAAAAGCTTCCTAATGAAACAAACACTAAGATTTATATAAAAAACTGCCTAGTGTAAAGGAAAAAACCACTGGATAAATTGATAAGCAAATCCACTAAATATAAATAAGGATTTACAAATTTGTTTTCTCACCAAATTTCAGGATTGAAACTAAAGTTGATTTATCAATAAAAAAACTCTCAAACTAATCCTAAAAATAATTAAAAAAAGATGATAATACTATACTAGTCTCTCTCTCTTTCTTTTTGTTTTTCCTCACTTTTAGACTTTTTTGTCACTCACATACAATACCTACGTATTTTATGAACATGAGTGTGTATGCAATCGTGTTATGTCTTCACCCTTCGTATCCTTTTTCATACCATTCTAGAGACTTACACAGTTGATCCATACAACCGCATAAGTAAAGGTGTTACGTGCCTTTGTTTGTCCAGAAGAGCTTAATCCAACAGTCTTCCGTCTTTTCTTCACTTATTTGTTATCCCTACAAGCTATAAAAGCGTCTACGATCACTGCATAATCTTAAAATAAAGTTGGACACTCAATAAGGCTGACACAAGTAGCTTCTCCCATAGACAAGTCAAAGAAGTGAAAATAAGAAAGACTTCATTCCTCTATGCTGTGGTTTTATTTCAACACAAGCGAAATGGTTGTGTAGAAACGTTAGGATATACATAGATAATATGTAAAATACCCTTTTGACATAAAATCTGGTTGATCCCAGTTCTAGAGACAACAGACAGAAAATGGTTCAGTTTTATACGACGTATGTAAATGATATAATTGCCATTGTAACATCAGTACTTGGATTGCATATAAAAATATTAATAACAATCTTCTATATGCTATTTGCTTATACTCAAACACTACAGTGAACGCCCTGATACTTCCACGCAGTTAACTTGACGAAGTAGATTTTGAATGTCATCAACCCATTTCTGCTTGTGGATTTTGCTCTTGCACTTAAATTCCCAAAGACCCTGAGCAGTTTTCACACCGAAATAGACTTCTTCTGAGCTTTCCCTTTCTTTTCTATATGGCCATGCAAGTGTCTCATCACAAACTCCATAAACTACACCTATAAAAGTCACATGTTAAATGATATAAAAACATATGATGGACGAAGCAATGTCAAACCAGATTATGAAAGGAACAAAGCTAACATTTATGTTTCTTGGAGAATGCTCCTCCAACATGTTTGCTTTTGATCTTAATTATCACCTGTAAAAAAGACATAACATCATTCACCATGATCTTCCAAACTTTCCAAACACCATTCTCGTACCTGGGACTTCTTGTTGATGTAAACAGATACACTTTTCCACCGAAGCACCCCTGAAAGTTTAAATAATAAAAGAATTGGCTTTAAACCTGAACTTCGCGTCCAATATGATTTGTAGTATACATTTCTATAGAATTAAAATGAACTTCGACCAAGCAGTGAAAATAACACAAAACCTTTTCTTGTATGTTGCAATAGGTCTCCAACGCATGGAGGACTTTGCTCTTCATATTGGCCACTTAACTCGGAATCCCAGTGATTATCAATCATGCCCTTATCATAAGGACTTATGGCTGCGTTTTTTCTTGTTTCTTTAGGTAATCTTGCCTTTAGAGCTGCTTCTCCTCTCAAAGCTAATTCAAAAGAACCAATACAAATCTTTATCAACAATGAGTATAGAAACATGAAGACCAGGGAACAATCTTTAAATAATATAGAAAAACCATAAATTTCTCATTTCCATGATCCATTGATTTGAAAAAGAAAACACAATAGCAAATAAGTGAATGGTTTTTCTTTCATTATGAATACAATTTCATATGAGACTGTTAATTCTCAAAAATCCATGACAAATTAGAAACCACCTGTAGCAGCTGCAGCAGTGAGGGTCATTAGATCACCTGCACTTTGGATGTCCACAGCCGATTTAACGACAGATACTACACGGTCATGATCAGCTCCAGCTGATTCTGCTAGCTCAATGCAATATGATGCCAAAAGCTCCGTAGCTGAGGCCAGTGCCATGCTGATTTTGGAGGCAGAAGTGCTCGAATTTCCTGCAGCAGCCGCAGCAGCTAAAGCTGCAGCTAATCCGGCGACTGATATTGCCGAGTACATATGGGCATTTTCTAGTCTGGCCTTCTCTTTCTTCCTCACATTCCCACTACTCGACTCCTTTTGGTGGTGAAACCATCTTCCAAATGATCCTGTTCTCCTTGAATTTAATGAATTTATGACCTTCCCCGACTGCCAAACAAGAGCAAAGCCATGGAAATTAGATCCGATGGATATGTATTGTATTATGACTGTTAATGATTTAAGAAAATAGTGAGCGAAAGGCAAAATTTTGGGAAAAAAAGAAAATGACTTACCAGTTGGGCAACTGTGGTTTCAGGGAATGTATTAGAATTGTTGTCATCGAAAACTTGTTTCTGTTTCTGAGAAAGAGCTTTTGAAATCTCTGAGGCAGAAAGACTCCAAGATCTAGATAAAAATTCCATAGGCTCTTGAGGTGTCTGTGGTTGCTGGATCGTTGGGAGCAGTTGATCTGGTTCTGGCTCTTGGTCCTCCTCCAAAAAATCCAGCATGCAAGTATTCTTCCAAGCAGGATTCATTCCTTGTGATTGGTGTTCAAATACCGAATTTTGCCAAATGAAACCGGGTTACTCTTTTTCTGATGAACCTATTTGTTCCCTGCCAAATCAGTAAAGGAGTTTAAAAGGCAAAACAAAAGCATCGTATTAACTAGATTTAGAGCTTTAAAAAGTACTTTCTTTGCATTGATATTTTTATCACCAAGAACAAGATAATAAGGCTGTAGTTCAAAAAGTTCTAACTAATGGATTGAAACTAGAAAAGTTTCTCCTTTATGTCCCAAAAAGGCTCTCTAGTGGATGGAATGTTTCACACTTCAAAAGGAAGAAAAAGAGGACAATTTTGAAAAGTGAGAAATTCTTCTGCCACTACAAAAGAAACTGTATAAACGAGAGATGGATATGAAACAGTAATCTGCAACTTGCTTTGCTAACCTTTTAGTTTTGAGCTGACGGCATCTTTGTGTGTGTGTGTGTATATATATATATATATACATGTATATAAACATGGAGTATGGGGTATCTTTTTTATTCAAGCTCCGCGAAGAGACCAAGGGACTGTATCATTGGTGGACAGAACAGTATATCAAGTGCTTTGAACCACCAAGAAATAATATTATTGCGTTTCAACGAGGAATCAAAAGGTCCGAGAGACCAACCGGAATTCACGAAGCTCGGAAGCTAAATATGCATAGTTTAAGGACAAGAAAGAAGACATCACCCAAAATAAAGAAGGGTTGTTGCAGAATTGTTAAGCAACTAATCACAGACTTCCATGAGAAAACATTGGATTGTTCTGAATATACTGTTTTTTTCTGCAGGGGAAGATATCTATGAAGGCCAGGCTACGAGAACTGTCGCTCAACTTGCGTCATTCAGCTTTGATCATTTGCTTACAATGTTCTGCCCTTTAGGTGGTCATCCGTGACCATTAGTCAAGTAAAATTAAAATAATAATAACCAATTTTATAAATAAGAAGATAAATTAAAAAATTAATATAAAAATTAAACAATTAAAATAGGTGGAGGAGTGAAGTAAGATGATAATTTATGAAAGAAGATAAATATGTTAAATAACTTATAACAAATTATTTTTCTTTCCTCCACCGTCTCATTTTCATCCTATCACTTCACCCATAGGCTAAACAATTCTCACAACATACAATAACAATACTCAGTAAAGAGTCCGTTGAGATGTGAGGTCTAGAAAGATCCAATAGTACGCAGTCTTACGGATAACTAATAGAGATGTTGCTTTCAAATGACCCACACGAGGAAAATAAAAATAAATAAATAAATATTATCAATATATATAATTAATTATATTAAATCTAGTTAATCTAACATATAATTTAGACAATATTTTTTAAATTAGGCATATATTTTTATCCAACTATTATTGAAATGATCAAGATTCTGTGAAAAGTTTAGGAAGAGTTCTAAAACTTTTGTCTTTTTGAGTTTTGAGAAAATATAAAGCAGACAATTGTATTATGGGAGATGAAATCCTCTGTGCCAGGATCCTAGTTCCTATCCTGTGCTAGAGGATCTCAACCACCCATTTTGTTATGACATGTCCATTAAATAAATAACATTGTAAAGGACATGTCCTAGGTCACTCACCTATCATCTCAATCAAAGTCTAAATGAGAAAGTTATCTCCAATTTAAAATCTATTATATAAAAAATATATTGGACTAGTTTCACTTAACTTAATTTAGTTTTGTATATAATTAATAATATTGTGATTTAATCTAAAACACTCTTTTAAAAACTAACAATTTAAATTATAGTGAATTAATTTATTAAATTAAGCCAAACTATTATGCATTATATACAAAATTAAATTAACTCTAACCAATCTAACCTTAATTTACATAATGCTTCTTAAATTGCTCATAACTTTTTCATATAAATTTTAATTAAGATAATCAAAATTCTATAGAAAGCTTGGAAAGTACTATAAAAACTATCATCTCTTGAGTTTTTAAGAAATGTAAAAAGCATGGCTAAAAATATGATCGTATCTCAGGTCGTGTTTGTTTAAATCGAATATAGAACAATTAGACTTAATTTAGTTTTGTATATAAATAATAATATCTTATTTTGATCCAAAATACTTATTCAAAAATTAGCAAATTTACGTCATGGTGGACTAATTTGTTAAATAAACCAAAATATTATTATTTTTATATACAGAATTAAATTAAGTATACCTAATCTAATATTTAATTTGGACAACGTTTCTTAAATTAGATATAACTTTCTCGTCTAAACTCCGGTTAAGATAATTTAAGATTATACAAAAAGTTTAGGAAGAGTTTTAAGCCTTGTGTGTTTAACTTTTTGATAAAATGTAAAGAATGCAAAAGAGGATATGGTCGCATCTTAAGGTGTGTTAGTTAAATAAACAACTCCACGAAAAAAACATGCCCTGGGACAACTAAATATTCAAGACACAAAAGTTTTATAGAATTTCTCAAATTTTTATAATCTTTAATCATCTTAATTAGACTTTAGACGAGAAAGTCATGCCCAAGTTAAGAAGCATTGTCTAAATTAAATATTGAAAATGTTTGACTTAATTTAGTTTTGTATATAATTGATAATTTTTAGATTTGATTTAAAATACCAATTTAAAAATTGATAGCTCAAATCATAGGAGAATCATTTTTTAAATTAAACCAAAATATTATCAATTATATACAAAATTAAATTAAATCTAATTAATCAAATGTCCAATTTAGACAACACTTGTCAAATTGAGCATAATTTTCTTATTCAGACTCCGATTAAGATGATTAAAGATTCTATATAAAGCTTAGGAAGAGCTATAAAACTATTATCTTTTGAATTTTTTGATAAAATGTGAAGAACATGACCTAGAATATGTCTGTGTCTTAGGACATGCTTGCTAAATAAACAGCTCTATAAAGGACACGTCCGTGGGAACCAATGTGACCTAGACTATATTCTTCATTTTGCTTCAAAATATTTAAGATAGTAAAGTATTAGAGCATTTCTTGAGATTTCTATAGCATCTTGATTCATCTTACTCGGAGTTTGGAAAGGAAAGTTATGCCCAATTTAAAAAGAGTTGTACAAATTAGATATTGAATAAGTTAGACTTAATTTAGTTTCTAAATATAGTCAATAATATTTTAGTATGATCTATAATGTGCATTTTATAATCATAAATTTAAATCACACTAGGCTTATTTGTTAAGTTTAATCAAAATATTACAAAATATATACAAAATTAAATTAATTATAGCTAATATAATATTCAATCTAGATAATGCTTTTAAATTTGATATAACTTTCTCATCCAAACATTGACTAAGATGATTGAAAATTCTATTGAAAATGCTTTGAACAAGTTAGACTTAATTTAATTATATATATAATTAATAATATTTTATTTTATTTTACAAATTAGTCCACCATAATTTTCACCCACCATATTGAGTTATTACAAATGCAATTAACCATACAAGCATTTGCAAAATGAAGTTTCTTTACAAAATCATATGTAAACATAATTTAGAAAATAGACGTTTAACAAACTATGTTAATTAAGAAACACTAATATATACATAATTTGTGATACGAGTGCGTACTTAGTTGTGTCCTATAGGAAATCTTTCATAAACACTAGAAAGAACCATACTTTTATGGCGGTGACAAGGAACTTATTATGATAGTAATTTTTGTATAGAGGTTTGGTATTGTTTATATTGAGTAATGATATTTATTTTATTATTTGTATATAGTCATATTATTATATGTACTCAAATGTAATATTTGCACATTAAAGTAAAGGTGTTACTTATTCGATTATTGTGATGATAATCTTTTATAGAGGTATGGAATTGTTTCTAATGAGTGATGTGGTATTGTTGTGGATTCATGGTACTTAGTTGCAGTCATATCTTATATTAAAATAAAAGTCGTACTTAGTTATTTACTATAATGATTTTTTTTATACAAAAAGGTGGTATTGTTTGTAAGGAATAATGATATTGATTATATGAGATCATAGTATTGTTTATACTTCGATATGGTACTTACTTATTAAAGTAAAGGTGGTATTTATTTGTCTACTATAGTGGTATTTTTGTATAAAGGCCTATTGTTGTTTCTAAGAGTGATGGTGTTTTTTTTTATAAATGGAAACATGGTATTTTTTTAATGCTTAGATGTGGAATTTACATATTAAATTAAAGGTGGCACTTATTTGTTAAATTTGATGGTATTTTTATATATAGGCAAGATATTGTTTATGAGTAGTGATATTATTTTTGTGTAGAATCTTGGTATTATTTGTACTTAGATGTGATATTTACATATTAAAGTAAGAATGGTACTTATTTGTTTACTATGGTAGAATTTTTTGTGTAGAGGAGTGGTGTTGTTTGTAGACAGTAATAGTATTTTTTGTATATAAATATAGTATTATTTGTACCCATATGTTGTATTTACATATTAAAGTGAAGGTAGTACTTATTTGTTTACTATGATGGAATTTTTTTATATAGAGACATGATATTGTTTGTAAAGAGTGATGGTATATTTTATACAAAGTCATAGTATTATTTGTACACAGATGTGGTATTTACATATTAAAGTGAAGGTAATAACTATTTATTTACTATGATTGTACATTTTGTGTAAAGATATGGTATTATTTGTCAAGAGTGATGATATTTTTGAATAAAATCGTGGTTTTATTTATACTTAGATGTAGTATTTATATATTGAAGTACAGGTGGTACTTATTTATTTACTATGATGATATATTTTATATAAAGTCCTAGAATTATTTTTAGGGAGTGACAAAACTGTTTCTATAAAATCAGGGTATTGTTTATACTCATTTGTGGTGTTTATTTATGAAAGTAAATGCAATAGTTATTTGTTTACTGTGACAGTTTTTTTTTTATATAGAGGCATGGTATTGTTGTTAAGATGTGGAGCCTGATGGGAATATTTAGTTTCCTTGCATTGGTAGGAGTTGTATTTTATTTCTAGTAGGAAATAATAACAAAAATGGAAAGTTAATTAGTATCCTAGTCTGGGTAGTATTATATTTCCATATTTTGTTGTAGCCTATGTAGGATCCTGTTTCTATATTTTATCATTTTACACCACAAGACAAGAGAGAATAAAATTTCTAACGTGACCGTGGACATTGAAACATTGTTGAATTACATAAAAATACTATGTCATTAGATTTTTTTCTTCAAATTTATTATTGTTTTGCATTGTGACTGCCAATCCTAATAATTGATATCAGAGTGATGTTAGAAAATCATAAGATTTACAATAATAGAGGACGGTAAGGTAAAAGTTAAAAAGTTCTATATGAAGGATTTTATGTTTTGGAAGGTATAAAATGAAGATTATTTGTACTAGAAAACTCTACACCTCCATCTCAATGGGAAGAAGCCAGATTCCATGTGAAGGCCGAGTGACATCTATTGGACAGAAAAACGTTAAGTGTTGTTTGGTTGATGTTGGTTAGGAATGTTGCATTTAATGTCCTGAATTAAAAGTCTACTATAGGATTGTTGAAGGTACATGTGCGAGAAACTATTGATGATCAATAAGGTAATTTTGATGTAGAGATGTGAAGGCCAAGTAGGATCAATTGGATAGGAAAATGTTAAGTGTTGATTGTTTGATGTTGGTCAGGAATGTTGCATTTAATGTCATGAACTAAAAACCCACTATAGGATTTTTGAAGGTACACGTGTGAGAAGCTATTGATGATCAATAAGGTAATTTTGACACAGAGGTTGTTTAATCTTGAGATAACTAATGGTAGTAATGTTACTGATCATAATAATGAATTTAAATTGATTATCAGGCAAAGAAAATCTATCAAGACTGATTTTTACATCAAATTTAAGCACTAAGTTTGATTTCTTCTTGACCCAATACTTATGCTACTTTTATTTTTACAACTAGATCTTCCTATGGTAATTGAAAATTAAAACTAGTTAATGTTTAGGATACAATTATTAGTAAGAGCATTTACAAGAGAGATTAGGAGAATCCTCTAGTATTGTTTTAGCAATGAAGGAAGGGGAAGGAATAAGCAATAGGGTCAAAATAAACACGATAGATTAAAATTTAAAGGCAAAGGGAAGTCAAAAGTCAAAATAATGTTCTTTACTAAAACTATGATGATAAGGTTCATCTCAAGAGAGATTGCTTAAAGCCAAAGAAGAAACATAATCAACAATAAACGGACAATGATTCTGTGAATTCATTGGAGAAAATTAAAAACGCTTTGGTTTTAAGTTTTAAAAGTCCTATTGAGTCTTGGGTTCTGTACTCTAGGGCATCATTTCATTCTTCTCTATTTCGAGAGTTGTTTCATAATTTTAAATTTGGAAAATTCGAGAAGGTTTATCTCGCTAATGATAAGCTGCTGAAAATTATAAGAAAGGGGGATGTGCTAATCAAGACTTATGGTGGGGATGAGTGGGTGTCGTAGGATGTTAGGTACATGCTAGATGTGAAGAAAAATTTGAGCTCAGTTTACTTTACTATAGAGTGTTTGATATAGGGACATTTTGTACAAAGGACAAAAGTAGGGATATTTTACATTACTATAGAGTGTTTGAACATAGTCATTATAGCTAATGTTGACAATTCAAAGCTATGACATAATAGACTTGGGCATATGAGCGAGCAAGGAATGAATTCTCTAGCTTCAAAAGGAGCTCTTCGAGGTGTAAAATAAGTTAATATAGATTTTTATGAGAGTTGTGTCAATGAAAAGCAGAAGAAAGTCAATTTCTCAAAAGTGGGTAGAAGTTTCAAGGCAGAGAAGTTAAAGATAGTATGCATAAATATACTGGGACTTTCAACTATTACATTTCTTAAAGGCTTAAGATGCTATGCCACCTTCAATGGTGATCATAACAGGAAGGTATATGTTTCTTTTATGAAAAATAAATCTGATGTATTTGCCATTTTCTTGAGGTGGAAAGTTGAGATTAAGAATCAAACTGGGAAGAAGATCAAATACTTGGGATCTATTAATCGAAGGTAATATGATAAGATAGAATTATAGAAGTTTTGTGCTAATAGTGGGGCCAAATTTATTAAGATGATTCCTAGAAATGCCAGACAAAATGGGCCAGCTAAAAGGATGAACCAAATGTTTGATAAGCAAACAAAAAAATGAGGTTTCATGCAAGTGTTACCAAAAATGTTCTAGCAAGATGCAGTTAGTATAGAAACATATTTAATAAATAGAGGACCATTATTGAAGATTTCAAAAGAGGTTTCATTAAGAAAAGAGTTAAATTTTTTGCATATGCGAACTTTTAGCTATGGGGCTTACATACATGTTGATTCTCATAAGAGAGATAAACTTGATCTTAAGGCTAAATGTTTTTTATTAGATATGTTCTTATGAGTCTTGGGTACCAATTTTGTGATCATAAAAATAGAAAAACATTGAGACACTATGACATGACTGTCAATGAGAGTACCCTATAGAAAGATAGGAACGGTGAAGTGAGATAAAAGCCTGAAAAGGTGGAGTTGTAGGAAATCATAAAGGATGATATTATAACAAGGTTTCATGAAAATCCAAAAAAATATTAATTATGTGATATATCCAGTTACACCTAAATTGGCATTAAGAAGGTCCACAAGGGTACCTGTGGTGCCATATTGATATTCTCCTTTATAATAATTTTTGTTGCTAACTGATGTTGGTGAACCAAAATCCTTTGAAAAGGATATCCAGGTGAGTGATGCTATTAAGTGAGAGCAAGCTATGGATGAGAAAATAAGCTCCCTACAGAAGAGTGACATATAGGAATTAACTAAATTACTTATGGGGAAGAAAACATTACTAAGTAAGTGGGTCTATAGAATTAAAGTAGAATTAGATATTAGCATGAGATTTAAGGGAAGATTGATGGTCAAGGGGTACTCATAGAAAAAGGGAATTAATTATGTTGAGATATTTTCTTTTACTATACAGCTAAAAACTATCAGAATTTTGTTGAGTATTATTACAACTAAAGATTTGTATTTGGAGCAAATGTATGTAGATATAACATTTTTACATGGAGAACTAGTGGAGGATATATACATGCAATAACTAGAGGGCTATGTGGTGTTAGGAAAGGAACATTTAGTGTGCAAGCTGAATAAGAGTTTGTACGTTCAACCTCTACGATAGTGGTCTAAAAAGTTTGATGCATTTTGTGTAGCATCAAGTTTAAAAGAAGGGAAATGGATCACTATTACTACTTTAAGAAGTTTAATGATGGTTATATTATTTTACTTTTATATCTAGAGGATATTTTAATTACATGTTATAGCGTAAAAGAGATTGATAATTTAAAGAGGAAGCTATCTAAAAGATTTTATATTGAGGATTTGGAAGCAACAAAGCAAATATATGGCATAAGAATTTTTTGAAATAGGTCAACTGAATTGTTGGAGTCATCTCAGGAGTAGTATATTGAGAATATGTTAAGTAGACTTTCCTATGACAATGCTAAGCCTAGGAACACTCTATTGATAAGTCATCCCAAATTATCCAAGGAGCAATCACCTAAAACTATAGAGGAGCAAGAATATATGTCAAAGGTACCATACGTTTCTATATTTGGTAGCCTAATGTACACTATGGTTTATACTATACTATAAATACCATATGCGGTAGGATCTGTGAACATGTTTATGTCAAATATAGGAAAAGCACATTGGGAAGTTGTAAAATGCATACTGAGGTGTTTAAAGGATACTTCGGGTATGGCACTTTGCTTTAGCAAGGACAAAGTGAAACTAGAAGTCGTTAATGCTAATCATAATGGAGATTCTGGCCCTAGTAAGAGTACTTCTAGGTATATCTTCACTATTGATGGTTTAGCTGTGAGTTAGATGTCCAAACTTTATAAGTGTTTTCCTCTATCAACTATAGAGGCAAATAATGTGGCTATGTTTGAAGCTAGCAAAGAGATGGTTTGATTGTAAAAGTTTCTAGAGGAGATAGTCAAGAAGCAACATATCATCATGCTCTGTAGCAAAAACTACGGTGCTTTACAACTTGTGAATAATCTAATGTTCCTTTCTAGTTGTTAGAAGTTGTATTTATTTCTGGTAGGAAATAATAGGAGATATGTAAAGTTAATTAGTATCCTAGTCTAGGTGCGATTTTGATTCCATATTATATTATAAGTTCTTAGTATATAAGGACCCATGTTTTGTCATTGTACACCATATACAAGAGAGAATAAAATTTCTTGAATGACTGTCAACGTTGACACATTACTAAACCACAAAAAGTATTATATCATTTAATTTTTTTCCTACAAATTTATTATAGATGTGTGTCTGTGGCTATTGATCTTAACAATTTTTTTTATATAGATGATAATTTGAAGGTACTTTTGTATAAAGTAGTTGTATTTGTATAGACTCATGGTATTTTTATATTGGATGGTGATATTTTTTCTCTAGATAAGTATGATTTACCATAAAAATTGATGGTATTTCCAGTATTAACTAAATATATATTTTTATATAAAATGCTGGTATTTTTTGTATAGAGTAGTGACATATTTTGTAAAAAGTGGTGACAATTTTTATATAAGGTAATGGTATTTTTCATTTAGAATTGTAGTAATTACAATATAAAATGGCAATATTTTTAATATTGAATAAAAATATATTTTATATAAAGTAATAGTATTTTTTGTATAGGGTGATGGTGTTTTTGGTATAGGGTTTTCATATTTTCATATAGCATTGTGGTTTTTTTACGCACAATGGTGGTATTTTTTTAAACAATCATGGTATTTATTTGATAAATTAAAGAATATTATCAAAAATAAGAAACTAAAAGTGCAAGCATGGAAATATTGTAACCAATCATTAAGCCTCAACTTATAGGGAGTAGCTAGTGCATGAAATACATAACAGATATTTTAAACATCTATTTCCTACTAAATATACGGTCCTTCCCAATAGTTCTTTTATGCAAACAATTAGTCTAAGACAATGGTATTAACCCTTATATCCTTTAATTTCTAGTCAACATGGTGATGACTTTAACATTGGGAAGTGGACTAAAAGTTTTTCCCTAATGGCTTGTATAATAAATATGATTAGGACTTGTTCTTGAGCAACAAAATGTTAGAAAAGTCGCTTGTTTCTTTCTAAACAAATTCCATATATTGTATTGCTAAATACAATTTTGATGGCTACCTAGTCTCTATCTTTTCTTCTTTATTGATGCAACATCAGTAGATGATGCTTTGCCAGTCCCTATTTGGGATGTATTTGTTTCATAAACCCATAATTATGCTTAAGATATTAAAGGTTAAATTATATTTAAAGAATAAGTGTTTCAATTTTTACTCTCATTTCTACAGAGAACACATAATCCTGACACATTTTTGTATTTCCTCATCTTATCCAAAATGCTTAACTTTCCTTTGAGAGCAAGTCATGTTATTGATGATGCTCTTGGACAAGCTTGGGGGAACCATAAGATCTAATATCAAAGAGCTTTTAGACCTTGTATTCTAAGGATATTCTTGCAAGAATGCTTAATGAAAATACTCGAGGGAAGTTATAATGGATGCTACTAACTTGTTCAAAAGTGAGTCAATTGTAACACCCTATTAACGATGTTGAAGCTAGAATAGTAAATATGAGAGATTATTGAGAAATTAGAAAATGCATTTCATGCTCATGCATAATGATAGCATACCTACACACGTGAATATTGATTTTTGCACACTAAAATGATTGTACATGCATTCATTGACATTTTCTGGGTATAATTGAGTTATAAATGTGATTATGATTGGAATTGTAAATTTTATATGTTAAAACTTGATTTTTGAGATTACAAGCATTGATTTAGAAATTTTGGAAAATTTTGAGAAATTTTTGGAATTTTGGGGTATTTATGGACTAGGAAAAATATCAAGTGGTAGGACAATTGTTAAATGGTAGTAGAAATAAATATCAAATTTGGTGGTAGAATTATTGGAAAGTGATATTTAGATTTAATGACATATTTCATTAAAATTTGGAGACAATTGGAATAGAAATTGAAAGTTGATTGAACTAGTTAATGAAAGACCATCTTCTAAACCAATGGGAATTGGACTTGCCACACCATACATATAATTCACGGCTCTCTATTATGAAAGACCATTTAATTTTTGCCTTCATTCCTTTTTTTCTTCTTTTCTTCAACACTCTTCTTCTCTTCTTCTTTATTCTTCTTCACTTTCACGATACTCTCTCCACCATCATCAAAGTTGAAGCTCACTTTCACCCTTCATTTGCTACCATCATCTTGCTCTCTCTCTCTCTCTCATTCCTCACAAAAACCCAACCCTACCACCTTGAAGGATGATGGAGGTGGGTTGTATGGAGAGCTAGGGATAAGTGAAATCTTTGAAGATTTGAAGCTAAACCAAGTGAGTTATGTTTTAAATATCATGGGTTAGTGTAAATAGTGTATGAAAGTGTATGAAAATGTGATAAATGAATGAATGAGTTTTTGCCTTGTTTTGTAATGATGATGGGTTAGAGCTATCATGATCATAAAAATAGGGTTAGAAGAGTGATGATTTGTTAATAATTGATAAGTTGTTGTTTTTAAGATGATTTTTGAGATAGAAAGGTCATTGTGATGAATGTGTATATGATATGTTTGGTTTTTGGTGTATATGATCAAGCATGGATTTTAAATTGTGTATAGATCATAGTGTACTGTAATTGGGGTATAAATTAAGAGTAAATGATGTGGATATAAGTTAGAAATAATAGACTAAGCGAAAGAGATGAATTAGGATGAAATTGATGACGAGGAGTGCTGGAAATATGTTAGATGTAATGTTTCTACTAAACATGCATCTAAAATTTAGACATATCTTGCTCTATGGATACCCAAATAGAATGATTGTTGATTTGTATTAAACAAGAGATGAATGAATACAATTTTCATGAAGAAATCGAGTTTGAATTCTGTCTCTAAGAGTTTTGAAATTTGCCTTGAAGTTGAGATTCAGATTATGTCTCTGTTTCCAAACAGTGTGTAGTAAAATGTGTATAACTTGCATTATACTGAGCCAAATTGTATGAAATTTAGTTCATTGGAAACTTAATACATAGATAAACATTGTTTTAGAATAAGGTATTATAAACAAACCTCATTTTCTAGGTCATAATGATCATACAAAACTGACCTGAAATATAGAGTTGGAAAAGCTAGAAAATGAGTTTTGTTTACTGCTTTTTGTGAAAGTTCGCCATGACCAACTCTTTGGTTTGCCGAGGCCAATTTGCAGGATTTCTTTCAGGAAAAGTTCATTGCAGCTAACTATTTGGTTCGCTACGGCCAATTTGCAAGATTTTATGAGGATTCCTCTTGGGAAAAGTTCACCGCGACCAACTTCTAGCTTCGCCGTGGCCAACTTTCCTACACAACTTAAACATGCTTTGGTATTTTGATCATAACTTGATCTATAGTTATCCTAATTGAGTGATTATTAATTTGGAATAAACTAGAGACATAGGGATACAATTTGTAAGAAGAAATAGAATTTTAATTCTGTCTCTAAGAATTTCAAATTCTAGACTGAAGTTGAGTGCAAGGCACTGTTACAGTTTAAGAATAGTTCGGATTATTTAGAGTATAACTTTTTGGATACTGGACCGAATTGTCATTAGAAACTTAAGAGATAGATGAATAATTTTATGGAAGAAAATATCCTCGAATTTCTTCATTTTCATTATGATATTGGTCATGGAAAGTTGATCTGAAAGTGTGTCTTAGGAAAAATCCGAATTGAAGAAATGAGTTATGAATTTTGATTGTTTTTAGTTTTATTGAGGTATAAACCATAAGTATAAATGATACTTGTGTGAGTTTGATATATGAATGATTATATGATAAGAATAATGGAAAGAAACTCGGGATTGTTATAAACATGCATTGTACATATTTTATATACATACATGTGCATAAATGAATACTTATAATTGTGCTAAAGTGTGATATATATATATATATATATATATATACATATATATATGTATATATATATATTGTTTGTTATAGAGGAGTAACTGGAACGTCAACGTTCAGATGTTGTCAGAACTTCAAGGCAATAGTTTCGGAAGCAATTTATGAGTAACCTAGACGGTCTCACTTAATTATTTGTTTGTTTAATTTCTAATCTGAATTATCTATGAATGTGATTTGATTGTTGAATTCCGAACATGAAGGTCCAGTGATTCTGATCTGATGATTGTGGATATTGAAGTGCTCCTTGTATGTGAATGTGACGAAATATATGTTACTCAATAATGATGTTGAATGCTGGACCTTGGGTCCGATGTGATTTGAATGTGAATGTGCAAGCCTCCGACCGATGGAACATATGATAGTGAATTATTTCGATATTAGAATGTATGAAAGATAAAGGAAGTTGCGACCGGAGTCGCCAAGATAAAGAGTTTAAAGCTCAGACTGTGATCAGAGCCTCGGGCTCAGTTGTAAATGTACCCGGTATCCACTAAGGGATATGAGACATTATATGATACAGCTTGGTATCCACTAAGGGATATGGGTTAGTAAAAGAGGCACTCGGTCACAACAACAATAATAAATAAAAGTGAGTTTTACATGCATTGCATTCATATTTGATATGTGTATTTTACATGAATGAAATGATCATTATGATTGTTCTAAAAGTGAAAGGTGATGTTTTATGAATATGCAACGATGTGAAAAATATGTTACGTGTATTGATGTGATGTATGAATTGAGTAAACCATCGATGATGGTTACCTCATCTGAGTTCGTAAAACTCACCCAAAATTGTACGTTGACATTTCAGGACACAGAGAGGATTTTAGCTACTGAGAGGTCGTATAAGAAGCTTAACTCTTGTACTTTTGTGAGGAAGATATGGCTCAAAAGTCGTTCAGTTGGACTGAAGAATCTAGCTAGATCTTTTGTATTTCCTCTTTCATGTAGTACATTTTATATTAGGATATGATAATGTACACGTACAGATTTTTGAAAGCTACAACGTATGTACATTCAGATTTATGAAATAAAATGAGGAAATTAGTTTTAAAATTTGGTGACTTTCTTGTATGATAGTAGATGCCATGATTAAGTTGGATAAATTGCCATGTTATAAAGTGAAAGTGTGATAGTTAACATATCGTTGTTATAGGGTATGTACTAGAATGTCATAAGGGTGTTCCAGTATGTACCTTATAGCAGTAGGGGTGTTACATCAATAGTTAAGGTTCATAGCTCTTAGCTCCATAGAATGGTTTAAAGATATGAATTATTTTATAATGGCCCTGTCAGGTTTTGTATCTTTCGATTCTTGTAGAGAAGAGGCTTCATTTAAAGGGCATAGAGCATTCCATGTGTCATGCCAAAAGGAAATTGTTACTCCATCACCTAGCTTATGTATAATGCCTCTTCTAATTTTATATCTTAATTTGAGTATATGGATCATAGTCTATGAAGAATTGACCTTAGGTTTAAAAACTAGAATCTTCCTCCTTTATATAAAAAGCATGGATCCGATCTTAGCATTTTTTACCTATTGAGTGATGGTATTTTATTTGTGTGAATCAATTACCTAAAAAAATGTTACGTTTAGTTGCTTAAAGTATTTGCATTTTGGTCGTTGTATCTCCAAATATCTTATTGATTTAATATTTTTCATAATTCTTTTGATTTAGTAGGAATGATAATTTTACTAAAAATATTACATTGATTAAGATGATGATAATATTAATGAATATCCTAAGCACAACACTGCATTAAACTAAAACTAACTAGCTTATAATGGATCATAAGAAAATAGAAAATATGCCTGCAAGTTCGGCGATTCAATTCCTTTGGCAAAAAACTTGACATAAAGTCAAGCAAAAACCTAAAACATATCTTTTATAGGAATTGTTTTGTTTTTATTTTTTATTTTTGGCTTTTCTAATAAAAATTTATATGGTCAAGATTTATAACAAAAATTGAAAACTGGTTAACTTAAGAATGAATCAACTAGAATGAAGTGCCTCTTAAATCAAATCTTTTTGTACATGTTAATATTAAGCATTGTAATAAACAAGGAGCTTTGAAATTATTTACGATGGAGAATCAATGATCCTTAGTGCAGTTACATTCCAAAATCTGATCAATTGTCTTCTTTACAGCTCTCCACCAATCAAAATTTCTTCCTCCATGAAAAAAAATATAATACAATGTCTACAATTTAAAAAAACTGTTAAAATAAGTCGCATTAGCATTAGTATATAATGAGTCACGCTTCTCTAGTAAGTCTACTATACCATCATAACTATCTAATTTGCAATGAATTATCCTTTCTTCTTACGTTCTTTTACTCGGTTTCTAATTTTACTCCCCAAAGTAATTTCTACTTGGGTCTCCAATAATAATATATACCAAGTCATATTGCATTTAAGAGATGTTTGATTGTGTCCATGACTAATTTCAAATGGGACACGTGCAACAAATCTTCTTGTCTATGTTAGGTATCTGCTAATCATTCGTGCAGATACAAACAATACAACCAATAGTCAAATTTTGAATTGAATGAATGCGTTATATTCCAGTTTTGACATGTAAATAACGAGGCCATGAACCTATTGCATAAATTAAAAGGTATGAGTTCTGCTTATTTGAAGATTTGACCTCATATTAGTTAAAGTTAGGATATGTGAGATTTTAGTTGAATTTAGTTTCTTTTTCCCTTTGCAGTTTGAAAATCACCACCAGCATGTTATATGTGAATTTCTTACTCTCTATGCCGACCATTAGTATCAAAATCTACCGAACAAAATAGTAAACAATTCTTGACGAAAGGTAAATACCATGATCGTGAGTAGATGTCATAAGTTATAACACCATAGCCTTTGTCTCTAAGTATTCGCATAATAAAAATATAATACACTTAACATAATAGTTCTACCATTTTGCATTGTAGATTTAAAAGAAACAGAAGAGAAAAGTAGTAGTAGTATATGCCTTAGGCGCAACATATATAATTTGGAGTTTCGCAAGGAGCGAGTGTGAAAGAAGCCCATTTCCCCGAATTGGAAAGAACATCAATCATGTATGGCCTGAGTAATGCAAATAAGAAGGAGTTCATGATTATAAGCAAGATAATTTTATTTTCTATTATTTTTAAAATAAAGATATTTTGACTGAAAAAATGACATTATTTTATGTTGCACACAATTGTTAAATGTTAAAACAACCATTAAATAGTGATAGAAAAATTAAGGACTATCCACGTTACTAAATACATAGAAATAGAATATGAAGCATAAAAGCCCCATCCTCAATTGTTAGGCTAATGCAATCAACCCAAGCTCTACAACTTTAAGAGCACCATAAGATCAATTAAAAAGAAGATTTTCAGGATACAAAATGATTAGGACACTTTTTCTATTAATAAAAGCCAACACATAAGAAGTAAATATTTCTCAATTGATTAAAAAAAGAAGACTTTCTTTCTCCAACATTTAAATTTCACTAAGCCACAATGTTAATTAGCTGGTGAAAATATATCCTGACATCATCCTCTTTAATCTTCTCGTACTTGGCCTGATATCATATTAAGTGTCAAATGGACAATATGCATATAAATTTAATTAAAAAATATATAATGCTTATGAACACCACCAGTCAGCTATGTAATTTTTTTTTTTTGGTCTTTGTGTAGTTTAAGGGTATTAACTTTCAATGGCTGTGAGTTAGAAGCTTGCAAGTGTGTGCAAAGAATAACCAATGGGCATGGCTGGACGGTGGGGACGGTTGAGGATTCAGTCGCCTTTAGAAGCTCTCCTCGACGAGGACTTCAGTTTACAGCATTTGGCTTATTCTTCCAATTCTATGCCTGTGTTTAATGCTGGAATAGGACATGTTTCTCCTTCTCATCGACATTAAATAACCAAAGTATATTAATTCTGTAAGGTCTTGTCTAATTACAAGGAATCAAAAACGTAAAAAGAATGCAATTGTACCGAAAAAGATAAAGAATATGAATAAAGTCTTGTTAGTTAATTTGTGATAATTATATTTTTTTAATTCTCTTATTAGAAGGAGTAGCCTAGTTGGTTAACTCCTCACTTAAAGACTAAGGAGGTCTTGAGTTCGAGTCACCAAAACAGCCGG
>JAOTAY010000005.1:15469421-15483460 GCA_025629805.1 Erythroxylum baracoense
AAAACCCAGCAGAAAAGTAGTTGTAAATAGTCAATAGAATCTTCAAAAATCCAGCTACCTTAGATAGCCATTATCACCAAAAGAGGCTGTCAAAAGTCCAAAAATCACCAGAAATCTGCATCTTATCTTAATCAAGATATGATGATTTTATTCCTATTAAAATTTATCATGACTAGGATTTTATTTCAAATAAACATCATCTTCAAAGAATCCCACATAAATTAGAATACTCATCGTAGTGAAGCTCTACAAATAACCAAAGATGTTCAATTACAATTAATGCCCAAATTTTCATCACATATCTTATCAATCTCCTTTTTTTGGCATTATTTGTCACATATCGAAACTCCTTCTTAAGAAGATAATTGGACACATATCATCAAGTCCACATAACATATAAGAATACCCCCTCAATCGAACATCGAGTTCCAAATAACTTCCGAATAACACTCAAGTTCATAAAAAAAGAAGTTCATCAAGTTCACATAAGCAACTGGTAAATATCCGAAAAAATAATCCAAAGTTAACAAAAACAGCCACGACCACTATATCACCCATTCTCCCCCTTGGGACAAAAAGATGCCAAAAAGAGCTAAAAAGCACATAGATACCGTGAAATCTCCCCTTGAAAAACACATTTAATGAGATCAATCTCAATGAATAAGGGGGTATAAGAATCAGTAGTACTTGCAGCGAAAGAATTATAAACAAGTAGTGTAGCAGCAGAAGGCCAAGATGACAATTTACTACTAGTCAAAACACTAGCCAAAATATTATTACTCACATCAAAGCCACCCGCATATGACTGATTAAATTCATAAACCCCAAAAATTCATTTAATAAATTATAATCAAACTTAGTCAATCTTGCCCTCACATAAACAATATGATAAACATAAAGCTATATCATCCAACACTCTCTTATCCAAATTAAAATAAAATTCTGACACCAAATCAACATCAAATTGTTGTGGCAATAAAGAAACACATAAAAAATTTCTCTCAGTCAACAAAACATCCAAATTAAATTGGTTATACTCAGTTAAATTTATAGGATGATCAATAACAAACCCAGTTGAAGTGAGAGTATCCCTTCATTGTTGGACTGAGCTAGTAGATAATCAATAAATACAGTCTTCACCTGGACCATGATTTCATCTACAGTGTCAAAGAAGGAATCAAAATATGAAGAATATTGTATCTCCAAATTCCAATGAAGAATGCTTGATGTGATATCGACCATATAAATCCATTTACTCCTTATGCTTAAGCCTCTCTTGCACAACATCATCATGGTCCTCCTCATCCTCTGCTTCATCAGTCTCAGCATGCTTCACCTCTTGACCACTATGTTCAATTTCCTTATCATCATGGTCAACCCCACCATATTCTTCAGGTTGACTTTTCATCATATCATCCTAATGCACTGTAACCAAGCTAGTAAATGTATCTATCAATTCACTCTGTTTCATCATATTGAAAACAAGTGGTGGTCTAGCCTTAGCTTATAAATGAGGCATAACATCACTAAGTAGTAAAAAGGGTGCATTTTTATAATCTATACCGCCTAACTCTCTGAACAACGCAACATCAGGATTATCTTAATCTATGAATGCCTCCAAGATTTGCATAGTAGTTCTAACTAAATGCAAGTACTGAGAATCTGTATTTTGAGCAAAGTTAGAGGAGTAGTAATAAACTTTGATTCTTGTATTGTTGAACATCCAAATGTGATAGCAGCCAATATAGTAAGTTATTGGGACTGATCTTAAGCAAGAGCAACCAATGATAGCAAGCACAAAATTCTGGTTTTCTCAATAACATCATCTTCGTAGCTCAGTAAGGAAACTAATTCATTCACAATTTCACGCTCAGAATTGAAAAAAGAAACTAAGTCATCAGCATCACGGCTTGCCTGAATAAGAACTATAGAAACATGTAGACAAATGCATGTACCTTGTTGTCGAGAAGCCAATGAACGATCCAAACTCATACGACCCACAATATAAAGAGAAACAAAGATAAAACTTGAAAAACCCAACTCATAGAAAATTTGAATTTTCCCACAAGTCTTCAACTAAGAATTAAAATTTTCTCGACAAAACTTCTTAGATCAAAAATCAGAATCAAGACTCTCAAATCATCAAGCAGAGCTTCATTTTTCACATCAAATTTACTATTCAACAAGTAAGGAAAAGCCAAATACAAACCAATTACCTAAACCTTAGAAAACCTATAAATAAAAACTTAGAAAGCCTAGACGATAACTCCTTCAAACCCCCTTTTTTGTTTTCTTCTTTTAAACAAAAAATCAATATATTTTAAAAATGTAAAGCACACAGTCCTCGTGCCCCTCAAAGAAATTCAAACTTGGCCTTATTCCTCGTCACATAATCTTTTTCATCAACTGTCTAGTTGGTTTCTTCCTCCGAAGCAACCAACTAGTCCTCTATCTTAAAAGTTTCTTTTCCAGTGGTAACTAACTGCAGATTTGACAGTTTCTGGTACTAACTCCCTTGCGTGTCTATTCTAATGTGTGAGACTGATTTTTTCTAACCCAAGTTTGCTTTGGTAACATTGGCTACTACTGAAAATTTTTCAAAGATTGTCGGGATTTCCTATTTTGAGCCTTTTGAAACAACATTTGTAACAACTTATAGCAATTTGGCTTTATGTGACCCTTTACACCACAAAAGTGACCTGTAGGCACGAAATTTCTGCTTCTTTTTGTTATTTCTCCTTGCTTACTTAATCTTGCTTCTATGACAAATCTAACTTCACCATTTTGCTCATTATTCAACTTAGAAAGTTCCCCTTTCTAACCAAAACCTTGAAAGTCCCTTTTGTTTTTACCAATTTCCAACAATAAATTTTGCTTCTTGGTACCACCATTCAACATTCTTATTCCTTTTTCCATATTGACCATCTTTAATTTTATTTTATAGCTCATCTATTGTTGATAACAACTTCGTCTCTAGATGTTGAATGACATTCTTCATGGTAGAATACTCCTTATTTAGCTTCTTAATTAGCTTACACGTTTTTACCCATTTGGCATACATTAATTCATAGACCTTGTAGATGTCTTTCTTTTTGAATTCTAAGTCATTGTCATCGCTGTCACAATCTGAATTTAAGTTTAGAACTGTAACATTTGTATTTTTGTCATCAGTTTCTTCACTGGTTGCTACTAAAGAAGTAACTGAACTTTCGTTGTTTAAAGCAATCAACGTAGCATGATTACTCACAATTTCTTCTTCACTGTCGTACTCACTTTTAGATTTGTTTTCACTCAAAATGTTGGTGTTAGACTTCCCTTTGCCCTTGTTAAGAATATTAGCATATTCCGCATGCACATATCCAAAACCTTAGCATTCATGACATTAAATCTTGTTTACTTCCATTTCACCTCTTTGAGTCTTTGCCTACTATTTGAAATTGATGATTGATGAACTCCTAACATTCTGTCTAAACTCAGGTCTATGTTTATTCACCTTGTTTAGCCACTTGCTGAAATTTCTTATCGGTGACACCATATCATCAATTTCATCGGAGTCGTCTCCTGAATCATTTACGGATTTAACGACTTTAGCTTACAAAGCCAACCTTTTATTCTTCTGATGCTTATCTCTCAACAAGATTATTTCAAAGTTTGTGAGAATCCCAATTACGTTATACAAAGACAACTCATTAATGTCATGGGCTTCTTCAATGACTGCAATTTTTGGTATAAATCTAGAAGACAATAATCCTAATGTCTTATTAACAAGTTTCAAATCTGAATACTTCTTACCAAGTTGATGTGCTTGGTTAGCAATATCATGCAACTTCTTATGAAAGTCTCCAATAGTATCGCTTTCCTCCATCTTGAGTTCTTCAAATCTGGTGGCCAATATTTGTAGTTTCGAAGCTATCACTAATTTTGGTCCCTTATAGATTGTTGACAAAGTGTCCCACACTTCTTTTGCAAATTTATAGGCTGATATCATAATAAAGCAACCTTCATCAACTACACTGAAGATAGCGTGCATGGCTTGAGAATTTCCAAATGCTCCCTCTTCTTCAATCCTTGTCCATTTAGATGGATCTTTAAGTATTGATTCTCCCTTTTCATTAGTCGTCACTAGATGTGTCTAGCCATTTCAAACCGAGTTCCATGCTTTTATTTCTTGTTTCTGAATGAATACTCTTATTCGTGATTTCCACGTAGGATAATTTGAACCATCTACCAATGGTAGCCTGGTGATTGATGCCCTTCTCTTGTAGCCATAATTATAAAACATAGATCTACACCAACTTGATGTACTAAGTTCTGCAAAAAATTTTGGTTATATCGCAGTTTCTTTAAACTGTATCTGTGGTTGCTTGATACAAAGCAATTGTGTCAGCAAATGTGAATTTTTTGGCACAAACGAAAATAGAAAAATTAAACACGAAATAAACAAATCAACACTTGAGATTTGATAACGCAATTCGACACGCCTTGCATATGCTACGGGGCCATCACTCAGCCTAATCACTTTTACTAAGGAACAATAATAGTTTTACTCAAGACGTTACAGAGCCGACTTACCCAATGCTAGACACTATCCCTTATCCTTAAAACCAATGAAAGTAAATCACTCCTAATAGCACGACTAACAGAGGATTTTCATAACAATGTTTGACAATAAAAATAAGAATTAAACAACTCAAGAGATTTAAACAATAAAGACATAAACAACGACAACACTTGAGATAGAAAACAATTCCCCTAATAATGTAACTTTGTCAACGAAAGAATAGTAAGTTGTCCACCAACAAATCTGTTGTGAATCTTCAATATTGTCACTGAAAAATCCCACGTATAGTAACCATAAAAACTCAACAAAACAACAAACATTTCATCACCGAAATGTTAAACCAATGGAGCTACAAAAACACACAAAAACTGCTAGAGGTTTTAACACAAAACCAACAACTTAGATAGTCTAGAAAATCACACAAATTAGGGGAAAATGTAGTTACTAGATCTAGATAGAATCCTCATAAAATCAGCTGCCAAAGATAACTCAAGATCCCAAAAAATATAGCTGCCAAGTCATTATATACTATTCATTTTTCCACACAAAAACATCTCACATTCAGTCCAGAAAATCATGTAAAACTAGCACAAACGTAGCTACAAATAGTCAATAGGATCTCCAAAAATCCAACTACCTTATATAGCAGTTATCACCAAAATAGGTTGTCAAGAAGAGTCCAAAAATTACCAAAAATCTACATCTTATCTTAATCAAGATACGGTGACTTTATTCTTATTAAATCCTATCATGACTAGGATTTTACTCAAATAAACATCATCTTTAAAGAATCCCACATAGATCCTATCATGACTAGAATAGAGTACTCGTCATAGTAAAATTTCACAAATAACCAAAGATTTCCAATAAAAAATAATGCCTAAAATGTCATAATACATATCTTAACACACTGTGTTTGTTTTGTGTCATATGAGGTTTGTGAATGGTTTGTTAAATATGCATTGAGCTTGAAAGTTGAAATTGATTATGTGAATTGTGTATAGTTCAATAACATTTAAGCATTGTGAATTTATGAAGAAATGAGATCATATAATATCATGTATGAATTATGAAAGAACATTTAAGTATTGTGAATTAGTATTGTGAATTGTGTATAATTGAAGAACGTCATATTGTTTGTTATTTTAATAATCATAAAAAGAGATAAATATGTAATTAAGTTAAGAAAATTAAATGTTTGTATTTTTATTTTATTTATTGTTGTCATTAGGAAATAAAATTACAAATATTAATCCTATCTTATAAGTAACAAATACGCATTCATCGTTTTAACTTATGGGTAGTTAAATATATAGTAGAAAATAATATGTAAATTTATGAGAAAATACTCATTAGTTTACCCAACATAATGTGAAATTGTAAGTGTTTAAATAATTTTTGGATGTGTACTATTATAAAAAAAGTCATTTTCACAATGTGTGTTATCACAAAGAAAGATGTAAGATGGAGTTTATCTAGAATATGGATATGCTTATAATTGAATATTGAATTTTTATAGTTATGTAATGATATTATATACAAAAATTGTATTTTTGAATATAAATTTATTAATTCAATTTTGACACATGTCTCTATTTATTTTTTTTAGATAAATGGATGAGAGTTCAAGTATTCCTGCTATTTCAGCCATTTCAGGAAGATTTGATGATCTAGTTTGGGCTCATGCTAAATTGGTTCCTGGAATGAAGAATCATACTATTTGTGTGTATTGCAATAAGTATTTGAAAGGTGACAAAATCACCAGATTAAAGAATCATTCAGCTGGGATCAAAGGTAAAGTGGAGTCTTGTAAAAAAGTGAGTTATAACATGAAATGAAAACAAAGACTCCACTTCAAAAGTAATATTATGAAAAAGCTAGAAGACAAAGGCTCAACTATAACATTGGTTATGGAAGTTCTTTTTGCAATGGTCAGGATGATAGTGGAGATGTTGAAGGTGGTGGTATTCCCACTCAATAAGAAGGAAATATTGATGTGAGGAAAAGATAAAGACACGTGTATGATTTTTTTATACCATAAACAACTCCTGAAGCTTAGCCTTTAATCCGTAGTGCCTTAAAATCTAAAGAAGTAACTTAAAATATGGACATGGCAATGGCTAGATGGTGGTATGATTTAGGTGTATATTTTAATGCTGCCTAGTCTTATTATTACTAACCTATGGTGGATGATATTGCCTCTTATGATCTAGGATGTAAGGTTTCTTCAATTGATGACTATAGAAGTAAAATTATGAGAAGCTGTGTTTATGAAAAAAAGAGTTATTTGGATGAAAGAAAATTGGCTTGGAAAACGTATAGATGTTCAATCATATGTGATGGTTAGAGAAACAGAAGATATGAACCCATTATCAAATTTTTAGTTTATTATGCTAAGAGGAAAATGTTTTTGAAGTCTATTGATGCATCTGACCTTATTATTAATGTTGATACTTTGTTTTAGACATTTGATAAAGTTGTGAATAAAGTTGGGTCAAAAAATATTGTTCAGATCATTACTGACAATGATTTTGCTTACAAAGTAGCTGGGAAAAGATTGCAAAGAAGGAATAATTCTTTTTATTGAACTTTTTGTGTTGCACATTGTATTAACCCGAAGTTAAATATTTTCCAATCATTGATAAGACTATATAAAAAGCAAAGGAAGTGACCAAGTTTATCTTTAATCGTGCGTAGGTCCTAAATTTGATGAGGAAGGATTTTACTAATGGTAAGAATTTGTGTCGTCTTACGATAACAAGGCTTGCTTAAGTATTTTGTTCTGACGAAGAAGGAGTTGAGGTAAATATTTACAAGTAATAAGTAGATCACATCACAATATGTTATCTCTCATACTACAGTTGAGGTTTATAGATTTGTACTTGAAAATCATGAATTTTAGTCCCATTGTTAATTTCTAATCCTAGTTTGTAAGCCTTTAGTGAGAGTACTTCAATTAGATGATAGTGATGAGAAGGCAACAATAAGTTATTTTTATTATGTCAAAGAGAGAGAATGAAGCAATCAAGGCCAATTTAAAAATAGGTCTTCTTTGTACGCACCTTATCTTGATGAGAAGGACAACTTTACTATCTGTTGTTTGTAGTTAGGACATTTTTGAATTCTAATGTCTACTTTCTTAAACCAAAATTTATAAAGAAAGCTGAAGTTAATAGGAGAATGTTATTAAATATTACAACAATTGATTCCCATGAGATGATGCAAGATCTCTTAAGCTTAAAAATGGAGATTTATATAGATGCTTCTGGTGATTTTAGGATGTCCATTGCTATTCGTCAAAGAGACATGCTTGATCCAGGTATATTTTTTTTCATTTTGTTACTTGTTGGAAATTAATCATTATTTTATTTTGTTTATAATATTACTTTTCTTCTTTTACAATTGCTTAGTGGGACCAATTTGGGATTGGTGTTCCAAAATTGCAAAGATTTGCATTTTGAATTTTGAGGCAAGGCATGAGTGCAACAGGGTGTGAAAGAAATTAGAGCACAGTTGAATTCATCAATTCCAAAAAAGGAATAAATTGGAACACATAAGATTGAATAACTTGGTCTTTGTTTGATACAACTAATAGCTTCGAAAAAGGTATGTTATTATCATTGTTAAGTTGAATATAATTTCTTGTAATTTCTTAATAGTTTAATTTTATTTGTTTCCTAAGACTCTTAATAGAACAAATAGTACTATGATCCAATTTACCTTGACTATATCGATCTTTTGGCAAATTGAGTTTTTGAAGAACTGAGTTTGAGAGTGATCTTGGAGGGAAAAGTATTAACATATCATTTGGTTCAATGAATTTAAATGATGGTATTGATGAGGCTCCTCTTAATGATCAGAATTTTGTACTAAATGAGAATTGAGGTCAATGTGATTTGAGCGGATATTCAATTGAATGAAGTTTCAAGTTTTCATTTCTCCTCTTCTTTTAATTTCACTTTTATTTGAGGTATATGTCAAATTCTATATATGTAACATAATTATAATTATAAATGTTTTTGTTTCAAATTACTTCTAGTTGGTTGTTTCTTCGGTACAAACTCTTATTGTAAATTGTAATACTTAAAAATTTAGAAATGTTTATTATTATTTTTATTTGATATTTTGATGTAATATTATTTATTATATGATAAAATTATAATATTTTATGTACTTTATATTATCCTTAATATTATATTTGTATGATCTTTTTTTATATTAATTGTTGTCATTATTTTTATGTTAAATATGTAAAAAGTAATATTAGTAGAAATTAATAGATTTTTATTATTTCAAAATTTTATTATTTTAATTTTTGGAGAAAAGGTTGATGTAAAATTATTAATTATACAATATAATATATTGAGAGACAATTTTGCAATTTTTTTAAAAATTAGAGAATGTTTTATAAATTTAAAAAATTACTCGAAACGATATCCGATATTGACTGGTAATAATATAGTACCATACTAAAATCAAATTTATAACATTGGTTTATACAAGTATGACTTGAAGTAAAAAAAAATATGAATTTTTTTTTGATGTTGATTAAGGGTTTTTTATTTCAATAACTCAAATTTACGTACAATTTTTTTTATTTAGACAACCTCAATCTAATTAAATTTTAGTTCAAATTCGAACTTATTTTTTTAAAAAATTAATAACTCATTAAAATGGTAAAATTCAATATCAAATGTAAGAAAATATAGCTAGTTTTGGGCAATTAATCCTTTGAAATAGCAGTTTCGCAACCCAAAATAGTTTGCGTAAAATAATATCGTTTTATTTCAAATGTGATCAATTCGGCCCGACCTGACATACTGCCATCTCCAATTACTTCAACTTACCTTACTATAATTTCTTGTAATTTAAAATTTATTGTTAAGTTGAATATAATTTCTTGTAATTTCTTAATAGTTTAATTTTATTTGTTTCCTAAGACTCTTAATAGAACAAATAGTACTATAGATCTAATTTATCTTGACTATATCGATCTTTTGGCAAATTGAGTTTTTGAGGAACTGAGTTTGAGAGTGATCTTAGATGGGAAAGTATTAACATATCATTTGGTTTGATGAATTTAAATGATGGTATTGGTGAGGCTCCTCTTAATGATTAGAATTTTGTACTAAATAAGAATTGAGGTTAATGTGATTTGAGTGGATATTCAATTGAATGAAGTTTTAGGTTTTCATTTCTCCTCTTCTTTTAATTTCACTTTTATTTGAGGTACATGTTAAATTCTATATATATAATATAATTATAATTATAAATATTTTTGTTTCAGATTTTACTTCTAGTTAGTTGTTTTCTTCGATACAAACTCTTATTATAAATTGTAATACTTAAAAAGTTATAGATGTTTATTATTATTTTTATTTGATATTTTGATGTAATATTTTTTATTATATGATAAAATTGTAATATTTTGCGTACTTTATATTATCCTTAATATTATGTTTGTATGATCTTTTTTATATTAATTGTTGTCATTATTTTTATGTTAAGTATGTGAAAATTATTATTAGTAGAAATTAATAGATTTTTATTATTTCAAAATTTTATTATTTTAATTTTTGGAGAGAAGGATGATGTAAAATTATTAATTATACAATATAATATATTGAGAGACAATTTTGCAATTTTTTTAAAAAATAAATTATTTTTATGATGTCAAAGAGAGGGAGGAAAAAGCAATTAAGGCCAATTTGAAAATTAGGTCTTCTTTACACACACCTTATCTTGTAGTCATCAATAAGTGATGAGAAAGACAACTTTACTATCTGTTGTTTGCAGTTAGGACATTTTTGAATTCTATTATCTACTTTAGACCAAAATTTATAAAGAAAGCTTAAGTTAATTGGAGAATGTTATTAACTATTACAACAATTGCTTCTCATGAGATGAGACAAGATCGCCTAAGTTTACAAATGGAGATTTATATGGATGCTTCTCGTGATTTTGGGATGCCTATATTGCTATTCGTCAAAGAGACATGCTTAATCCATATACATTTTTTCATTTTTCTTACTTGTTGGAAATTAATCATCATTTTATTTTATTTATAATATTACTTTTCTTCTTTTACAGTTGCTTGGTGGGACTAATTTGGGATTCGTGTTCCAAAATTACAAAGATTTGTATTTCAAGTTTTGAGGCAAGGCATGAGTGCAACAAGGTGTGAAAGGACTCAGAGCACATTTGAATGCATCAATTCCAAGAAAATGAATAAATATGTGAAAAACAATATTTGCAAAAATTAATAGATTTTTTTATTATTTCAAAATTTTATTATTATAATTTTTGGAGGCAAGGTTGATGTGAAATTATTAATTATACAGTACAATATATTGAGAGACAATTTTGTAATTTTTTAAAAAAATTAGAGAATGTTTTATAAATTTAAAAAATTACTCGAAATGATATATGATATTAACCAGTAGTAATATAGCATCATACCAAAATCAAATATGATACCAGTATTAGAACATTATTTATAACACTGGTTTATACAAGTATGACTTGAAGTAAAAAAAAATATCAAAAATTTTTCTGAAAAAATTTTCCATCTTGATTAAGGGTTTTTTTTAATTTCAATAACTCAAATTTAAGTACAATTTTTTTTATTTCGACAACCTCAATCTAATTAAAATTTAGTTCAAATTCGAACTTATTTTTTTAAAAATTAATAACTCATTAAAATGGTAAAAAACCCTTCATTCAGCTTCATGGCACAAGGATATAAATATATGTGAAAATTTAAACTTAAAGTAATATTATTCCATGTTCTTTTCATTATGTTTTAGTAACTTAAACAAACGAAAGGGTAAAAAATTCAATATCGTATGTAAGAAAATATAGCTAGTTTTGGGCAATTAATCCTTTGAAATAGCAGTCCAAAACAGTTTGTGCAGAACAATATCGTTTTATTTCAAATGTGATCAATTCGGGTCGACCTGTCATACTGCCATCTCCAATTTCTTCAACTTACCTTACTTTGTGTGCGAGTTGGTAAATGCCTGTACCAGCCATTGAAAGTTTCTCTGTAACAGACCACAATTATTTTATTTTTACTCTCCCACTAAAGCCTCTATTTGCTAATATTTCTCATTCTTTCTCGAAGGAAAGAATTTGAGGAACAGTGACAGGTTCCCAGAGAACAGATTTCCCGGCTTTAAGCTTGCAAAAGTTACAGGAATACCCATCCTTCTCATTGTAGAAGTAGTGAAGAATGTGGCTCATCTTCCATAAGAAATCCTTGCAAGATTTTGGGAATTCACTATCTTTTGTTTCCAACACCAATCGTAGCAAATCTACTCTGTGACTCTCTATCAGTCTCTTAGTTTCGCTCACTGCTTCTTCTTCAGTCATGGACTTTTGAACCATTCTGAGGATTACACTGTTCAGCTTACCCTGTTCACCTTCTCTCTGCAAAAATTGTTCATTTTTGAGTTAGGAGGAGAAAGAAAAAGCTCAGAAAAACTTGGAAATAGTGGTTGATGGTCTTTCGTGTTCTGATTACCTTAACGGTGACAAGGTCATTGAGAAGTCGTCCAACTAAGCTAACATTTCGGAAGAGATTATCGTACTCCACAGAAGCTAGCACTTTTTCAGAAATCACGGGTCCAATGGTGAACAGAGGTCCGAGGATGACAGGTTCTAGTGCAAATGAAACAAAGGCGGTCTCTATGTATTCCTCCAACGTTGGAACACGATTCTCTCTGGCCCACTCTGCTTCTTTCATCATAGAACTCAGCAAATCATGCCACTGTACATCAAAATTCAACTTCAGTTCTTGTCCTAGAATCATATGGGAATTATGAAAACAGAGTATGTATGTTTTTACGGAACACCCACTATTTTGACCAGATGGTGTGTCACATCTCTTCCTTGTCGACGAGAAGCTAAGGAGCCAAACTCATTGATCATGGTTTCAAGTGCAGAGAACAATATCTCAACAGTTTTTGAGCAGTAACCAATGCTGAAGTCTCCTTGCCACCTGTGGAAATTCAACAGAAAGGTTTCTCGATCAAGGCTCTGTTCCAATATCTGAGACAGATTCGATTACAGAGAAAGGTAGAAAGATCAATCTCAGACCTTCCAAACAGTTCAAGCATGTTCTCCAATTCTTCCTTCGAGCCAGCGAAATCAAACAAGTCGTCGATAACAGTTGTCATGACGCAGTTCTTGGTCATGGATATGCGAGCCTCTGAGTCTTCAGGGGCGATCAAAACCGCAGCAGCAGACAAATAGCAGTAGGTGTGCTTCAGCCTAGCAAATTTTAGTTCTCCGAATCTGCTCTCCTCCACCCATCTGATTCCATAACACCATAATATAAGTCAACTTTCAGTTATTCTGATTACATAAAAGAAATAAGCTACACATTTAGTGTAAAAACTTTTAGAAAATTTAATTTTGAAACTTTTATATTTTTCTGAAAAAATTAAAAACTGCAAAAAAATTCCTAATACTTTAAACAATGGAAATTTGTATACCTCTCAAGTTGCTCAAGTTCTTCCCTGTATAAGGATTGGCACAAGTTGAAATCTCGGAGAGACAATTTTAAGAACGATTTGTTGTTGACTGGAGTCCTGAAATGACACAAGAACTCAAAAAAGGGTTTTCGAGAAAAACTAGAACAGAACCTTGATCATGTATAATAGAATACAAGAAACTTCACTCAACTCACCTATAAGATGTTTTAAGAAGTTTAGTATTGTCAAGTTGATGCCATTCCAAGCTTCTTCTTCCTTCTAGTCGATCCAAACTATCGTATTTGAACCTCAGAGCATGTTCAACCTGAGGAAACTCATCAGATATCATAAAACCTGAGACATATGTGTTCTTTATCAGACTGAGTTTCTAAACCTAATTGGCATTACCTCTTCGTGCATTCTTTTGTCCTGGAACGATCCATTTCGCAGTTCCTGGTTCAGATAAGAACGTGTCCATTCTCTTATCCTATCAAGGATTGGTTCTTTCTGGTAAATATTTGTCAACGAAGCTTTATATAACTCCAAGACTGTGTCTGCGTTCTCAAATTGAAGACTCACTGTGCTGAAGAAACGTTTCTCTTCTTGGAATTGTTCTAATGCGTCTGTCACAAAATGATTAAGGTGATTACAAGCTAAACCTCACGGATTACGAGTAACTACCACAAATCGTGATAAAAGGTACCTAAAGAGATATCATATCCATGCATCCGAAGCAACCTAAATCCCATGGCAAGACAATTCATGTCTGAAAATATCTCTTCACTGCCCTGCAACCAACATCTTTAAGACCAGCAAAAATGGCAGGTTAAGATATTAGAGGGGGAAAAAAAGAGAAATAATAAAAAGGGTAAAGAAGAACACCTGTAAATATGAGCCATAGCATTTTGGATTTCTTCATGGAAAAATCGGTCTATCCCTAGCTTTTGAAGATTGTCAATAGTACAAAGTTGAATGTAAATGTCTAGTGGGTATGCCGTGGGAAC
>JAOTAY010000005.1:15483560-15497392 GCA_025629805.1 Erythroxylum baracoense
TTAAAACATTTAATGCTAGAATGCTTACTAGAAGAAGCTTGGGTGTTAGGTGTACCTTTAGGGTCAAACCCTACATTTGGCCTTTTGGGTGTCTCATTGAAGTCCACTTCCTTGTCTTTCGACTTCTCCTTTCTCTTGGGCCATTTTGAACTCCATAATTGGCTAGAATTCGTCCCACTCCTTGCTGCCACTCTAACTTTGATTTATTTCTCCACCTTCATGGCCATGTTCACCATGTCCTCCATCTCTAAGTAATGCTGCAACTCCACAACATTGACTATCTCCCTATTGAGTCCACTAAAAAATCTGACCATTATAGCCTTTAGGTCCTCCTCTATGTTGGCTCGGACCATAGCCACCTCCATCTCCTTGTGGTAGTCCTCCACTGATTTAGATCCCTGAGTGAGTCTCTGAAGTTTCTGGTGCATCTCCCTATAATAGTAAGAAGACACAAACCGCTTCCTCATGCATGCCTTCATATCGTCCCAAGTAGTAATTGGCACCTCTCTATTTCTCCTCCTGGATGTCACCAACTGATCCCACCATATTAGTGCATAATTTGTAAACTCAACAGCGGCTAGCTTTACCTTTTTATCTTCAGAAAATTTGTGGCACTCAAAAACTAAGTCCACCTTCCTTTCCCACTCTAGGTAAGCCTCTGCATCATCCCTTCCCTTAAAGGCTGGGATCTGTGTCTTGATGGATTTAAGGTCTCCATCTCTCCTGTTAAATGGCTCAACTCTCTGAGCTCTCCTAGGTCTACATACCTCAAACTCCTCCTCCTCCTCAAAGTCATCCTCCTCTAGCTCATACCGAGGTGGTGGTCTACAAGGTGGTGGTTGCTACTAGAGTACACCTGTATACCTCCCCTGAGGTTCCTCACGAATCCCTTATCTGAGCTTATCCATCTGTCCCCTAATCTCAGTTAAGGCTAGATTAAACCTCTCAAATTGTTGCTACATGGCTCACAAAGTGAAAGCGATGTTTGCATCTCCCCTTTGGTTGTCATCATTACTACCTCCCTGTGACATTGTAGATAAAATCATATACGTGCAAAACAAGGTTAGTAATAAATAATGTCACACACTCCCTTAAGTGTTTCACTCAATTGATGTCACTCCCCTCGTGTTTAAGTCACGGCAATGACTCTCTCAAATAATCTCACACACTCTTGCCTTTTACCACTCAATTCCCTCTAAAATTCAATTCACCACTTGGAAACAATTCTCAACTTTTCAAAAGAGTCAAAAGGGTGTGAAAATTTTAAACTAACTAGCAAATACGAGTATAATGAAACAAAACAATTTTTTGTTTCGAATTTTTGTTTTAGATTTTTGTTTCGAATTTTTTTCCAAACTCTTTTTTCAGACTCTTTTTTGAACTTTTTTTTACTATATGTTGAAAGCTTCAATAAAAGAAACAAAAAGAATAATTGAAAACCCTAGCCTAAAATAAGAATAAGAAGAAAGATTGAAACCTTAAGCTGAAAGTTAATTCACACCTGAATTGATGAACTGACGATAATTGGATGGTGATGGGTGGCGGTTTCTTCAATTTTGATGGAGTTGAATAAGAATTCTCCTCTACACCAATGCTCTGATACCAATTAATGTGCACCACGAAATTGAAAGATTGAAAAGTTTGGATCCAAGGAAAGAAGAAGTAGATAGATTCGAATTAACTAAAATTAATTCTGATACGCAGGGTTTCAAATTTACCTACTATACCTCACGAAGAACTTGTCTCGAGCAACCTAAATAACGGGTAAAGAACAAAGTAAGAAAGTTGTTTAGGATCAAAATCACGCCACAATCTGATTTCAGTTGATAAGTGATGTTTAATTCCTAAGTTAAAAAGAACAAGAGGGGTTTCTTCTCTCAATATGGCCGACAGCTCATAAAAGATAATCTAATAAAAAAAAGTCCTTTTCCTAACCCTAAAGAGGGTATTTATACCTAAGTCAAATAATAACAGACTTGGGCTAAATAATGTATGGAAGCCCAAAATAAATATAACTTAAAACAAGTCTAAAAATAGAATAATAAAAACACGCCTAGGTCTGGTCCAACTCCCCTAAGTCTAATCGTAGGCATGTCTCTCCTCTTGGGCTTAAGTGATGATGCGCAGCCCAATACGAAGATCTTCAAGTCCTAAGTGAGTCCAATCTAAGGATTTGAGATAAATGAATCAATTTGGGTTGTGATTCAGATAGCTCTCCTCTAATAGGCTTGGTGCACTCCATCCTCTCCACAAATTGGCCCATATGTACATAGAGAGCCTCCTTGAGTCTCTCAGTCCTAGCTTTGGACATAGGTCCAACTGGAATGACAAGCTCGCCCCCATCATGCACGTCATCTCTATGGTGGTACTTGCTCCTGCTCACATCACCAAGCATCAACATTTTCTCGAAATAACTCAGTGAATTAAAATCCAAAAACTGAACTCTCAAATCATCAAGCAGAGCCTCATTTTCACATCAAATATAATATTCAAAAAGTAAAGAAAAATCCAATCACACACCAATCACTTGGAACTTATAAAACCTATAAATTAAAAACTCAGAAAGCTTAGACGTTAACTCCTTCAAACTTTTTTTTACTTACCTGAATAAGCTTTAAAGTTGTAAAACACTAATCTTACTAATCACAGTCTCAATAGGATGACCCCATCTGATTCATGATGGAAGATCCTTGTTGAAATCAAGTTTTCTTAAGTTCTGGTTATCCACCAAGTCTATTTCTACATCAAATGTCTAGTTGGTTTCATTCTCAGAAGCAACTAACTGGTCCTCTGTCTAGTTGGTGTCTTTTCTGGAACAACTAACTGTGGATATAGACTGTTTTTGAAGCAGGGCAATCCATCCATATAAAGAATGCCTCCACCAATTACCGTTGCTTTCTTCCCATCACCAAATGTGTCGTGATCATCCATACAACTTTGATAATCCATTAAGTAGCTTCTTTCACCTGTCATATGCCGTGAACACCTATTGTCAAAATATCATATATTGTGAGAAGTGCCACACATTGATTTAAGAGCCACAAGTGCCTCCTACTGAAAGTTCTTCCATAAACGCTTTAATTTTCTATTTTGAGCATTATATAATAACATTTGTAGCAATTTGTAACAATTTGGCCTTTTGTGACCCTTTACACTAAAAAAGTCACATATAGGCATAAACTTTCTATTTCTTTTTGGTATTTCTCTTTGCTTATTTGACAGATCTAACTTCACTATTTTGCTCATTATTTAATTTAGCATATTCACCTTTATAACCAACACTTTGAAAGTTCACTTTATTTTTACCAATTTCCAACAATTGATCTAACTTTTACCACCATTCAACATTCTTATTCCTTTTCTGGTATTGACCAACTTTAGCTTTGCTTCATCAAGTTTGTCTGTTGTTAACAACAACTTAATCTCTAGATCATGAATGACATCCTTTATGGCTGAATTTTCCCTCTTTAGTTTCTCATTTAGCTTACACGTTTTCACCCACTTGGCATACATTAATTCATAGACTTTGCAGATGTCTTTCTTTTGAATTTTAAGTGGTTGTCATTGCTTTCACAATCTAAATTTGAGTTAAGTACTAAGACATCTATATTTTCATGTCAATTTCTTCATTGGTTGTTACTAAGGAAGCAACTGAACTTTTACTGTTTAAAGTAACCAATGCAGCATGATTACTCATAAGTTCTTCTTTATTGTTGTAATCACTTTCAAATTCATTTTTACTCCAAGTGTTGGTGTAAGACTTTCATTTTCTCTTTTTAAGAGTATTAGCACATCTTCTTTGCATATGTCTGAAACCTTGGCATTCATGACATCGAATCTTCTTTATTTTCCTTTCACCTCTTTGAGTTTTTACCTGTTTTTTGGAATTGTTATTTGATGAACTCTCAATATTTTGTTTGAACTCAGGTCTATCTTTCTTCGCCTTCTTTAAGCACTTGTTGAAATTTCTTATTAGTGACACCATATCATCATGTTCTTCAAAATTTTCTCCTAAATCATTCACGAATTCAGCAACTTCAGCTTGTAAAGCCAACCTTTTGTTCTTCTCATACTTATCTCTCAATAATTTCATGTCAATGTTTATGAGAGTCCCAATTACCTTATCCAAAGATAACTCATTAATGTCATGGGCTTCTTCTGTGGCTGCAATTTTCAGTATAAATCTAGAAGGCAATGATCTCAATGTCTTCTTCACAAGTTTTAGATCTGAATACTTCTTACTAAGCTAATGTGCTTTGTCATACAGCTTCTCAGGAAAGTCTCCAATAGTATCACTTTCCTCCATCTTGAGTTCTTCAAATCTAGTGGCCAACATTTGCAATTTTGAAGCTATCACTAATTTTGATCCCTCATGGATTGATTGAAGAGTATCCCATGCTTCTTTTGCAGATTCATAGGCTAATATCACACCAAAGTGACGTTCATCTATTGCACTGAAGATTGCATGCATGGCTTGAGAATTACCAAGCACTCCCTTTTCTTCAACTCTTATCCATTCAGATAGATCTTTAAGTACTACTTAATCCTTTTCAATAATTGTCATTGGATGTGCAACCTTTCAAAATTAATGTCCGCGCTATGTTTCCTTAAGTATGAATAAATACTTTCATCCTTAATTTCCAAGCAAGTAATTAGAACTATCTAATAATGGTGGCCTAGTAATTGATGCCTCTTCTCTAGTAGCCATGATTGCAAAACATTGATCTACACCAACTTGAAAAACCAAGTTTTGATTAAGTGAACATTACTCTGATACTAATTGAAAGTTCCAAAGGATGTAGTTCCGTAAAGATCCTGTTTTTCCTCAATTGCTTTGAACTGTTTCTGTTGGTTGTTTAATACAAAGCAACTGTGCTAACAACTGTCAATTTTCTAGAAAAACGCAAACAAAAAAATTAAACATAAAATGGATAAATTAACCACCAAAATTTGGTAACACAATTTAACACACTTAGCCTACGTTTAAGGGGCCCTTACCACTTACCCCTTGACACTATCTATTCGTACTCATATCCCGTGGGAGTATTTCACTCCCAATAACACGATCACTCGTGCTAACCTCAGCAGAGGATTTTTGCAATAACAAACATTAATAAAGATGAAAACAATAACCCAATGATTAAATCAATAACAATATAAACAAAGGAACACTTCGAGTCGAGAGACACTCCTCTATACGTGCAACCTCATCAACCTATAAATATGGGAAGTCGTCTAACAAAAATATATTGTGAAAATTGTAGTTAATCTGTGAATACCCTTACACACAGTGACCAAAAAACATCAATAAATCATATAATTGATCATCGAAAAAACCCATAGACAACAACCACAAAAACCATCATAAGAACATATAATTAATCACCAAAGAATACTAAAATAGCAGCTGCTCAAATCTAATGGACTGCATGTTTTTCATAAACAAAACCTTGTAACCAATCACTGAAAGGCCACACTCATAGTAACCCCACCAATCTTCAATCAAATATATAATTGATCTCACAAGTACCTCAAATACACGGCTGTTAAAATCATTATATCTCACATAACATGGACTACCAAAATCATAATAAATCACTAAAGCATATCAACAAAAATGTAGCTACATAAATCATCAATCGGATATATGTTTCATCACTTAAAACATCACAAAAATATAGTTGCAGACTTGACAAATATTTTGTTTGTTTTTTCTCCCAAAATGATAAGACAACTGTCCAAAAATCTACGTTTATGTATAGGGAAGCAACAACAAAGATTGCTTAAAATCACCGAAATTGTAGTTGCTAAAGATAGGTCAAATTCTCAAAATTGCAGCTGCCAAGAATAAATCAAATCACTAAAAAATTAGCTTCATAAACTTTGATAAAATACGATGATCTTGTCTCTAATAAATCCTATCTTCTCTGGGATTTTATTCTCCACACTATCTTATCTTCATGAATCCCACACAAGGTAAACTTCTTATCATAATGATATACCAAATATATCCAACTATAAATGCCCAAAATAATTAATTAGATATCTTAACAAATATCTTCATAATGATATACCATATATATCCAACTACAAATAATGCCCAAAATAATTAACTAGATATCTTTAAAAATTCTTAAAAGACAGTAACTAAATTATTAAATAACAAGATACCTTCTGGATAATTGTATAATAAGACCCCTACTTTTAAACATGTCCATACCTTTTGTATAATTGTATAATAAGACCCCTACTTTTAAACATGTCCATACTTTTAGTTATTTGTGTTATGGATTTAATGTTTATATTAAACATAAGTTTTGATCAAAGAGGTTTACCTGGAAATTTTATTGGTTATATTTTTTGTCAAAAGGGTTATAAAATCCTTTATTTTCACATATAAAAAAATCTATGTGATTCATGAAATCATTTTTTGTTAGTGTATATTTCCTTGCATGTCCAAGGAAGATCATGCTAATTCACTTCCTCTTCCCTTCCTAATAGATAACTCCACCATTATGGATCTCTTTACTTCCTCCCTATTACCTTAAACAGCCAACATATTTGAAACCACTTCACCACCACTCAACCTTACAATATATCCAATGACATTAACCCTAATAGCAACACCATTAGCTAAAGCACTAACCACAATACATCCTTTACCTAAAACACTTGCAAATGATCTTTCACCTATCATTCCATTAAAACTACCCAAAAGGAACATTCAACCATATCTAAAGTTTAAAGACTATTATTACCCTTAAGCTTAAATTCTTTCTAGTTCTTCAACTTCATCTAAAAAAGATCTTCTTGAAAATATTCTTTCTTATAATAGATTTATATCTTCTCATTGTGCATTTTTTAGCTCTTTATCCTTTGATATTGAGCCTACTTATTTTAACCAAATTGTTAAGTTTCTTTAGTGGATACAAATAATAGAAGTTGAACTTTTTACTTGATATTGAACCTACTTCTTTTAACCAAATTGTTAAGTTTCCTTAGTGGATACAAATAATAGAAGTTGAACTTTGTACTATGGAAGAGACTATAACTTTGTCCATTATTCCACTTCCTTTTCATAGGAATCTAATAATATTCAAATAGGTCTTTGAAATCAAAATATGATATCACGTAGGAATTCAATGATATAAAGCTCATTTGGTTGCTAAAATTTTTACAAAAGTTTAAGGAATCAATTATCATGAAATTTTTGTTTTTGTTGCAAAATTGGTGACAGTGAGAACTCTATCAAATATTAGAGCTACTAAAAAATGGAATTTACATTACCTTGATGTTTAAAATGATTTTCTTCATGGAAAGCTTGATAAGAAGGTTTATATATCTTGGCATCCTTGGCATCCTTGGCATGGGGAGTGTTCTCTAGTTTACAAGCTTCATAAATCTTTATGTTGGTTAAGGCAAGTATCTTACAATTGGTTTACAACATTTTTTATGTCCTCTTTGATTTTGGCTTCACTTAGTCACATGTTGATCACTCTTTATTTTCTCTTTATTATGACTTTTTTAATGTGTCCATTTTAATTTGTATGGATGACATGATTATTACTGGTGATAACTAACATCTTATTAGTCAAGTTAAGTACTTTCTCCTTAATCAATGTACATATGTTCTTGACTTAGTTTTTGTTGCTAAAATTATAGGTGCTCGCATAATAGATACTCTAATGGAACTTAATCTTAAATTGACAGATTTTAATGGTCCTTTATTCAAGGGTGCTTAATAAGATTATTTTTTTATCATTTTGGATATTAATTACCATATGCTAATTATGAATATTGATTATATCTTAAAGATTAGCATATCTTTTATTTTCAAATCATCTTTGGTGAATCTAAGCCTTAAACAAATCAACACAAAAAGGTGTAGTTAGAAGGATAAAGCTAACAACAGTGGCTTTAACGATTAGACATGGGCAGTTTCAGTGGAAAATATAACTTTTAAGCCTTGATTTTGTAAGAAAAACATGTGAAAAGTTGTTTAAATTCTATCTTGACCAGGTCTAGAAGACAATCAATGAAATGATTTATGGGAGCCAAAGAATCACAATAAAAAGAACTCAACATCATCAAAATAAGTGATGATTTTTATGCAATATTATTTTTTTATTAAAATGATTATCTGCTGGATTAAATATTGAATGTATAAAAGTTTAATTACTTTAATATTTGTAGTAATTAGGAGTTTTAATTTTATTACATCATAAATTATTAACTTTTAGGAATTAATTAGATTAAATGTAACCACAGATGTTGTGTTTCTTGCTTCTGTAGTCTTTCTTTTCTTAAAGCTTTTGTTTAATTAAATTTTGAGTCATATATGAGGTTATTAAATAATTAGGGTTAATTGAATTACGTGTTTTTGATTAACTAATCTTAAAGAAAGACATGTATTTAATATCACATTGAATATATTATTGATGAAATAATTATTTTTTATATCAATGATCAATTGTAGTTCTAATGGTGGAAGTGACCATAAAGCGAGATTTGTTTTATCAATAATGATTGATAAAATATAATCCCTTACAAGATCAATTCCTACTTTCAAATACTATATTTGTTTTATTGCAAGAATTTAGGATTTAATTTGGGCAGATGAAAATGTTAAGCAAGTTTTACAATTATAAAACCCTAAACATTCTGTAAGTGCATGGGTCGTAAGTGTAGTAGTTGAGGTGTTGGTCCCATGAGGAATTAGCCAAACTAATTGAATCCTAACTTTATCTAAGGTTTAAAAATTGTAATTAAAATGAAAATAAAATGAACAAAAATTAAGCAATTAAATATGGATTGAATGAAAATGAAATTCTAAAATTAATACAAGAAAATCAAATTGAGCACAACCACTTAACAATCGAAAATTACATAAAGAAGATTAAAAAATTATGAGAAGAGGGGATTTATACTATCTTGAATTACTAACTTAATTACTTTTAAGTTAATGGGTATCGATCCTAGAATTTCATAAGATTGATTATTCTCTCTCGAGACCTAATCGTTAAACCATAAATCATAATCCCTAATTGAATCTGAAGTTCTAAATTTACAATCTCTCAATTAACAAAACAACTTACATTTTAATTAATTCTTAAGAACTCTAATAGACAATCAGATCCTTACACGAGATTTCTCTTTGTATAACTACCGATTTGATTGTTTATGTGATCTATTAGGTTGTTAATGCTCATTACCCAACCTAATCATATTACTATTGGTTCACTCTCTTAATTTGTTATTGACGTATGAAAAAAATGACAAACAATCACAATACCCAAACATATTAACATCAAAAGCAATCAAATCACAATCAATTCAGGAATAAATCATAAATGAAGTTTAGAACATCCTTAAACAATTCATCATCCTCATATTCATCTGATTTATCAAATTAAATATACACAAGAAGAATTAAGAAAATTAATTTGGAAGGAGGGCTGGAGTGGCTAGCAATAGCATCTCCTCCTTTTCTTCTTCTTCTTCTCTTCTCTCCTCTTCTTTCTTCCTTAGCTTTTTCTCTAAATGACAAGATAGAGGCCTTTGATTAGGTCATCTCTTTTTCCTTTTATAGTGCTTTTGCCTTTTAGGGTAAAAACTAGGTTTCACCTACACCAAAAAGTCCAAAATGACCCTCCAAAAATAGAAGTGGAAGTAGATCCCAGCATTTGTATCGCGCATGACACGATCGTGACAGGTACGTCATGATCTTGACACCTTGGTTATGATTATGATCGTGGCAATGGATGGGTTGCTTCTGTCATGACCTTGTCTGGGATGTCACGATCGTGACCCTAGCTCTTCCTCCAAGCTTTCTCCAACTTCTCACTCTTCTTCATCTGATCTCAAAAACAAACAAACACATCAAAATACCTCAAATGCACGAAATTAAAGTCCAATAATATGCTTTAAAAACACAAACACATAATCACATTGACACAATTTTAAACCTAAACATGCACAAATCATCTAATCAACAACTAAAAAACCCATTAAAATATAATGTAAGCTATAACTGCCAACATCCCCACCCTTGAACTTTTTCTTATACTCAAGTAAAAACAAAAAAGAAAAATACAAACACAAACACAAACTCACCCAACAATAACACATGTAAGCACACTTATACAATGATTATACAATGGCATTGAACTTCATGAAAATAATTTAACTTTAAACACAACCACCTTCAAACTACTCTAATTTATTAACTTAGACAATTTGTGATTAAGCACTTTAGACTAAATATACATACTAATCAAGACCTTAACGTCAAATTCACTCACCCTCAGCACTTGCATACACACATTGATAAGCAAGAGTTAATTGAAATTGCAAACATTACTATCTTTTCATGAAAATTCCCGCTATTAATAAAGATCAATAGGATTTATTTATTAAAACACCATTTTGTTAATTTTCTTTAACATTGACCTGGTCTTTTGACGCGAAGGCAAACATTTGTGATAAATGTTCCTCAGTTACACAGTTAGGTCATGTTTTTATTAATAGGCTTGGTTGGAATGTCATTATAGCCATTTGACGTGAAGACAAATATTTGTGATGAATGTCCCTCGGTTACTCAGCTACATCATATTATCAATTGGCTACTAGCTCTATTCATGACCCGAAGGCTAGCGAAATAGTTATTTGCTTAAGATATACAATTTTTTTCACATTTTATTTCCTACCTCATTTCTTTAACTAATCATTTTCATGAAAAGATAGTAACAACATTACTTATTCAATTGACCTATGATTATAAATGTATGTAACAAGTTTCCTAAGGTTAGCAAATTAAAGTTAGATCCTAATTAATATTCATATTTAACTAAAGATACCTAGAACACGAATTGTACAATCTAATAAATCTTTACAACTTAAAAGAATATGTTCAAAGCTAGACTAATTCCATTAAGTCCAAGCCATTGACACATCCACGCGATTCACACCATGAAAACCTAAGTAAAAACTAACATATAATATGCAAAATTCACATTTAAAATCAAAATAATAGTGCAAAACTCCCCACAATTAGATAACATGTTGTCCTTAATATGAGAAGAACAAACAAAGAGCATAAAATCATCGTAGAGATTGAGGTGGTGATGACGACGGTGTCAGAGGTGGATTTCCATACCTTGAGTGGAAAAATATTTTAAATAATTCAAATTTCTCGATGTTTTCATCTTTTCCTTCAACACCTTGGAATTATCTACAATTGCTTTGTTAGTGTTCAAAAGTATGTTAAGTACCTTCTCCCATCCAGCTTCATCTTCTTTTTTGGATTCTTCATTGGTTGACTCCTCTTCTTGTTGCGATGGTGCTGAGCTGGAACTGGCCTGTCCTGCCCTGTTCTTGACATTTGATTTTCCACTGACATCTTAAAGTTCCATATTGTGTTACTTCAAGATCTCAGTTGTAGTCAAATGATGAGTGTTAAGAAACTCAGGAAGATGCATAGTTAATCCATCATAGCTAACACCATAATAATATGCAATAGTGGTAACCAAGTACCCCATGCCAAGATTATTGCTTCTATTTTTTAGAGTAGCAATGGCAATATTAAAAATATAAGTGGATGTACAAAATTGGACGCCATTATCCATGCACCACAAAATAAATAGCTTTGTCATTAAACACTTGTTGCTTTCACTTTTGTCAAACATGATTTGACACATGAATTTGTGTAGCAACAAGTTTTTAGGGCTATAGATTATGCTATTATGTGCATTTTTTAGCATCGAAATTGTCCAACCTTATCAGTTGGGCCCAATAATGTGTAGCACAGAAGTCATCGTGCTGGTCTACTATGGATGATTTTGTGAATCCACTAATTTCAGAGTAAGTTTCATAATTTAACTCATACAGTCAACCCGCAGCTGAAACCATAATTCTTTCAAGTTACCTTGCTTGAATTAGAGGTATGTGAAAAATTCAAGGTTAAGTTCTTCACAAACGATAAAGTTAAAATGCATAAATTTCTCTCATTGAATTTTGCTTCCTAAGTTTTCAACCTTTTCTCTCAATCCAATTCTTTCTAATATTTCAAAGTCCGAATATCTAGGAACAACAATATTTTTAAAGCTAAGGGTTTGGAAATGGTTACCTTCCTTTTTCAAGTAAATCGAGAAGGGTGCTCCGTAATCCGCCACTCAATTCCTTTGTCTGTGCCCTAACAATTGCACCTTGCCCTTTGGTTGAGTACGTTTGACCATCTGCTTAATTCGTGGTCCTATTTGCAATAAGAGATGTGTGAATAATCTGGAGAGAGAAAAACTTTGAGGAGGGTTGTGGAGAGAAGTGAGAGGATTTGAGCTTCTTAATTCTAGAGAGAGAGAGAGTGTTGTGGGTAAGAAAGATGAGGGTAAGAGTGAATATATAGGTTAAGGGGAAGAAAGGAGGGGTAAAATTGCGAAAAGAGGCTTGAAAATCGCATGCTCCCATTTTACCCCACCATAGGTCACGATCATAATAGAAGGCTCAAAATAGGGCGTCACGATCGTGAAAGAGACTTCAAAATTGAGTCATGATTGTGACAGTGGGAATTTTTACAATCCTTTCCTATTTTTTATTCTTTTCCACATGTCACTCCCAAATTCCTTCCCTACCTTATATTTGCATCATCACCTTATTATTTTTCCTTCCATACCCTTCTAATCCATTGTGAAAAAGAGAGAGAGAGAAAGAAAACTAGCTCGATTTTTCTAAGATATTAACTTGTATAAAAAAACACATAAAAACATAATCGAAAACCTAATCTAAAGTAAAAGATAAAACAACAAAAAGTTAAAATCATAGGTTGCCTCTAACACAGCGCTTCATTTACCATCGCTAGCTTGACGTACTTCTTTTGCTCATAGCAGTTTAAACGAATCATGTATATGTAGCAATCCTATAGGTCTCATAACATGTAAGTTGTAATGCCAGATTTTTTGAGCCCTTTTATATTGGTCTGTACTTAGAGATATTATTGTATATTGATATATACATGGTTGTGTATGAGTTCAAAAATGTATTTGATTCCTTTCGGTATTTATGCTAGTGATATATAATGCTATACGCCCTTACATGAACTTAGAGTTCATCTGTATGGGAAATCTTGGAGATTTCTGACATATAAGCTTCTAAGTGTGTAAAATCAAGTCCATTGGATGAATATGGCCATGGTGGCTAAGTTAAATGTGTTCTAATGCCTTAAGGTGATTAGACATGATTTAAGACTTGTTGGACACTTAGAAAGCTTAATTTGAAAAGTTGATGTACATAAGAGCTTATGTGCAAATTGTTAAAAGTTAAGGGATTTAACTGTAATTTTTCAATTCTTGGAGGACCAATATGTAATTTATAAAGTTAAGGGCTTAATTATAATTTTTAAAAGTCCAAGGACAAATGAAAATAAAAGTTTTGGTCATTCTCAAATTTTGGGCTTAATTGCAAATTTAGGAATTGGAGGGTATAATGGTTATTTCATATAAGCTAAGGGAAAAAAGGTAAATTCACCATGCTTGGTCAAAGAAGAGTCAAATTCTAGACCCTTATTTATGGTGTAACTGTCAGACCCCGTTATCGGAGTCTAACTCCTACTTGCTTTGATACCATAAAAATGTCCAACCCCATTTCTGGAGTCTGACTCAGACTTGCTTGCTCTGATACCATAACTGTTAGACCTCGCTTTTCAGAGTCTAACTCTTTCATGCATGCAGATTTTCTTAATACGTAAGTTATCTTCCAAAGAGGACACCTTGACCATGATCGGATTTTCTTCTCAAAACTCCCCTTCTCTAGTTTCAGTTCAGCTCTTAGAATAATCGACT